>OZ018334.1:80042799-80502799 GCA_963969495.1 Ceratothoa steindachneri
CTGACAGCCTGTTGGTCCGTAACTAAGGTGAAACATCGTCCTGTCAAATAATGAGACCACCTCTTTACAAATTTCACAATTACACATGCCTCCTTTTCTACTGCAGAGTGTTTGCGTTCAGGAGGTGTAAGGGTGCGAGAGACAAGGCAACTGGACGGCCGGCCTGATTCAGAGTAGCAGCAATGGCTGTATCGGAGGCATCAGTCTCAACTACCAAAAGGAATAGTTTCATCAATCGAGTGCACAACAGCCTTCCCAATCTCTTCTTTGAGATCATCGATGGCTTTCAGGGCCTCTAGACTCAGAGGAAAGTGTCAGTGGCAACAGGAGGTCTGATTTTGTCACAGAATCGGGAAACTCACTGTGAATAATAGGAAAACATACAAATAACACGGCGTAAGGAAGTACGGTCTTTAGGGATCGGTACTTCCTTTAATGGACGTAAACGTTCGGATTCTGGTTTGAGCGAGACGTAGGTTATTGTGCAACCAAGAAAATCTATTGTTTTTTTTTTAAATGACAGACTTAGTCTGGTTGAAGGTAAGGTTGTGGAACCGGGTAGCCTCTTGAAATTTCGCGAAGTTCTCATCGTGCTCCAGCTAGGTTTTTCCCTGCCACGACAATATTGTCCACATAAGTATAAGTTCCATGCAGATCATGTTGCTTAACGATGTTATCAATAGTCCTTTGGAAGCAAGCAACGCCGTTCGTAATCCCGAATGGCACTGCGAAATTGATATAGCTTGCCATTTGCTTCAAAAGTAGTATATGGCTTGTCTTCTTCCCGTATATGTATCTGGTGATAAGCACTTTTCAGGTCCAGTAAACTATAGTACTTGTAATGAGACAGTTCCGTGACAAGGTTATCTATTCTTGGAACAGGGTACGCATCCAAACGAGTGAATCTATTAATGCTCTGTCCATAGTCAACAACTAAATTTCTTTCGGTGGCCCTCATTCAACACAACAAGAACTTGCGCCCTCCATGGAGATGTGTTCTCCTCAATAACACCATCATGTAGCATCTTGTTAATTTCAGACCTTAGAACTTCTTATCATCATCCCCAAACCTCCGAGATTTTGTTGCAACTGATTTGCAATGAGGATCAAGATTTAAAAGAGACGAGGTGTATCCACCAAAGCAGACATTACACTGCAAGTGGCAGGGTTGGAGATATTTAGATCTTTCTTGGATCCGCCAAAGTCCACAGTAACACTAGAGTGCTGGCTCATAGAGTCTTGACCAAGAATGACATCACAGCACAGGTCTGGCAGCACAGAAAGCCTTGTATTGTAGTAGCATTCACCCTTCAAATTGATGTCAACTGTGCAGCGTCCCTTCACAAGAGACGTGAGTGATAAAGAGGTCATAGATACGCTTCTAGTCGCTGGAACAAACTTCAACTTGTGCTTATTGGCAGCGCTATGTGAGATGAAAGATTAAGACTTCCCTGTATCGATAAGAGCGGTTGCTTCATTATTCCTAACCAAAAAATACACAGTAGCTCGCTGTAATAGTCCAGAGGAAGAAGCAGAGATTACTATCAGTGTGGAAGATTGATTGGATGCAGAAGTAGAAAATGTAGTACACTGGCACACCTTAACAAAGTGCCCCTGTTTATTACACTTATGACAAGTGATGCTTCTTGCATGGCACTGTCCACGATTGTGACGGGGACCACCACATAAATAGCATCGAAACTTTAAATTGGTAGCAGCACAAGTCCTTTCAGCAGAATAAGCAGTTTCAGATGTTGCGGTAGCACAGGTTCCATCATCGGTTGGAGCAGGCTCGGATGTCACAGCAGCACTCACACCAGAGAGAGTATAATGAGAATAAGACTCTGAGGTCTTCTGAGCAATATCGAGTGCCCTTGCTTGATCAACAGCCGTACTTAGGTCCAAAGTTTTGTTTTCAAGCAATCGTTGCCTGATTGTATGAGTGAGCAAGCCATTGATGGAAGAATCCCGTATTTAGTTATCCTGATTCTGTGAAACAGTAGCAGCCTTAAAGTTACAATCCTTGCTGAGCACTTGAAGCTCTTATAGATACTCATCTATTGCCTCCCCTTTATGCTGCCTACAAGTAGCCAATAAGTGGCTCGTGAACACTTCATTTTTGAGAAGGTCTATAGCTGAATCCTAGGTAGTACACTGTGCAATTTAACCATATACGGTTGGAGAGACAAAATTGATCAATGAATCCAGCTTGTTAGGATTAAGGCTTGCGAGGAACTCCAGGAAGGCAGAGAAAGTACGATTCCAGTGATTCCATTCTCGTGCAGCAGTAGGCGAGTTGGAGGATACATCCAGGCGTTCAGGTCTCAGGAATTTATCCATCTTTAGATCAGACGCAGCTTGTTTTTTATTTTTTATGAGGCTTTGATAGGGCTCCCACTATTTATTTAAAGCACTAGTATAGCCTTTGGATCAGCACTGGCGGGATTGTTAGTTGAATAAATTGTGGTAATCATTATAAAGCGTCGATACCTTTCTCTAGGCTTTATTCAACTAACGAAACATCAATACAGTCCGAAAATAAATGAGAAACAATATAAGTAAACAATTATACATATAAGGGTACATGGAGTTTAGATCACCACAGAGGGCAAGGAAGGAGCTGTTGTAGGAGGCATAGGCAAGAGAGACGGAACTGGGTGAAACTCCGCCCTCACAATGACATCGGTGAGGCCAACGGGGAGGCCAACGAAGACCGGGGAGGAGAAGACATAAAAAAGCAGAGCTCCCAACAACTGACTCGGGGACCAAACAAGCCTCATCAGAGGCAGCGCACTTGGACTCCGAACGGGGTGAGGACGAACCCTTCTATTTTCGCTGAGGCAAGGGAACGAAAGGAACAGCGGGGCAGACGCCTGTAGGAACTGCCAGATATCCTCCAGCGTCTCAGCCCGGTCGGTCTCACGGTCCGCGACAGAGGGAGGAACATGAGAAGAGACGAGAGGCAAAGGAGAGGGCGCAACGGAAGAACCGTGGGGCAGAGACCGGAGGCAAGGGAGAGTGAACAACAGAGGGACCGCGAAGAGAAGACAGAGAAGGGGTGGGATGGCAGGGATGAGGGAGGCTGGAACCCGCCTCTCGGAGAACGTCAAAGAAGAGACGGTCGGACGGGACGAGCTGCCCCCGCACCGTACCGTGGGCCTCACGGAAGTCCAGCCTGAGGGAGTCCCGAAGAGCCAGGACTTCCTTCTCAAAAAAAGAATACGGGACAAGAACGAGAAGCCGTGCTATGGGAACCTCCACAATTGGCGCATCATTCATGATTCCCACAGAGGAGCCATGGTACACCAACGCACAGGCTACACGGCGACAAGCCTGCCTACAATTGCTGCTCATATGTCCAAACTGGTGACAATTAAAACAACGTCTGGGGAGCTTGACATTAACGGGACACAAGGACACGAAGATCACCAGCACGAAAAAACTGGGGCAGATCCTGACGCTCGAAGGTGACGATGAGCGTACTCGTAGGAACCTTAGCGAGACCAACAGACTTAGATACCCTATAAACGTGGGTAACCCTCTGGGACGAAAGTCTATCCTTTGGTCTCGAGATATCATACTGCAGTAATTCGTTGGAGCGAATCACTCCCTTAACAATATTAAGGCGAGGGTGGGGCACAACCGAAACAGGGACCTCCGAAAGGGAGGACAAATCCCGCACGGTGCCACACTGCTCTCGCGAAAATACCTTAACCACTAAATCGCCACTACCACGGGCTCACATATGGCGGAACGCACCACAGCGGGACTTAAATTCCTCATCCAAATCAAACAGGTCCAATTTAGAAAGCGGAGACCCGGAAATGGAATTCAGCACAAGAAAACGAGGATAATCCAAATCAGGATCTATCTCTTCAGCGAAGGGATCTAACAAACGAGGAAAAGAGGACTTTCTGACATGCGTAGTATCCATATGAAGTAAAGTATAAAAGGGGGGGCGAACTCGCATAGCGCAGTCACTGTCTACCGTCGCGAGACGTACTCGGAGCACCGGCCCAACCAGGAGGGTAAGCCCGTTGACTCCTGACCTCTGACCAGTTGGGAAAGCAAAGACCCCCAAGAGCGCCACTCAGGCTCAGGCACCCACCAACCAACACAGGCAGGACCCAGCCATGGGGTCGCGCCTCCTGACGGACAGCTCTGATACACCGATATTGCCAACAAACATAGATGGAAGGACGATGCAGGGTGAAAGAGAACTGCCAAGCTGGGGCCATCAGCACGGCGGCCAGGAGAGCAAATCGCTGTGCCCCTAACGGGGGCAAGATATGTTAATAATCTCCGAAAGAACTCCCGTAAAAGAGATTTAATAGAGTGAAGTCAGAGGGAATGAAATGTCCTATAATAGTAATGCCATTCCTTGGGAGGTTACATTGGAGAGGCCATTGTCAAAAGCGGGAAAATTAACGATGTGGAGATCCAGCTGAAGCGAATCAAAGTCTTTGACCACGGGAAGGTGACCCTATCCGATAGAAAAGTGGCTTTGATGAGGACCGAAAATCTCGGCTCGTCATTTGGAGGTCCCGGTTCAAAATCAGATAGATTCGAAAGAGTAGAGGGTGATGCAAGCTTCGACCTCGTATATCCAAAGTTCAGTTTAAAATTCAAGCAAATCAAGTTGTTTCTTAATCGAGTGGACTTTAAAAGAGCAGTAAAATATATAAACGATTTTTTCTTTACGCAACTAAAAAGAAAAGAACAATAGAAGAAAGGTTATGAGAGCAAGAAGAATGCAGGTCCGCAAAGGCGGGACAGTCAAAAATAAGTGGAAGACTGAATACCTTTCTCTAGGCTTTATTCAACTAACGAAACATCAATACAGTCCGAAAGGCGGGACAGTCAAAAATAAGTGGAAGACTGAAATGATTCCTCCGCAGAACGGGTGCACCGAGGCCCCCACCCGAAACTGTAGCCGTGGGCCATCAGGGAATGGCCAATTTGCAGGCGGGTTTGTTTGTTGTTTTTCTTTTAATTTAAGCGCAATAGCAACGAGGACGCATCATACATAAAGTAGAAGGAGAGATATTGGGGGGGGGGAGGTAGGACGTGATATCGTATTTTTAGTCGCATGTCCTCTTGCAAGGAGTAGGATCCAGAAGGCCCTAAAGCTTCGGATGTCACCTGATTTCATATTAAATAAAATAACCAAAAGGAATGAATATGATGTATTTAAGATTCGTGTCCATACCCCGTAAATCGTGGTAACCTTAAAAAATAAAAAAGAATAGAGGAAAATGAATAAAGGAGAATCATTTTAAGGAGACTAAAATTACATATATCTAAATATAAAAGCTACTAATAACATGAAAATAAATTTAAATGGGAAAGTTTTAAAAAGCTTTAATTTAGTTACCGTTAAAATATTTAATAGTAGAAATTATTTTTTTATGGATAGATTTTATAAGACTTTAATAAAATATTATCGAATCATACCATACTTAATAACGTAATGTAATAAATTTATCCTTAACACGATGCAATCACATACCTATAACGTGATGTAATAACTATATCAACTCTGGTTTTCCTTCAGAACGCATACACCGCCCGCCTCAGGCCAGAGAGAGCGCCAGCCCCTTTCCCTCTAAGAGGCGCCCTACTGAGGGCGCCAGAGGCAAGAGCCGCCCAGGTGGTCCACCACACCCCAACAAACGAGCTGCTGGGGGTGCTGAGAACAGAACCCCCCTCCGCGCTGATCGCCGCCCGCCCCCAGCTAGGCGACGGGTGGTGAGGACCGCCGCCACCCACGTGCAGCAGATAAGAAACGCGTGGGACGCTCCACCGCGTCTTACTGCACACCAACACTGACGGGCTCCCCGCTTTGTGTAATGTGTACGCTTTATTATTGTATCATACTATTACTGTATTTGTATTAGATTATTTTTGGATTTGTATTAGATTATGTATAAATGTACGCTATTGCACAATAAACCTATACAATCAAATCATAACTATATCCTTAACATGATGCATTCGAGTACCTATAACGTGATATAAGTATATCCTTAACATGGTGCAATGATATACATATAACGTGCTGTAATAATTGTCTTAACATGATGCACCTATGCATGATGTAATTATTATAGCTTTAACATGTTGAATGCAAATACCTATAACGTGATGCATTAGTGAAATCCTTAGCATGGTGCAATCACATGCCAAGAACGTGATATAATAACTATATCCTTAACATAGTGAAATCACATACCTTATAACGGGATCTAATAATTATAGTCTCAACATTTCTTACCTTGATGATGGTCTTCTCCCTCACCAGTCACTGTTGTGTCCTCCAACCAGAACAACAAAGAAAGATTACAACAAGGAGAGGCGATATGGTTGGCTAATGATGGACACAATGAGAAAAGTCAAGATGAAAAGCCATTAAATTTCAAAAAGAGAATCACCAAGGAAGACAGTCAATTTACTCTTAAAAGACCTCAAGGAAGGATCAGATACTAACTCTTCAGATAGTGTGTTCCAGAAATTTATGATCCTAACTGAAAAGAAACGAGCTCTAACGTCCGTGATTTACCTAGGTACAAATTCTTCTTAGTATGACCTCTAGTGCGAACACTGCCACCATATGCAAACAAGTGTTCAGGATGGGGGCAGTGGCCATTCAAAATTTTCCACACCATGATCAAATCAGATCGCAGAAAATCTACCCTTGATAGAGAACAAATTCAAGTTTGTTAAACGGTCGATATAAGGCAAATTTATGAATCCTTCAACATTTTTGGTCCATCTTCTTTGTACAGATTCCAGGAGTTTCAAATCACCGGCATAACCAGTATTCCAAAGTACACTTGCCAAATTAATAACGGGACGAGCATGAGAAATAAAAACTTGTTTCATAAAATCAGGAGACCAGCAAACTGTGCCTCTAAGAATACCCTTTGCAACTCCACTTGAAGAAGGATTTATTAAGAATAGGATAATTCCCAATAAAATAATCAAAAACATGTATGGTGTTGGGCCTACAAAAGCAAACTCGAGCACACTTATTTACAAAGAATTTCAGAGCCCATGACTGACTTGTGAGGTAGAGCAAGAATATGTCATTTTGTAGAGTCTCACTGAAACCAAGAACCCCAGCAACATTAAGTGGTGAAGCCAGATACAAATTAAGGTCGTCTGTAAACAAGGTAAAGTTGCAACTAAGACCAGCAGCAACATGATTTATATATACAAGGAATAAGAGTGGTCCAATTACAGAGCCCTGAGGAACTCCCCTTGATATATCGACTTCACGACTAGAAGAGTCCTGAACCACAACCTTCATTTTCCTACCACGCAGGAAATCTCTTTGCCATCCCAGCAGTAAGTAACCTATGTCTATCAGAGAAAGCTTTAATAGAAGCAGCTGATGTTTAACTACATCAAAGGCCTTGCTATAGTCAAAGTCAACAGCTTGACCAGAGTCCACTTGATAGCTGATATAATCATATGTTTTCAGAAGCTGGTCAGGCACAGATAAGCTGCACGAAAGTCAAATTGATGAGACGGAAGGATGTTATTCGCTTGAAAATATATATTAGGGAAACAATTTTTTCAAGAGACTTGCTTTAATCTTTGAAGGGACTTTAATATTTCCTCTACAGTGACTTCATTAAGGATCATACGAGCTGCAAATACTTGGTGTGGATATGGATCAGGCAAGTCTCCGACAACAAATACAGACACGAATTGATCAGCCAATAGGTTAGCCATTGGTTCACAGTCGATGTACCATGTGCTATCTACTTTCAAAAGACCAACCGACAGACAATCAACCTTTTTCTTTCTCAAATAGACATGAAGTCTCTTAGGGTTCTATGCGTCAACCAAGGATTTTCCATAGGAAGAGACAGCATTACGCACAATCAAGCATAAAAAGGGTATTTGCATTCCTGAATTCCAACCATGCTTGAACAATTATCGGAGAATTTCGCCCATAATTAGATCTTAGAGTCTTGAAATGAATCCAAGCAGATTTCTTTTGAGAGTGAAGAGTCTGAGAAACTTTTTAAGCCCAAGGTGGATGCGAGGGACTTGGTGATTTATGAGGTAAATAAAACTTGAAAGCATTATGCAGTATACTAGCGAATTTAGAGTATCTTTCATGTATATCACCACCAAAAAAGTATGTTATCTCAGTCAATCATTGAAATTGCAATGAAACCAGTCAAGGCATAACTCAGAATCAGGCTTGGGTGTCGTTGAGAGAGAACAAACCGAGCAAGTGAATGCAATACCAATATGGCCACATCTAGGGAGAGGGTCTGTGCCAGTTAACTCTAAAACACGGTCATGACTCATGACTAGAGGTGAAAACTAAATTCAATATATTTCCAAAAATAACAAAAGAAGGAAAATTCACCCACTGAACAAGGCCTAGTGATAGAAATAAATCCAAAGAGGAGCAACACAGCAGTGTGAAAGCCGCTGGAGTAGGCATAATCTAGTCAATATTAAATAGGTTGAAGTCTCCTACCAGAATGACCTCCCTGGAGGAACAAAACGAGTCAGTATAAGAAATAAGACAACTATTCTCATCTGAAGTGTAACTTGGAGGCCTGTATGCAACGAAAATATAAATATTAAATGATTGAAGGAAGATTCCAAGAGTATTAGGAAATTCAGTAAACACATTATTATACCTAATAGAGTTTTTAATATACAGACTAACTCCATGTTTGTCTGCATACGTATCTTAACTTAACGGGATGACCCCTCTAGCAGAAGTGTGGAAGCGAGTCAAAAGGATTCGGGGCAAGTTCTCGCAGGACCCCCCTCCTGTTCTCCAGGAGAATGGGACCGCAATCTCAGACCCCACGTCCGTCGTGGAATCCTTCGCGACCGCTTTCTCCGCATTCTCTAGCCGGAATGCTGCTCCACCAGCATTCAATGCACGCCGTGATGTCGCGGAAGGCCGCCGGCTGGACTTTACCTCCAGAGGAGGAGAACTCTTCAACGACAGGTTAACTGTGAGTGAGTTTCGTTCCGCTCTTGCTTCGCGCGCGGACACCGCCCATGGTGCCGACGATGTCCCGTATGCCATGCTTCGACACCTGGGTAAGCGAGGTATGGACTTTCTGTTAGATTTGTTCAACAGGATCTGGGTGGAGGGTCTCGTCCCAGATTCCTGGCGAATCGCTACTGTGCTCGCTTTTCGCAAACCGGGGAGAGATCACTCTATTCCGGCCGGTTTCCGCCCAATCTCTCTAACCTCTTGCGTGTGCAAGTTGATGGAGAAATTGGTAAATGTTAAATTAGCCTTTTTTCTGGACAGCATAGACCATCTGTCTTCCTGCACATTGCGGCTTTCACAAGTTTCACTCCACGGCGGATGCTCTGCTCCGACTGGAAAATGCGGTCTGCGAGGCCTTCCTTCGTAGACAGCACTACGCTACGGTGTTTTTCGAACTGGAGAAAGTCTATCATACCGCATGGGGATATGGTATCATGGAGACTCTCCACACGATGGGGGCGAGGGGACGCCTCCCAATGTTTATATCTAAATTTTTGCGAGATCGTCGATTCCGCGTACGGGTGGGGGGAGCCCTCTGTGGCCCAATGGAGCAGGAAGAGGACGGCCCGAGGGAAGTGTCCTTGGTGTCACACTCTTTGGCCTGAGCATCAACGGCATCACCTCGATGCTGCCGGAAGATGTTCTCGCTACGCTCTACGTGGACGACCTTTCGATCTCGTTTGGCGCGGCTCAGATGCCAACTCTGGAGCGTCGACTCCAACAGGCATTGAACTGCGTCTCTCGCTATGCCCATGCGCACAGGTTTCGGTTTTTCTTTGGCCAAGACTAAGGTGGTGCACTTCTGCCGCCACCCACGGCTCCACCCAGACCCAGATTGTTTCTTAATGGGGTACGCCTGGAAGTGGTTGAATCGCACCATTTCCTTGGTCTTATATTCGACCGACGCCTCATATAGGAGGCTAATATTCGCAACCTTAGGGTCTCTTGTACCCGCGCCATGGATATTCTCTGTTCCGTGACGTGCAGCACTTGGGGTGCTGATAGGGCTACTGCCTTACTTTTAAATCGATCCTCTGTTCGTTCGAAGCTCGACTACGGATGCGAGGTTTATGCATCCGCAGCCGAGCGTTTATTGCGGAAGGTGGACTCGATCCACCACACCGGCCTTCGCCTTGCCACCGGTGCCTTCCGCACTTCCTCCATTGAGAGCCTACTAGTCGATGCTGCAGCTGATTTCGACGGTGCTATGCCTCCTTTGGGCTTAGTGCCAGGAAACTCCTTCGAGGTCTAGGTATAGCTCTTGGGACCGTGTCACCCCTGGTTCCTCCTAGGACGCCACCCTGGAGGGTACCACATTTGGCTATTTGTCGCCACGCCTCTGCTCCCAAAGTTTCTACAGCACCGGGAGTATTGTGTTTGATCTTTTTGGAGCACACCTCGTGTCACGCTGGAACCGTGCCAGTGCATACAGATGGCTCCAAGTCTGAAGAGGGGATCGGCTTCCACGCCCTATCCTGTCTGTTTGAAGTCAACGAGGCTCTGCCAAGCGCTGCGTCTGTCTTCACGGCCGAGCTGGTGGGAATACATCACTCGGTACGGGAGAATACGCGACGTGCCCGGTTTGGAGACCGGATTGTGATCTATAGTGACTCTCAAAGTGCCCTGAGTGCTCTCGGGTCATTGGAATCTACGCATCCTCTGGTTCGCGATATCCGTGACGCCACGGTTTTGGCAAGCCGGGCGGATGACGAGATTATCTTTTGCTTGGTTCCTGGACATGTAGGAATTGCGGGGAATGAGCGCGCCGATGAGGGCGCCAAAGAGTCAGCAAGGAATCTGCGACCGGACCATCGTTTTGCTCTTCCTCACACCGACTACGTGGCAGGAATACAGGTAGCTCTTCGGGCTGCTTGTCATAGAAGATGGGAGACGGTCGAAGGGAACTTAAAGTTGCGTGCCATTGCGCCGCGACTGTTCCCATGGACCTACTGCCATTGCCGCGAAGGCTTCAGGTCGCTTTCTGCCGTCTCCGAATTGGGCACACTCGCGTACGCACGGCCATTTGATGGATCGCTTGCCAGCGCCCTACTGTTAAGACTGCGTTGTCCCCTAGACTGTTCGGCTCATTCTTGTTGAATGTGGCAGTCTGGGCGATCTTCACGCTCGTTACCTTTTCCGGTACCCGGATGGGCGGGGTCGCTACCGCCTGTCCCTTGTACTTTGGTAGAGTGCGTACACATTAACTGCTGGACTTGTAGACCTTTGGGGGGATGCCGGCCTTCTCCCTTTAATTTAACTAGGTTTTGTTGTTATTTTTGTTTTGTTATTGTTGTCATATTTGTAGGTTGCATGCTCCTGCGCTGGGGGTTGTGAACCTCCCCCTGACGCCGGAGCTTGCTTCCTAATTGCTGTCATCTTGTCTTTTTATCGTTGTTTTGTTTTTATATTCTTATTTTAAAGTAGCCTAGAACTAGGCTGTGTGATTGCGCCGACTTTTGCCCTACTGGGCAGTCGATAGATAGCCTGCTAAAATAAAAACTCTGCTTATAAGTAAGGTCTTTATTAATGAATATGTTGGAATATTGAGTGCCAGCCAAATTCTTAGAATTAGTCAGAATAGTCAAACGATGCTGTGTGTTAGCTACCTTTGCCCTTAAGGGACAACACATCAGTAAAAATTACTGGACCAAGCCTAGGGCAGAGCAACAACACAACCTAGTTGAATTTCTGGCTGCCCCAGAGCCTCCTTCAATGATAAAGGGGAAGAAGCAACTCCAGAGGCAAGAGAAGAATCTTTAAGGTCTCTAAGCTCACCGGTAACGGCAGTCACCTGGGAACTTAGGGTACACCCAGTGTCAGACAACTTAGACAGCATCACACCCAGAGACTTAACAAAGTCACCACAAGCGCATACCTGAGCTTGAGGAAAAATGTCACAATCGACACAGTTAGGGCAAGAAATTTGATACCCTTACCTTTATTAGCCACGATCATATTAAGGAAAGCAAGCGAAATTCCACAGCAGACCTCGGTACCATGACACCAGCTGGTACACAAATCGCACTGGATTCATGTATCACCGTCCTCCACTGATTTACTACAAGTGAAACAAGGGTAACAGGCAGTAGAGTCCTAGGTGCCATTAACACGTTTTAGCCCCACGGCCCACCAACATTGAAGGAATTAAGAAAATGGTAATACAAAAACTAAAAAATGTAAACACAGAAACAAATTAAAGATGGCGCCCTTCCAAACAAAGGACTTACAAAAGGCGCAAAAAATGAATATTCACAAAAAAGAAAAAGACTATATACAAAAGAAAAACACACAAAACCAAATAAATATAAATATATTAATAAATACCGAATTAGGAAAAGAAAACGAATCTTAGAACAGGATAAACTACCTGTTACTCGATAACACCGACACAAAAAAAATAAAAAATTCCATAAGAAAAAGAAAATTATACAAAAAGCTCACTCGAAAATATAATATATACAATAAATACAAATTGATCAAGAACTAGAGCTGTCAAATAAATATACAGCAATATTAAACAAAAATCAAAACAAAGGGAGACTAAAGAGCACAGAGCTACACAACCTATCGCCAACCTCCTCGCAGACCTAGGACCATTCCTTGGCAGTTCAAGAATCCCACCTTCACTCCCTTGTACCCACTTTCCTCTTTCTCGTATTTGTCCAGGGCAGCTTTGGCCCTTTACCCTATCTATGTTTACACTTCTCCTACTCCACTTGCCTCAGTGCCCAAGTCCACTTCTTTATTTCTCTCACTAGTTCACTGGTCCCAGTACCTTGGAGGTGGAATCCATCTCTCCTTCTTCAATTGCCATCATCCTTATTCTTCTGTTTAACTCCTTCCTCCTCTTGTCATGGCGATATCCTTCGTACTACCTTGGCGCTATTGGGACCACAGCTACCTTTATTCCACGGTGCCTAGCCTTCACTTCTCTTAGGACCTATTCTCTACCTTCTCCTCTTCGTGGCGGTTCTCTCTCACTTCAGCCACAACATCCAGCCTTTCTCTGTCCCTTACCTTCAGTTTCTATAACCTCTTGTTCTGTCCTCCTACTCTCCACCTCTTCTCCCTTTCTTTTCACTTCTCGTTCATTTCTCCTCTCTCCCTCCTGCCTGGCCTTCCTCTTTCCTTTGCCCTTCCCCATATTCACTTATTCTTCTCGTCCTCCTTTCTCCTCTGTCCTTTCTCTCCTCCTAATTTCCTGTTTCACACCCTGGTCGCTCGCTGTATTCCTATTTTTTGCTCCTTTGCCTAACTACCTTCTTTCACCGTCTATGCTTTTCTTTCCACGTCCTTTCACGCATGCATCCTCTTCCTCTATTTGTGCTTTTTCTCACTCTACTGGATTCTTTTTACTCCCATCTAACTCTTCCGCCAGTCGTATGTTAGCTTTTCTACCACTTCAACCCTTTTCTTCCATGCCTGGTTTTCATTTGTAAGATTTCCCATAGTTTTCCTAAGGTATATTACATCTTCTTCTAATTTCTTCTACTCTTTGCATCTCTTGCATATAAATATGCTCTCCTCTAGCTCCTTCATTCTAACTTTATCCTTGATATAAAACCACATTTCGCAATTCCCACACATAATGGACCTCTCTCCCGGTTCGTGCACTATCACTATATTCCTATCCTTCACCTGACTGTACACTTTTCCACTGTGAACCTTCGTACCTTTCCTTCCCTCTCTAATTCCTCACTTCCCTCCGCCGGGTCGCAATCCGCAATCACCTCACTTGCCACTTCCACATTCTTTAGTCTCTCCACTACTACTACTTTAGCACCTCTCTTACCAACCCCTCTCTCCCCGCATAATACCCTCAGGTCATCCATACCTTCATTTCAATCAAACTCATTTTCTCAGACATCTTTTAATCAATTATTTTCCTAAATAAATACTAGTGTGTTATTAAGATACTTTTGCTCATATACTTATCCACCAATCTTGGGCTCGTTGTTGTTTTCTCGGAGCCGAACGTCAGCGTTTGCCATGCGGGATACAGTGTATAATCACTACTTGTAGAAGTGTTCACTTAAAATTAACTAGCACTCGAACTTTCACTAAACCTTCCATTTTTATAAATAGGGATTTTTTTTTCTTGTACTTGGCCATTCTCGATCTTTGCACGAGTTTTTGCGCTTAATTTTAAGAGGGTTTTTTTTCTGTAACAACCCCGAGTTGGTTCATTCGGATTTATGTAAGCGATGCAACCACCAATTGATGTGGAAGCCTTTGACCTGGCCCAAGTCTGAGTATTCCTTTCACCTAAAAAATGATTAAAACATAAAAAGAGAAAAAAAAGCTATAGGAATGAAAATATCAGGATAAAATAGTAATAACAGAGCCTAAATAAAATTAGCAAAGTTCAAAATTATTTATGTGGTTGGTATATAGGAAGAAATAAGAGCCAAACTGCTTCCAAATCTATGATAGATGAATAGTTTAGTCTTCAGAGATGTCGCTCTAATTAATTTATGTGATATGTACTAATCTTTACCTTCTCATGATTTTTCCCTGGTGTTATCAAGTATTTAGCTAAGTTACCCACAGAAACAAAAAAAAATTATTCGATTTCTGCGGTACAGAGAACTATTATTTGGAATGGCTAACTACTACAAATAATTTTATGTTAGTTGGATAAGTCCTTTGAAACTAAGCCTTCCCTTGAGTGCACGATCCTGCTTACTCACGGAGTCCTAAGTGGATTTGATTATTAATTATGGCTATATTCCCACCTAAAAATAAATGAGCAATGAAAAAATAAAAGGGATGATTCACCTAACGTATAAGATTCATCTTTGGAAGAATACGAGTTTATATAACTTACACTAATACGAACAACTGAAAATATCATCGAATCTTTCATTTAAATATTTAATAAATATTATTTCATAATTGATTCCCAAATATCTTAGGGTGTTTCACAAAATTAAGTACAAAAGACTATTTGGCCAAATTACGCTCCCCTGTATTGATTCTAAGGGCTTCTGAAAACAAAAATAATTATTTCACAAAAATAGATCCTCATATTAAGTCTCCAATAGCCTACCTATATTAGTAATATAGATATATTTAATTTTGCCCAAAGTACTTCAAGGTCTAAGATACCATTATTTATATGGTTATTTTTCTGAATATCTATGCCTTGTTTAGCTCGAGTTTCTTTTTATTCTTTTATCATGAATTTGGTGTGTATTTCCCCCCTCGTGGCATTTCCCTGATTTATTTATTCATGGGAAATCATTCTCTTATTCCTTCCTAAATAATTCGTTCACAAAAAAAAATATTCTGCAAATTTAATCAGGTTCTGACATGCTCCGACACGTGACCGATGGAGAAGTTATATAAAGGAAACGAATTGTTTTCTGACGCTCATTTTCAAGTTGCCCGGTTGCCAGTAACAAGCTATTATTTTTTAACTTTTCTAATATATAAACATAAATAATATGGAAAAAGTTTGTATCAAGAAAATTTTAAAAATATCGTAAAAGAACAATTATATAGAGACAAAATTAATATTAATATTTCACAAAATAGTTTTATAAATAAAGATTACAAAAAAACAAGAACGAACACAATTTGATATTAAAGTTACTGAAAGATTTCTACAAGGAAAAGATCTTTAGAACGAAAATAATAAATATACTTCAGAAGAAGAGTCTGACACTCCAGAAAAGATTAGTGTTCAATTTAATCCAGAAATGGAAATTGAAACCGTTAATAGATCAAAAGATTTCTTTGAACCCGACTCTTTCTTTGCTAGACTGCTCTGGTTGCCTTAGCAAGTCTGACTCCCGCTTTGATAGCAATTTCGGATTTTTTCATAAAGTGAATTTTTAGCGAGAAAGTGTACAGAGTGACTCGCCTTGTTGATATTAGCTCGATCGTTCGTTCGTAAGTGGACCACTGGCCTTCTTCGTTGAAGACGGTACGGGACGAATCTTCACTCCTAGTGGAAAGTTTTTTTGAGGTAAAGTGGTTATTTTCTTTGTACTGGGACATTGACCCTCTGATCTCCTCCACTTTTTTCTCTCTCACCTCCCTTTTGTTACACAAGTGTTTTTTTGTTTGTCTATGATTTGTAACCATCCAGTGAGCGGTAGGATGTGTAAAAAATGACAGAGACCCTTCAAATTACTCTTCGGGTCCTCTCGGAGGGCCCGAAACCTGACCGTGGTAAAGTATTTGAACAGATTTACGGAAACTTAAGAATTGCACTGGTACGACTTATTGACATCCAAAATGGTTACTCTGCTATTTGTGCTAGGGAGGCCGATTGTGAAGCCTTGACCTCAAGCAAAGCAGTTGAATGCCTAAAGACCATAAACCTAAAACCCCACACACCCCCACAAATAAAAACTCACCGTAGTGTCATCTGCAGGCGCCTCGACTCTTGGGTCGGGAGCCACTCGGCAGAGGATATCAAAGATGAACTCGAAAGGAACCACCCTTGGGCGAAAGTTGCAGAGGTAATAAAATTTAAAACCAACACGCACGTATTCAAGGTTGTGTTCGAGGATACGGCGATGGCACAAAAGGCTAAGGATCTCGGATTACTTTTATTTAGTGTGAGAGTCTGCCTAGAGCAGATTGAAAGGGAAGAGTTTGTCGACTTGCAAATGTGCTTTCGGTGCGACAAGTACGGCAAACACACCACTTCAAGCTGCCCTGAAAATAAAGAACTCACTCTTTGCTCTATTTGTGCAGGTCGCAACCATTTTTGGCGCGACTGCAAGAGTACCTCCCCAAAGTGTTTGAACTGCGAAGGCCCCCACCGGACTATGTCCATGGCATGCCCGATCAGAAAAACTGAAATATAGAAACAAACCCAGCTACGACGCGAGACGGAGGAAAGGAAGGTAAATTCGACCTACGCAAAAGTTGCCAAAGCCGCGATTGCCGAGACGAACAACCAGAAAACTTTTCTCCACATCGAAAACGAAAACGAATTATGTGCTGCATTTATTATGCACACATAGCTAACATCACTCGCCCTGGAACTTTCGCAACCGAGGTCAACCGTATGCTCGTAAAGAACGGCTTACAGGAGATGTGGTTCCTCGACAACCCTCCCTCAGAGGAGGTTATGCGTATAAGCGTAGCCTCTCAGTGCCCGGAACCGTGCCAAAAGGTACTCACGCCCCAAAACACAGCCACCACACGCGACCCACGTCTAAACAAAAATAAACAAAACTCCCAAACAGAAAAACCAGCGCCGCTTACACCCCCCAAAATTGACACGAATACACCCAAAACTCACACCAAGTCACCGAGCAAGGAAGCAGTGTGACCAAAAGAGACCAGGTCTCCGAGGATGAGAAAACTTTCAAAGACACGTGGTCTCAGGTCAACCTCCTCATCTCGATGCAGAGAGACCCAACTTAAATACCATTTGAGAGGATTTAATCTTAAATTATATGCCCCCGAATCAGCCCCCTTCCCAACCGAAGTCGATTCCCACGAAGTATCTGAGGGTCTTAGGACCGGAAGATACAAGTGGGAATGCTCTGATGAGGTTCCGGAAAGGCAAGTTGAGGAGGCTCTCTCACGAAATATGGTAAAATTGACCACCGACTGCTTTCACACAATCACGGACACCGAATACAGGAAAAAACGAAACGGCAGGGAGCGCACCCCGCCCAGTACACCACATGGGGCTAAAGTGGATCGCGAATAAGCGTCCACTTTAATCATACACATAAAAAGACCCAAACATTACACAAAATGACTAATAGACTAACGATAATACAGATGAATGCCGAAAGATGGGACGGAAAAGGTTCCATCTATGGCAATATCTTGCGACAGGATAACCCTGACATCATACTTATTAATGAACACGGAATGACCGCGCATAAAGAGATTAAAATATTTCAATACGACGTCATTAGTAAAAATCATAGCCAGAAACGGTATGACAGCTGCGCAATAGCCGTCAAAAAAGGACTAAAATATAGAAGACAACCCGACTTAGATGAATCTTACCTTGCCATTGAGGTAGGCACTGCCCTGGGGGGGTCTGGTCGTGGCCACGGGGTATCAGCCCCCAAGACGCGGCTATGTACCCTTGCACTATCTTCTACAGATCTTCAGCCATAAGAAAAACGTAATCTTTGCTGGAGATCTGAACGCAAGATGTGCAGCATCAGGGTATACCTCCTGCAACAATGCAGGTAGAAACATCCAAGTATTACTTGACAGATAATACGTGACAAAGATCGGACCAGAATTCCCGACATACATTACAGGAAATGCAGCAACGAAACCTGATATTGTTTTATCCAGTATCAGGTTTCTCTACAAATACTACATTGAACCGGGCCCCATAATTCCGAGTGACCACCAGGCTATTAAAATTACAGTAGGTGTAAATCCCATCCAAATTGCAATCCCAGGACGCAACAGCTACAAGCAGGCGAACTGGGAAAGCTACCGAAATTATCTTCTAAATTATATCCCTGACCCTTTACTCGATGCCAATTTAGAATAGATAGATAAAGAGCTGGATAAAATCACTGACCTCCTAATTAAAGCCGATCAAAATAGTGTTCCCCATATTAAGTATAAAACCCTTTCAGCTCCCTAATTGGCTCCCTCCCATGAAAGCCCTGGCCCAGGAATATAGGGATCTGTCCAATGTAGTAGCGCTGACAGGCCCCAACCACAATGCCCACAGAAGACTAAGAGAAATTAAAGACGAACTCCAGACACTAATTACGGACCAACAGATACTCACATGGGACAGACTAATAGAAAGACTCGGCATTGAAAGAGACTCACACACCTTCTGGAAAACCGTTAAACGGTTAAAAGGAAGAGCTCCCCCCAAAAGAATAACGCTTAGAAACGACGGTATAGAAATCGACGAGCCTGAAAAGATTGAGCAAATTTTTAGGATTTTATGGTCATCAATCTTCACAATCACCCCAGAAGAAAATGACAAGTACGACCCCGAATTTGAGACTGACATAATCGAACAACTAAACGCACAAATACACAGAACCTCCCCTCATCATTATGTATCGCAGGAAAGAGTGATGGAGGGCTATGGGAGCAAAATAACTGCCCAAGAGCTCTCCGTTGCACTAAAATCCTTTCGTCAAAGAGCACTGGGTACCACGGGACTGACCAGGGAGAATTTCATCAAGGCGCCGCCTAATGTTCTGAGTGGGCTTCTTAAAATCATGAATGCCGCTCTGAACACGGGCTACTTTCCCGATCAGTGGAAGGTGGCCAAGATGATCTTTATTCCCAAATCAGGAAAGCCCCCGGAATGCCCTGCCAGCTCCGGCCGATATATCTCTTAGAATTTGCTGGCAAAGTCTTTGAGAAGATATTAGCCAAAAGAGTCAACTCTTTTCTCGACGAAGCCAACCTGCATAACGAGCAACAGCACGGCTTCAGAAGGAAAAGAGGGACTGATACGGCTCTAGCCGTTATCACAGAAAAGCTCACCAAGATCAAGGCAGACAAAAGGCATGCCGACCTGGTGTTCTGAGATGTCAAAAAAGCTTTTGATAAGGTTTGGAAGAGAGGCCTACAATTTAAGATCCTTCAAATAGGCCTCAACCCCATTCTTGAGAGGATTCTTTTCGATTACATAATGGAGAGGAGAGCATACATACACATCAGAGGATACAAATGCCCCGAATTTGAGCTCGAATCAGGGGTCCCACAAGGGGGCTGTCTCAGTCCCCTTTTATACAACATATATACACGTGACCTACCACAACCTCTATCCGAAGGTACGATATACGTTCAGTTTGCTGACGATATATCTCAAATTTGTACAGCCGCTTACGTTCACAGGGAATTTATGGCGATAAATACGGCTAGGGAGATTTTCAACATCAACTCTTTCGAGAGGAAATGGAAGATATCGACCAATGCCCCAAAATCCAAAATAATTCCCATGTTTCGCAAGACCTTCAACGATATACGGGTAGAAGGGGAGAGAATCCCCTACTGCCTGGAAGGGACGGTTCTGGGGCTCAAAATCACCACAGGGGGCTACAAGAGTCATATCGGGCGGACAGTCGCGAATAGCAAGAGAGATTTGAGGGATTTTTTAGGTTCATTGACCTAACTCGCTCAAATAAACTCAAGATATTCAATGCGTGCATTCGCTCGAGACTCTTGTACCCCCGGGTGCCGTTGAATGCGTGCGCCAAGATCCACATTGCGAAACTACAAGTCATCCAGAATAAGGCGGTTTTACTCATTACAAACACCCGAAGAAGAGAACACAAAAAACAGAGGGAGCTCCACGACTCGGTTGGATTATCTCCAATCAACGTGGCGCTCCACGAGAAAGCTAAGAGGATATGGCAAGCCATTGGTGCACGCTTGACCCCTGAATTCTCTCGTACACACCTAGACATCGAAGCCGACAGACAAATAAGACCTTTTAAAAGTAGTAAATTACAGTCTGACGGTGACGTGACTCCCCAATACACACTACGGAATCGACAATAGACGAGACTCAACCAGTGTCATGCACAAGTTTTTTTAGTAAAAATTTAACTTCACCATAAAACCAAAATTCACTCAAATAATAAAAAAAAATTTTTTTAAATCAACCTAACATTTTAGGAAAAATATAAATTTTTTCAAATACCTAAAGCGGGACTTAAAAACCCCCGTCTCAAATAAAGGCTTGAATGCCACAAATCAATCATCATTAAGATGAAACCTTTAATTAAATTAACAAAGTTAATTTGATTAAATAAACTATAAAATTTATAGTTTATAAATAAAAACAAAACAAAACAAACAAAACTAACACAAACAGAGCTACCCTTTCACCAGGGACCTTTTATTCTGTCTTCTACACATCATCTATTCTTTAAACTCACTCCTTAACCACTTTACTCTCTTACTATTCTCTTTCTAATTCTACCTATATTTAATCTCTTATTATGTCCAATGTCCAATGTCCTGTTTTTTTGCTAAAAAAAAATCGATGAATTATTCGATTTATTGAAAAAGGAAATAATAAAAAAATGATACGAAACAGAAAAGTATCTCAAAAAATGAGATAAAAAATGAATGCATCAAATTGGAAGCTCAATTTAAATCTGGATTAGTCGAAATGGAAGATACAATGGAAAATGAATATATAAAATTGAAAAATAAAACTCTAAATGAATACAGCGAAATTAAAACTAAAGAGGAAATTCAAAATATAATAAGTGAAACGAACGATAAAATTCAATTTGAATGCAGTGATTTGAAAAATACAATTTGAATGCAGTGATTTGAAAAATTTCGTCAAAATGACGCAAATAATAAAAAAAAGATCCAGAAGTTTATATTCAGAATGTTAAAATAATGATTTATTTGAAAATAAGGAAAGCAAAAAGACAAAATCTGTTTAAATTAAAAATATTTTGTAATTTATTCACCTGCAATAATTGGAACTTTTAAATATTTTATGGCACAATGTCATAATTTGTTTTTAAATAATTTACTACAACGTAATGAAAAGAATAACAAAATAATTATAGTTATTAAAAAATAAATATTTTAGGAAATAACTAAAATTTACGTAATTAAAATAAAATTGAAGCAAAACTTTTATTAAAATAGGAAGAGCTTATATAAAATCGCTTCAATAGTTAATAAAATGAATTATTATTTACATCTATTTTATATATATATATATTTTACAATTTAGTATAATGCTTTAAAAGTTCTTATCATTCTTAGTAAATCATAGAATAATGGTAAATTGATAATAATAAATTGCTTATATATATATTCCTTTTTGTTTTCCTTTACAAATGATTAATCAGCCGTTAAGGAGAGGTCAAAATTATCGCTCAAGTATTAAAGGAAAAGTTACATACAAATTATTTTGCTGAGATTGATTCTTTTTTCCTTTTACCTTTTTTATGCGATTCATTGATTTGATAATAAGTATTTAGGAGGATAACAGTTTTTGACTTTTTAAATGATTGCATTTTATAATAAAATAGTTGACTTAGTCAACGATTATGATAAAACAACTTTAACTGAGATAATTCTATCATTAATAACATTTTTTTAATGTAGAAAATGATAGGTTCACCGAAGAACAAAAGGGTTCAATTCCCAGCTCCTATCAAGTATTTAGCAAAGACCTGCACCGAAATATCGAAAAATATATCCGTGTTCTGCGATACAGAAGACTGTGGGGTGGAAGGGCTAACTAATACAAATCATTTTATGTTGGTTAGATAATTCTTTTGAAACCTTGGTTATTAATTATGGCTATATCCTCACCTAAAAATAAATGAACCTTTTAACGATGAAAAATTAAATGGGATGATTCACCTATCGTATATGACTCATCTTTCGACGAATTGGAGTCTTGAAAACTTAGGTACACGAATATGAACGGCTGCAAATAACTTCGAATCCTACATATAAATATTTAATCAATCTTATAATTTTATAATTAAAAACTTAATTTTTTTTAACTATTTAACAAAAAAGTGTACAAAAGACTATTGGCCAAATTACTATTGACACACGTTCCCCTTTATTGATTCTAAGGGTTTGTGAAAACAAAAATAATTAATTTACAAAAATAGATGCTCACATTATGTCCCCCATACCCTACCTACATTAGTAATTTAAATTATTTTATTTTACGAAAAGTAATTCAAGTTCCAATATATCATTATTTCTATGGTTATTTTTCTGCATATTCAAGGTTAGGAACTTTTCATATATAACCATCAAACCTCTTGGGCCCTTGTCATGCCTGGTGGTATTTGGGATTTCTACTTTGTCCGAGACTCTGTCTCTTTTATATCAAGGTTGAGTTTCATTAAGAAAAAATACTTTTGATTGATCATTAATTATCAAATCTAAATATGTGTTCAATTTCAAATGATTTTTGTTTTATTAAGCCTTTAATATTTGGTAATTATATTTGGCATATAATTTATATTTAATGTTTTTTAATCCGTGTTTACCTTTTTTATTTTCCCCTCTAGTTTCCTTTTTTTATCCTTTTGTAGTGTATATTTCACCCCTCAAGGCGTTTCCCTGAGTGGTTTCTAGCTCTCTCTCTCTAATATAGATAATAATGTTTTATTTTTTTGGTCATTTAGATGAACTCCTTCCTCTTGATATTTCCCATCAAAATTGGTCTCCACAATTTGAGGAGGTTCATTATCAGTTAAAACAATTATTTTGATCCTATGTCATTTCCTGTCTCATCTATTATATAAAAGGTATTCCGACCTGTATGTGCCTATGACCCTATTGGTTTTCGCGCATTAAATATAAAAACAAATGAATAAACATTCTAACCTTTTATTTACAACATTTTATCCTAAGCATTTATGATACTGTCGCCAATAAGTAGCGTTCCTCTTTCCTTATTTATCTTCATTTTTTTAAATTTTATTGTTTTTTCTGTCCTTTTATGATTAAGATCTGCTTTTCATTAGTATGTCATTCTGCTGGTTCTTGGATAACTTCTCTATCCTGGGTCTTTGTGAGTCTAGGATCTTCTCTTATTCATGGTATTTTCCTCTGCCAGGGTTATCTCATAAAAAATAGGTTTTTTAATTTCTTCGTTTTTATATATTGCCAAATTTTAATTCTAGGTTCTTTTCTACTATTTTTTTTTATATTTCCAACTCTACTCTTTTTCTATCCATAAGAATTTATAAATTTTGTAACTGTACTTTATTTATTATCTTCCAACATTGTTTTTCAGATTCTCTTCGTCCTTAACTTGCTTTATCGAGGAAGCAAGATGTCTATTGGATCTTTATACCTAATACCAAGGAGGCTCCAGAAATGGAAGAGTAATGAAAATATGATTCAGATTGTATACTTATCGTGTGGTAGCTCTACTCTTAGCGAAGGGTAGTGTAGATTTCATAAAATAAACTCGATAAGACCTCAGATTCTGGTTATTTATTTGAATTAATCATTTTAAAGTGAGTATTAACCGCCAAGGTCATTCACCCCCACCCCACACACTCCATTCTCAACACCCCCTTCATCTCTCCTATTCGAGGAAATGACTTACTCTTTCTTACTTGAGGATCTTAAATGAAATCTTTTGTATAGGAAGAACAAAACACTATAAAAAACAATCAAATCACTGCTAAGAAATAGATATACAAGTATTTCATCCTATCTTAGTTTTTATTTCCTCCAAGTTCATCACATTCCACTCAAGCGTGGAAAAACTTGCATGTTCACTTTTCTTATTTCCTTGTCTGTCCCTCTCTCTAAACCCTCTCCAGTCTCTCGCCTGTTCCCTACTTGCATTCGGCCAAAATCTAGCCGACGTGAGTAGGGGAGAGACACCCTGCGAAGAGGTCGGCCGCAGTCGGCTCCTTCCTTTCTCTCCGAACCCGAAGAAAGGAGAAGAGAGTCCCTTGAGACCAAAAGTGTCTTCTCTCACAAAGAAAGGAGGCAAATGTTTACTATCAAGTTGAAACAAATAATAAAAACAGATCCAGTAGTTTATCTTTAGAATGTGAAAAGAATAAATTATCTGATAATCAGGAAAGCAAAAAAAGAAATGCAAATGATTCGCCTGCAACATTTTAAATAATAAATATTTTATGGCATAATGTCATAATTTGTTTTAAGATAATAGTTATTTTCCCTCTTAGACATGAGTTTTTTCTCTGCAAATTAACACTTTTTTCTTTAGTTGAAGAAGAATAGCTTAATAGATGAAGTGTATTAATTTTTACATATATATTTTTTTAATTAATAAATTATGAACGATTACATATATTTAACATTGAGATTCAGGGGCATAAATCCTCTTCTAAGCGAAAAATTTATGAATGTCTTGCAGCATTTCTTTAGAAGTATTATAGTAAAATAAAATATAGTCCATTTATGTATGATGGTCTCTAAAATAATTTATCTCCTTGTTGAAGCATAAAAAGACATTAAATTTCGTGCAAAAGAACATAAGTATTTTTGTTCTTATATCCTGACAAATATAAAAAAGTATTTTTAGGAAATATTCATATTTCATATCCGTTTTTGGTGAACTTTGCCTTTAGATTTCACCAGAACGATACGTACAGAAAAATGTGATGATTTTTTCAGTGATTATAGATGGGATCACTCTGAACCAAAATAATTATTTGAATAGTCAAATATTAAAAAAATGATAGCTTAATTTGACTTTAGATTTCTCCAAAACTATAGAGTAAAATGTTATTATCCTATTGGGAGTATAGATGGGATTACTGACCTAATTATTTCAGGTGTCGAATATAAAAAAGTTATCACTTATGAAACCACATTATTCTTATGAGTTTTGGGTGAAATTTGCCTTTATATTACTCCAAAATTATACAGTAAAATGAATTGATCCTTTCAGGGCTTATAGATTAGATCACTGTGAACCAGAATCCATTAATATAATTATTTCAGGTGTAAAATATAGGAAATTATCACATATTAAATATTCATATTTCTATGCCTTTTTGGTGAAGTTTGCCTTTAAATTTCTCCAAAACAATAAAGTAAAATGTTATTTTAGGTGTCGAAGATAAAAAAAATATCACCTTTTTGTGAAATTTCCATTTCTCCAAAACTATACAGTAAAGTGAAAATATTGAAAGATATCCTGGACATTTAAAATATTCTGAACTAGATTTTATTAACATTACGAAACTAAAGGCGAAATTTGAGCAAAATAATTCAAATATAAGTGTTATTTTACTGAATGAAATAGAATATATACACTATGTAAATCCGTTAGAAGAGAATATATTCAAACAAATTCAATTTATAAATTACATAAAAAATACATGAATGATTAAACTTATTTCAATAAACAACGCTTTTACGATATTAAAAAAATCATTTTTCATAATTAGATATTCATATGAAATTTTAATAAATATATTTTTTTTATTAAATTCCTTTAACCTTGTTCTTTTTTTTTCAAATCACTAACATTTTTTAAAAATAATAATAATTCAATGCTGAATACAATTCTATATCATTGTAATTAATTGATTAAACTTTTAAGATCGAATAGATTCTTCAAAGTTAATTGATCAGAATCTTCTTTGTTATTATCATTATTTTGTTCATTTTCACTTGGAATTCGGTTAGATATCTGAGTATCTATATTGAAAATAGTTTCTTGAAAATAAGATTTCAATAAGGTATTAAAATAAACTAAACAAAATGAATTTTCCATAGAGAAATGAAGAATATCTTTAATTCCTTCCTTTGCAGTTATCGTCACTTCTTGTTGATTTACATGCTGAGATATTATTTAAGATCTTTTTTTCTACTTTTTGGGGAGTTTTATCCACTTCTGTTCGTCTATTTTGCCTTTTTTATAATTTGTTAAATTCACGTTACTTTATTTAGGATGTATATCCACTACGGATTTTTTTTTCCTACTTTTTTTTCATAAAACATGTATGAACAATGGTTTACATTGTCCGGGATAGGATTGGCCTCACCGGGGCCAGGTACAATTTCCTTTTGTTTAGTAGGGAAAGTCCCTTAAACCTGTATAGTTGGCGCAACTGTAGTTTGGCCTGTGCGACCTTCGAGTCTATATGTGCGCCGTATCCTGATGACGTCACATTTAACTCGAGAAAACGGGCTATTTATATTTCTCGAGATCGTGAAAGGTCAATTGAATTTGTCATAACCCGTTCTAAGTTAACCTTTTAAAGAAACTACTTAATCTCTGAATTATATTTTCATTTAAACTCAAGACTCTAAACAGTGAAGATGCGTTTTCCAATTACTCCTTACCGTAGAACTTAGAAAAGTATAAATATTTTTTGGTTTGATTCTAACTGTAGATATTTTTCGTTCGATTCTCTGGAATAATTTTTCATTTGAACTTGAGACTCTAAATAGTGAAGACATGTTTACCAATTGTTCCTCACCGGGAAACTTAGAAAAGTGTAAATATTTTTTCGTTTGATTCTCTCTATTAAAGTTAAGACGTGTTTACCAATTCCTCCGTAGCGGGAACTTAGAAAAGTAAAAATATTCTCTCGATTAAATTTTCATTTGCGTTCGAGACTCTAAACAGTGAATACATTATTAACAAATTTTTCCTGTACCCGGAACTTAGAAAATTGTATAAATATTCTCGATTTAATTTTCATTTGACCTCGAGACTCTGAATAGTGAAGATGCATTAACAACTTGCTCCCTACCGGGAACTTATAAAATGCGTTCTCGATTATTTTTTATTTGAGCTCGAGACTATGAAAAGTGAAGACGTGTTAATAACTTCTCTGAACAGTGAACACATTCACGGGAAACTTAGAGAAAATTCTTTCTCGATTAAATTTTCATTTTTAAATATTCGCTGATAATAAAAAAAACAAAAAAAAACATCAATTATTCTATTGAAATTTTTAAAAACTTTTTCAAAATCAAGAAAATGACAGTCTAAATGGCTAATAATACAAGTGTCACCAATAACATACTATGGGTCGCAATGTCTTTACCTCCTCGCGGTGCGCCCGGTAACCTCATATTTGTATCAAAACTTATTCTTTTTTTAATTAAATTTTACTTTGTATTCATAATTAAAACAACGAATAAAATTTGTATTCATAAATTAAATAACGAATAAAAAGAATAAAATACGATACATATATGAGGGCTAAAAAGACTTTTTATTTGCTTTGCCTTTTGCTTTTGGCTTCACTAATCTTGATTTTATGCTTTTCTGTGCCTCTAATTTATCATTTTTTTTTGTTTCTGGTGCTGAATTGTGTTTTGTTGAAGTTGTAGTTTTAGGTAGTTGTGATGTCGTTTTTGTGATTGGTTGTGATGCATGAAGTTGTGGTATTTTGTAGTTGTGATGTATGAAGTTGTGGTATTTTGTAGTTGTGATGTATGAAGTTGTGGTATTTTGTAGTTGTGATTTTTTGGGTTGGTTGTGATGAATGCAGTGGTGGTTTTTATATCTATTAAGTCTTGAAAGTAGGGAGGAAACAAAAAAAATAGAGATTAAACATTTATTTTTCAGTATTTGGGTATATTATGGGTGGGCATTTTTTCATTTTTTAGCTTTATTTGCAGGATCAATTTTGATTCGCTGGACCCTCTTTTCCACCTGGAAGCAACTCAAGGTAAATGTGAATAAAGAAAAAAGTTTAATATTGAATGTTTAATTTCTTTTTTTACAGTGTCTTGTTTTTACAGGTTTAAGGTCTATGGTCCTCGTCGTCACACCAATAAAGATGTGAAGAAGACGTATCTTCCGTAATGTAATATTCTTATGTTTTGAAATATAAAAAACTGACCATCTTAAAATATAGAATAAGCGAAATGATGATAAATATTAGGTTGCGAAAGTGAAATTTTGAAAATTAATTCATTTCTTTTTTTTTTGCAGAACAAGGAACCAGTGATACCAGATAAAATGATGTTCGCGTAGATATAAATTAAGTTATTGTATCGTATCGGATATATATTATGAACAAGTAGCACTTAAAGTGATAAGTTCTTTTTCGTTTGATGAATCGTAGAACGAGGTGCACCTAAAGTGACAAGTTCTCTAGCTTAAATCGTAGGTCTTAATTTAGGTACATACACAGGTAACTTATTTTTATCTTTACATTAACCTTTCTTTTCTTCTCCTACTATGTCACTTTTCTTTACCTTTCCTTCTTTTCACCTCTTTCTCTTTTCTATAATTCAAATCTCGGTGTATTATGGCTCCTCGCTGATGATACCAAGTTCTGATAAAGTAGGCTCTGAAGTATCGGAGGTTTCGAGTTCATGTACATTGAAATAGTACCCATTAGGTGGGAGGAGTTGCGCTCGTCTCATCTTCAACCTTTTGGATATTCATATTTGTAAAGATTTTCTCTCTTTCTCTCTCTCTCTTTCTATCTTTCTTGACTTTATAACACTATACACCTACTCTCTCTTTCTCTTTCTTTTCATTCACATAAGGTTAAGTAAATTTAATTGTAACATTTGCATTGCAAATTGCGTCAGGTCATAATTTAGGTACATACACAGGTAACTTATTTCTATCTTTACATTAACCTTTCTTTTCTTCTCCTACTATCTCACTCTTCTTTATCTTTCCTTCTTTTCACCTCTTTCTCTTTTATATCATTCAAATTTCGGTGTATTATGGCTCCTCGCTGATGATACCAAGTTCTGATAAAGTAGGCTCTGAAGTATCGGAGGTTTCGAGTTCATGTACAATGACATAGTACCCATTAGGTGGGAGGAGTTGCGCTCGTCTCATCTCCAACCTTTTGGATATTCATATTTGTAAAGATTTTCTCTCTCTCTCTCTTTATCTTTCTTGACTTTATAACACTATACACCTACCCTCTCTTTCTCTTTCTTTTCATTCACATAAGGTTAAGTAAATTTAATTTTAACATTTGCATTGCAAATTGCGTCAGGTCATAATTTAGGTACATACACAGGTAACTTATTTCTATCTTTACATTAACCTTTCTTTTCTTCTCCTACTATGTCACTCTTCTTTATCTTTCCTTCTTTTCACCTCTTTCTCTTTTCTATCATTCAAATCTCGGTGTATTATGGCTCCTCGCTGATGATACCAAGTTCTGATAAAGTAGGCTCTGAAGTATCGGAGGTTTCGAGTTCATGTACAATGACATAGTACCCATTAGGTGGGAGGAGTTGCGCTCGTCTCATCTCCAACCTTTTGGATATTCATATTTGTAAAGATTTTCTCTCTTTCTCTCTCTCTCTCTCTATCTTTCTTGACTTTATAACACTATACACCTACTCTCTCTTTCTCTTTCTTTTCATTCACATAAGGTTAATTAAATTTAATTGTAACATTTGCATTGCAAATTGCGTCAGGTCATAATTTAGGTACATACACAGGTAACTTATTTCTATCTTTACATTAACCTTTCTTTTCTTCTCCTACTATGTCACTCTTCTTTATCTTTCCTTCTTTTCACCTCTTTCTCTTTTCTATCATTCAAATCTCAGTGTATAATGGCTCCTCGCTGATGATACCAAGTTCTGATAAAGTAGGCTCTGAAGTATCGGAGGTTTCGAGTTCATGTACAATGACATAGTACCCATTAGGTGGGAGGAGTTGCGCTCGTCTCATCTCCAACCTTTTGGATATTCATATTTGTAAAGATTTTCTCTCTTTCTCTCTCTCTCTCTCTATCTGTCTTGACTTTATAACACTATACACCTACTCTCTCTTTCTCTTTCTTTTCATTCACATAAGGTTAATTAAATTTAATTGTAACATTTGCATTGCAAATTGCGTCAGGTCATAATTTAGGTACATACACAGGTAACTTATTTCTATCTTTACATTAACCTTTCTTTTCTTCTCCTACTATGTCACTCTTCTTTATCTTTCCTTCTTTTCACCTCTTTCTCTTTTCTATCATTCAAATCTCAGTGTATAATGGCTCCTCGCTGATGATACCAAGTTCTGATAAAGTAGGCTCTGAAGTATCGGAGGTTTCGAGTTCATGTACAATGACATAGTACCCATTAGGTGGGAGGAGTTGCGCTCGTCTCATCTCCAACCTTTTGGATATTCATATTTGTAAAGATTTTCTCTCTTTCTCTCTCTCTCTCTCTATCTGTCTTGACTTTATAACACTATACACCTACTCTCTCTTTCTCTTTCTTTTCATTCACATAAGGTTAATTAAATTTAATTGTAACATTTGCATTGCAAATTGCGTCAGGTCATAATTTAGGTACATACACAGGTAACTTATTTCTATCTTTACATTAACCTTTCTTTTCTTCTCCTACTATGTCACTCTTCTTTACCTTTCCTTCTTTTCACCTCTTTATCCATTCCAAAATTCAAATCTCGGTGTATTATGGCTCCTCGCTGATGATACCAAGTTCTGATAAAGTAGGCTCTGAAGTATCGGAGGTTTCGAGTTCATGTACAATGACATATGTCGTAGAATGACCATTGCTTTGATCACTTTACGCTTTGACGCCCTTTTAGTAACGGTATACTTTAAGGGGCGTGAGTTACTTCTATGATGAAGTAGGCTTTGTTCTAAGAGTGCTATTTTTGTGGTTTAGTCCTTAAGGAAGAGCTATTTTAAACACATAAGGATAAGAGGAAACACCAGAATCTACCAAAAAATAAACATGTATTTTAAATTAAATATTACAAACCAACAGTAAAAGCATTTCTATATTTGGCCTCAAAGAATTTTGAATGACAAAACATAAACAAGTAGGCTTTCAATAAACAAACTAATTGCCAATTAGTATTTTTTTATCACGACCCTATTTGTTTAGCATAAAACATTAAATTAATGTACTGTCATCTACAAACACATATGACCTAGGTTCAAGAATAATGGTTTCTACGCTCCTTTAAAACGTGGGACGTACTAAACTTCTACTATCGCAATAGAGATATAAATGTTATTGTTAACTTACAGGTAGGTATTAGGGATTGCCGGATGTCGCTGGAGGACTTATCTCTCGCCTTGAAGTGTGGTGGCCGAAGGTTGAAATTTCGTCGAGGAGGGGGGTGATTCTTCAACGTGATTAAAGAACGGGAGCTCGTTGGGGCTGGGTTCTTCTCCTCTCACTCTTACGGTGCTTGCGATGTAAGAATCACTCGAGTGTGAGCGGCTTTGCTTTTCTTCAGTCGGACTTCTTTGCAGACGGAAAAGGCTTCTTCGGTATGGCACCGATATAAAACTTGACTATTTAGGTTAATACGGCCCTGAAAGGGGGGGATCGATTTTCTCAATCTGATCCTATCGTTTCTCACGGAAATAGTCTTGTAGGGCTGAAGGGTCGATCTTTACGAATTAATCTTTCTTCTGGCGAATCGACTTCTAATAATCTTCTTGTCTAGCCGATGGATCGATCTTCACGACCTAATCCTACTCTGGCGTATCGACTTCAGATAATCCCCTTTCTCTTTCTTTGCGGGGCTTATTTATAGGCGGATTGCCGCCCCATCTAAAGGGGGAAGTGACCAGGCCACAGATGCAAAAGGGGGGGAGCGAATGGTGGGTTAGCATCTGGGAAGAGCGAGAATTCCTGAGGTGGCACTGGGATGCCCAAGTCAGCTCGCAAATTATAGGCTCGTAACCACACCGCTCCTTAGCGTGCCTTCTGACTCGCACCGTTTTTTTTTCCTAACCACGGGTTTATGGGTCTCGTAGGTCATACGATCGTTAGAGCGTCGTTTAAGGACCTTAGGTGGTCGCCTTCAAACATATGTTAGCTCCAACTGCCCACAGCGGCGAGGCGATCACACATGGAAAGCATTTTCGCCGGCTACCTTTCCCACGCTTCTCCTCATGAAGGGAGGGGGGCTTGAATGTGTCTATACTCCTCCAGGAGGCTTAATGTAGCCATTTCTCCACATCTACCTCCATTCTTAAGAAAATAACGGGAGGGATGGGGGTTCCAATCCGACGCTTACAATAATATACATGGGTAACTTACGGAACATTATATTATACAATAAATTCTAGTTCACTCGGGAATGCCTCGATAACATTTCACCTGACCTTACATTAATTCCTATATTACTGTGCCATCTTAGGATTTTCTTACCTACCACTCGGGTTACTCGCCCCTACTTACTTACAATTCTACTGATTTACACTTAACTTTGCTATAATACAATAGTTGGGCTGCTCCTTAATCGTCGACAGGGTTCCGACTTAACGAGTCGGCCATACAATTGTTGGACCCTTTTATGTAGTGAATGGAGTACTGGTACTCCATCAAGAGTAAACTCCATCTCAGGAGTCTTCCATTCTTACACTTATTTTTACCTAAGTATGACAACGGTTTATGGTCGCATTCCAACTTGAACTCGCGCCCTATTAGATAATATTTGAATTTACCTATGGACCATATTATGGCCAAAGCTTCGATTTCGATAGTAGCGTAGGCTTTTTCTCTACTCAACAGTTTCCTACTGACATAAGCTATGGGATAGGCTGTTTCGTCATCTTCGTATTGAAGCAATACTCCGCCTAGCCCGTCCCGACTAGCGTCCGTGCGAAGACCGAAGATCTTGTTGGGATTTGGTAAGCGAAGAATGGGCGCAGTTACGAGTTTTCCTTTTAGAATCTCCAACTGAGTTATTGCATGGGGGTTCCACGTGACAGGGTCTGACGCTGTCTTTTTTAACAAATCATTCAGTGGGGCCGCAATGGAAGCGAAGTGTGGTACAAAACGCCTATAGAACGAGGCCGCTCCCATAAACGATCGGAGTTGTTTCTTTGTTTTCGGCCGGGGCATCTTGACTATGGCGTCCACTTTTTCTTGCTGGGTAGTCAAGTGTTTTTGTCCTATTTTGAATCCCAGGTAGTCAATGGATTCGTAGGCAAAATAACACTTGGTCGGCCCGGCGGTTAGACCTTGCTCCTTCAATTTCTCCAGCAATGAGCGTAGGGCGTGTAAGTGTGACTCCCATGTACGGGTAGCTACGTACACGTTGTCGAAGTAAAACGACACGTCGCTTAGTCCAGCGATAATTCGCCTCATCATCCTATTATAATTGCTACCGGCTGTAAGTAGTCCGAAGGGTAGCCTGGTAAACTGTAACAGACCTCTCTCGGTCGCAAAAGCCGTCAGTTTTTTGGACTCCTTAGCGAGAGGTATTTGATAGTACGCTTTACATAAATCCAATTCGGTGATGAATTTAGCGTCTTCAAATAAATGGAGATTTTGATCTATTAGTGGGATGGGCTCGGCGTCGAAAACGGTCACTGAATTCAATTTTCGGAAGTCCACGCACATCCGAAATGATTGATCAGGTTTCTTAACCATTACTATGGGGGAGCAATAATCGGACTCCGATGGCTCTAAAATTCCCAATTTTAGTAAATTCCGGACTTCCTTATTGAAGGCTTCTCGTAGGTGGATTGGTAAAGGATATGGTTTGCTCCGAACCACTGAATTAGTTTTTAGTTTTATTTCATGGATAAAATCCTTGGCACATCCAGGGTTTTCAGAAATGACTTCTGGGAATTCCATGAGCAAGTTCAACATTTCCGCTTTTTGTTGAATTTCTAAGTGGGGATTTATCTTTAAATCCACCCGAGGGTCTTCCGGGGTAGGTGAGAGCGAGGGAAGTTCGTATTCCTCGTCTTGTTCCACACACACGGTGTGTATGACTTGCAGGGGCGTACCCGGGTAAACGGCATCCATCGGTTCTTCTTCGTCTAGAAGGGTAATATTCTTTATGCACGCGCGGCGGTGATATTTTTTTAGCATGTTTATGTGATAGGTTCTTCGCCCTGTTGGGGTATCTATCAAGTAATCGACTGGACCCCGTGCCTCGATTACTTCAAACGGTCCCTTCCACTGGGCCCATAACTTATTATTTTCGGTCGGGAGTAATAATAAGACTTCATCTCCTGCCTTTAATTTTCGAGCCTTTGCTTTCATATCGAAATAGTCCCGGTATTTGGTTAAATTTTTCTCGGCGTTCTCTCGAGCTAAGCCAGAGCAGTATTCTAGGCGCTCGCGCATATCCATCACGTAGGCGTAAGACGATTTGATTTCTTGCTCGAGCTTCGCGTTGGAAAATAATTCCTTAAGAATACTCATAGGACCTCGCACATTTCTCCCGTATAATAGCTCAAAGGGCGAGAATCCTAACGTCCGATGAGGTATTTCTCGGCAGGCGAAAAGGGCAGCAGGCAGGAATCTGTGCCACTGTGTAGGGTTGTTTTGACACAACTTCTTCAATATATTTTTGAGAGTCCCGTTTAATTTCTCGCAGATTCCGTTAGCGGCTGGATGAAATGGACTCGTAAAAATTTGCTTGACTAACAGAAGTTTGTTAAAATATTCCATCAATTCTGAGGTGAATTGGCGCCCTCTATCAGATAGAATTTCTTTAGGCAGGCCTACTCGTGCAAAAATTGAAATTAATGCTTCCGCGCAGGAAATAGTGTCAATCTTCCGTAGGGCCACGGCATCTGGGAACCGGGTGGCACAATCCACTAGAGTGAGGATGTAGGAGTGTCCTCCACTTGAAGGGGGGTGAATTGGTCCCACCAAATCAATTGCCACTCGAAAGAATGGTTCGGTTATAACGGGCACCTTTTGTAAGGGAGCGGGAGGTACCCGTCCTCTGGAGGGATCCTTCTGACACACGTCGCATGATCGGCAATAGGCCACAATTTCCTTTGCGGCCTGGGGCCAATAAAAGTGTCGGAATATCTGCTGCGCCGTTTTGTTGTGCCCAAAGTGTCCGGCTAATATTCCATCATGCGCGGTATTCAAAATTCTTTGCGTGTATTCTTGAGGTACACACAGTGCTTTCTTGTTCTCCTTATCCTCCTCGCTGATAGTACGGTAGAGAAGTGAGTCTTCTACGATATACTGGATCGGCTTCTTTCCTTTCACTTGGAGAATTTCACCTTTAATAGCTTTCTCCCATAGAGGTTTAAGAGTGAGGCATTCCTTCTGAGCACTGGCGAAGGAAGTCAATTTGAACCCATTGTCTTCGAGGGTAATCCTCGGGGTCAACTTAGCAGGTTGCTCTTTCCTCTGGGCTTCTTGTGCCCGGGTGACTACTGGTTGGGCCACTTCTTGCTGGGGAATTAGGGGGTTTTGTCCGATTAGTACTGCGCAGAACTTAATCGGGGCTACTACCACGTCCGTCCAACCGGTGAAATATCTGCATTGTATATGACATCTCACGACGGGGAATCGATTGTCGCGTCCTAAAAAGTCGTGGACGATTGCGAATTTCTTATGGGCAGGGTTTACTGGGGGCAGCAACTTGTCGGATACCACTATGCACGTGCACCCGGTGTCTCTGACTAAAGTGGATACTCGGCACCCATTAACAGTGCCCTCTTCAAATTGTAGGCCGCCTGGCGAACTTTTGTTGAATAGAAAGTTTACCTGTTGCTGGGGCCCTTCGGATGTTGGCGCGGGGACGTAGGACGAATCAGCTTGTCCTGCTGGGATCGCGGCAGTCAGGTTTTGCACCTGTTGTCTCGAGGTCTCCCTCAGTCGGGAGTTCTGTGGGCACTGGAAACTCAGGTGACCTATTATCCCGCAGGTATAACAAGTGACGGGCTTCCTGGGATACGTGCCGGTATTAGGGTATGATCCTTGTGGAATCCTAACTTCTTTTTGATTTTTTTCTCCTCCAAAATTTGGTTTATAAGTTCCTTTTGCTGCTGCGAACTTAAAGGGCTTCTTCTGTAAATGCCTGGGTGGCGGCCCATTTTTCTTTGGGGAGGGAGCCTTCTCTTTCTTGTACTCCCTAGGATATAACCGATGATTTACCGCGTGGAGGTCAGCCTCGTCCAGACACTCGTTGAAGGTAGAAGCTTTTCGGTCCTTAACGAATGCACGGATTTCCTGGGGTAGGGTACTTAGTAACTGATCTCTAAGCATGAAGTCGACGACCGCAGCGACTTCGTTCTCTACCCCTTCTGACTCCATCCAAAACTGTAGGCTTCGACGAAGCTCAAAGCCAAAATGTTTGTACGTTTGTCCAGGTCTTATTCGAGACTGCCTGAACTTCATCCTATATTCTTCCGGGTTAAGGTTTGTAGCTGAGAGAAGTTCGGCTTTGAGAGTGGAATAGTCCACAGTCGCTTCTGAGGGTAAAGATACGAATATCTCTCTCATCCTACGATTGAGTAGCGGTAACAGTCTGGCGACCCCATCTTCTTCTAGGTCCCAATTATTGACTTCAAATATTTTCTCAAAATGGGAGAGATATGAGCATAAATCTTCTTCGTCCTTGTACTCCGGGAGTTTCATGCTGGCCGCTGGTGATACTCCTGTTTTAGATGACACTGACTGCACCTCTAACTGGTCTTTACTAAGAGCTCTTTCGTGGGCCCTTATCTTCTCTCTTTCATCAGCTTCCATTTTCGTCTTTTCTCTTCTTTCTTCTCTTTCGTTTCTCTCTTTCTCCTGAATAAACTCTCTTTCGTTTCTCTCTTTCTCCTGAATAAACGAACTCAGCTCGGTTCCTTGTAGTCCGAGGCTTTGACCTTGCTTCCGATAAAGGTCAAACAATGCCATCGCGCTTATGTCAGTCATCTACCTTGTTTTTAATCAAGCCTGACCTACTCCACCACCGAAACTTACCACTTGGCCTAACAATTACCTTTAGATGGTATCCACCTCTAACTTTACCAATTTCCCATTCGTCAAATATTCTATTATTCCTGGTGTTCCTTTTATGTGTTAGCTCTTCCTTAAATAGCCACTGCTGGGTTCTTTCTAATATAAAACCTCTAGACCTGACACCACTTTTATAATATGTCGTAGAATGACCATTGCTTTGATCACTTTACGCTTTGACGCCCTTTTAGTAACGGTATACTTTAAGGGGCGTGAGTTACTTCTATGATGAAGTAGGCTTTGTTCTAAGAGTGCTATTTTTGTGGTTTAGTCCTTAAGGAAGAGCTATTTTAAACACATAAGGATAAGAGGAAACACCAGAATCTACCAAAAAATAAACATGTATTTTAAATTAAATATTACAAACCAACAGTAAAAGCATTTCTATATTTGGCCTCAAAGAATTTTGAATGACAAAACATAAACAAGTAGGCTTTCAATAAACAAACTAATTGCCAATTAGTATTTTTTTATCACGACCCTATTTGTTTAGCATAAAACATTAAATTAATGTACTGTCATCTACAAACACATATGACCTAGGTTCAAGAATAATGGTTTCTACGCTCCTTTAAAACGTGGGACGTACTAAACTTCTACTATCGCAATAGAGATATAAATGTTATTGTTAACTTACAGGTAGGTATTAGGGATTGCCGGATGTCGCTGGAGGACTTATCTCTCGCCTTGAAGTGTGGTGGCCGAAGGTTGAAATTTCGTCGAGGAGGGGGGTGATTCTTCAACGTGATTAAAGAACGGGAGCTCGTTGGGGCTGGGTTCTTCTCCTCTCACTCTTACGGTGCTTGCGATGTAAGAATCACTCGAGTGTGAGCGGCTTTGCTTTTCTTCAGTCGGACTTCTTTGCAGACGGAAAAGGCTTCTTCGGTATGGCACCGATATAAAACTTGACTATTTAGGTTAATACGGCCCTGAAAGGGGGGGATCGATTTTCTCAATCTGATCCTATCGTTTCTCACGGAAATAGTCTTGTAGGGCTGAAGGGTCGATCTTTACGAATTAATCTTTCTTCTGGCGAATCGACTTCTAATAATCTTCTTGTCTAGCCGATGGATCGATCTTCACGACCTAATCCTACTCTGGCGTATCGACTTCAGATAATCCCCTTTCTCTTTCTTTGCGGGGCTTATTTATAGGCGGATTGCCGCCCCATCTAAAGGGGGAAGTGACCAGGCCACAGATGCAAAAGGGGGGGAGCGAATGGTGGGTTAGCATCTGGGAAGAGCGAGAATTCCTGAGGTGGCACTGGGATGCCCAAGTCAGCTCGCAAATTATAGGCTCGTAACCACACCGCTCCTTAGCGTGCCTTCTGACTCGCACCGTTTTTTTTTCCTAACCACGGGTTTATGGGTCTCGTAGGTCATACGATCGTTAGAGCGTCGTTTAAGGACCTTAGGTGGTCGCCTTCAAACATATGTTAGCTCCAACTGCCCACAGCGGCGAGGCGATCACACATGGAAAGCATTTTCGCCGGCTACCTTTCCCACGCTTCTCCTCATGAAGGGAGGGGGGCTTGAATGTGTCTATACTCCTCCAGGAGGCTTAATGTAGCCATTTCTCTACAACATAGTACCCATTAGGTGGGAGGAGTTGCGCTCGTCTCATCTCCAACCTTTTGGATATTCATATTTGTAAAGATTTTCTCTCTTTCTCTCTCTCTCTCTCTATCTTTCTTGACTTTATAACACTATACACCTACTCTCTCTTTCTCTTTCTTTTCATTCACATAAGGTCAATTAAATTTAATTGTAACATTTGCTTTGCAAATTGCGTCAGGTCATAATTTAGGTACATACACAGGTAACTTATTTCTATCTTTACATTAACCTTTCTTTTCTTCTCCTACTATGTCACTCTTCTTTATCTTTCCTTCTTTTCACCTCTTTCTATTTTTTATCATTCAAATCTCAGTGTATAATGGCTCCTCGCTGATGATACCAAGTTCTGATAAAGTAGGCTCTGAAGTATCGGAGGTTTCGAGTTCATGTACAATGACATAGTACCCATTAGGTGGGAGGAGTTGCGCTCGTCTCATCTTCAACCTTTTGGATATTCATATTTGTAATGATTTTTTTTCTCTCTCTCTCTCTATCTATATTTCCTGACTTTATAACACTATACACTTATTCTCTCTCTCTCGTTTTTTTCACTCACCTAAGCTTAAGTAAATTTAATTGAATGAGGTGCACTTAAAGTCACAATTTCTCTGTTTTTTTGTTTGATGAATCGTAGAACAAGGTGCACTCAAAGTGACAAGTTCTCTGTTTTTTGTTTGGTAAATAGTGGGTCATAATTTATGTACATATACAGGTACCTTATTTCTATATTTACATTAACCTTTCTTTTCATCTCCTACTCTCTCACTCTTCTTTATCTTTCATTCTTTTATCTCTTTCTCTTTTCTATAATTCAAATCTCGGTGTATTATGGCTCCTCGCTGATGATACCAAGTTCTGATAAAGTAGGCTCTGAAGTTTTGGAAGTTTCGAGTTCATGTACATTGACATAGTACCCATTAGGTAGGAGGAGTGGCGCTCGTCTCATCTCCAACATTTTGGAAATTCATATTTTTAATGATTTTATCTCTCTCTCTATCTATCTTTTCTCACTTTACAACCCTATACACTTACTCTCTCTCTCTTTCTATTTTAACTCACATAAGCTTTAGTAAATTTAATTTGACAAGGTGCACTCAAAGTGACAAGTTCTGTTTTTCATTTGGTAAATGTTTTTCATTAACATATCACTCAACAAACTAATACTCACCTTTACAGTCGAAACATAAAAACATGAAAACAAAAAAATCTTTTAAAATTTATCCTCTTTTTTTGCATTATTAATTTATTCAGGAATATTGTCGTATATAAAAAGCTTTCCATTATTTCTTTTCGTTTCATAGTAGAAATCAGTTTAGGAAAAGGGAGGGAACAGTATAGTTTTTTTTAGTTAGAAAGTCCGGACAAATAGGTAGAGTTAGAAACAGGGAACAGGATAAAGGTGGGGGGAAGGAAAATTATATTTTGGGATGGGCAAGGAACACAACACTTTTTCTAAAGAAATAATGGAAAGTTTAAATATTTAAAATTTAAAAATAACGATAAATGACAAATTTTAAAAGTAAATACACATTCCATGCATTTAAACATTTCATTTTCTCATCACTATTCATTATTTAGGGAATTATAATATTAAAAATTAGGAGGGTGAACGCCACATTCAGCTGTGGAAAGGTGGGGCACCGGCCATTACAAAATGTAATGCCAATGAAATGGATTTTTTTAAAGAAAAAGAAAACAATTCTTTGGTGTTTTTTTTTACTTTAAAAATAATCGTTTTCATAAAGTTTTCTATGGTGTTATATTTTACTCAATAACAATTATTTAGGGAAAAATACTTTTGCGGGTGGAAATATTCTTTGACGGTGAGAGTTGCATTGCATTGTCCTTTTTATATAGAGTGGAGGCTTTTTTATATTAAGAATAAATTAGTTTCCCTTTTAATAATTTTTCTATGGTGGGACTCTCATTTTTTTTTATATATAGAGGTTGAACACCCAAGCAGTCGCCTACGGAAAGGTAGGAGCAGAACTGCCATTTCAAAATGTAATGTCGGATTAAAAAAACAACAATTCTTGGGTGGAAGCCTTTTTTTAATAATAAAAATAAATTAATTTCCTTTCAATGGTGTTTATATTTACCCAGTTACAATTAATTAGACATAAATACTTTTGCAAATGGAAATATTCTTTGGCGGGGGGAGTTAGATTCCATTGTACTTTTTATATATATTGAACGTCCAAGCAGTCTCTATGAAAAAGTAGTGGCATAACTGCCATTAGAACATATAATATCGGATAAAAAAAACAACAATTCTTTAGGGGAAGCCTTTTTTTTAAATAATAAAAATAAATTAGTTTCCCTTTAATAAAGTTTTCAATGGTGTTTATTCATTTTACTCAGTTACAATTAATTAGGCAGAAATACTTTTGCGAGTGGAAATATTCTTTGGCTATGGAAGTTACTTAATATATATATATATATATATATATATATATATATATATATATATATATATATATATATATATATATATATATAGAGAGAGAGAGAGAGAGAGAGAGAGAGAGAGAGAGAGATATATATATATATATATATATATATATATATATATATATATATATATATGAACATCCAGGCAGTCGGTTACGGAAAAGGTAGTGGCAGAACTACCATTACAAAATGTAATGTCGGATTTAAAATAAAACAATTCTTTTGTGAAAGCCTTTTGTTAATAATAAAAATAAATTAGTTTCCCTTTTAATATAGTTTCTATGGTGTTCATATATTTTACTCAGTTAAGAAATACTTGTGCAAGTGGAAAGGTGAGGGAAGGCTTTTTTTTCTAACATTAAAAATCAATTAGTTTCCCTTTTAATAAAGCTTTTATGATTAGTTATATTTTTTGCTCAGTGACAAATACTTAAGCATATATTCTTATGCGGGTTGAAATATTTGGACAGAGAGAGTTGCATTGCATTGTACTTTTTTTAATAGAGATTGAACGCCACAGTAGACTGCAGAAAGGTAGGGGCAGGCCTTTTTTTAACATTAAAAATAGATTAGTTTCCCTTTTAATAAAATTTCTTTGACGAATGTTTCTTCTTCCGAAACTTTAAACCTCAAAGGGAAACTTTTGAATAACTAAGAATTGACGATATTATCCAAATTTTTGCTGCGTTTGAAATTGATCGAAAGTGAATATGGTACAAATATGCGGTGGATGGAGCATGATTCCATAAGCGGTTAATTAATTATCGTTTATTTTATCGTCGATTTTGGAGAAAAATAATAGGCAAATAGTAATTGCGATTTAGAGTCCTACCAGGTATTTATATCCGAGAGTTATCCTGTTCCCGTTTTTTCTCCATGTCTTTCTTATTTTTTCCAACTCTTCTTTCCTTCGTGTTGTCGCAATATCCTTCTTTGATTAAAACATTCACTTCTCTGCTTTTGTTTAAAACTTCAGAAAGTGCTGAAATTAGTCAAATTTCCACCGTATACAACTTACTAACAAATAGAAATAGAAAACAAACAAACAAAAATTTTTTTAATAAAGATACCCCTACCTTAACGTTATATCATATAGAATTAATTACAATCAATGATTCAATTTCCTCATCCACGTGTTAATCGAAATTCTTCCTCGTCCAATGACAATGTTACAACTTCTATAGAATTAGGAAACAAGTTCTTACAGAAAGAACTTGGTTCCACAGTCACCTATTTGCACGGCCTATTTGCTATCATAAACCGCTTTTTTTAAATCCCCTTTATAAATTCTTTATTATAACACCCCGAAAAACCTTTTTCAACATAAATGCCTTGAAACATTTTTTTTTAGTTATTTCGCCTCTTATTATATTGTCTTTATCCCTTGAAAAGACATTAGAAAAATGGCGGTATGTGAGAACTATTTCAAAATTGAGTCGATAATTTGTGAAAATTTAGATCTTTATGGTAGAAATATAAAAGATTTTGTTCCAAATGTTTAAAAACTTTTTACGTAACCTAAAAATGACAATGCGTGTACCTTGTGAATAATAAAAATTCCGTTTCTGTGCAAGAAAGCTACCTCTCATTTTCGATTTCAATAGTAAATTTTAAATTAATTGTTTTCCGAATTAGAAAAATAGTGGTATGTGAAAACTTTTCCAAAATTCGTTGAATAATTTGTGATATATATATATATATATATATATATATATATATATATATATATATATATATATATATATATATATATATATATATATATATATATATATATATATATGGTAAACGATTTTGTTACAAATTATTAAACATTTGAAAAAAATGGTAAAAACACTTCGCCTCTTAAAACTAAAAGTTTTATCTTCTTAGTGGAAACTTTCGCCATCGATCTTTATTATTTACAACCGGTACCATTAATTTTCAAAGTATTCAAATATTTTCAGTGGGCGAGAGTGGTTTATGATTTGTGAAATTGTTTTGAATAAGAGGATGAATGATGTGTTAAAGCAGAGTTTGTGAAATAGACATCAACTCCCATTTCCTAATTATGAAAATATATTAGATTAAAGTTCGAAAAAGTTCGAAACAGTACGGAAATGTTCGAAAAAGTTCGAAAAAGTATGGAAATGTTCTAAAAAGTTCTACAAAGTACGAAAAAGAAGGAAAAAGAGAAAAAATTATGAAAAAATATAAATTACTATCATAATTAGTGAAATTTTGGAAAAAGTAATATATAAAAACGGCACATATATTTAATTTTTTGAGAAAGTGTAATAAAAAAAAACTCACAAAAACGGACAAGCACCAAGAAACGTACAAAAATTTTACATATTTGTTAAAATAGGCGTACAAACACGTACTTTACTAATTTTTCGAACAAATTTTGTCATTTAGGATAGCGATTTAATGAGGTTTTGTACGCAAAATTAGGCTGTTTGTACGAACCTGTACGGAATTGTACAAAAATTAAAGAAAAACAAACAGGTGAGGTTAGGTTAGGAATAGTAAGAGCAAAACAGACATTTAGGCAGTGTGTGTGGAAGAAGAGAAATAAATAGAGCTAATTAATTTTTTCTCCTCTCCACAGAAAATAAATACCATATCACGATACAAAGGGTGGCTCAACAACCTGAACCTGACCTCAGCCTGATATGTTAGTTAGAAGCCCTAATTGGAGTTTCACCAGTTAGATCCTATCTATAAATAAGAAAACTGTCCAATAGACTCTGGAAAATCTCTAATAACAATCAAAGCTGCTGCAATTACTTTATTGCTACCCGTTTTCGAAAATATTGTTGCGACGACCCTGTTTGTATTTTAATTTAACTATTTTGTTCTTCGGTGAACCTATCTTTTTGTGCATTAAAAATATTGAGATAATTATAAAATTATCTCCATTAAAATAATTTTATCAGAATCTTTTTCTAAGTCTTATATTTTATTATAAATTGCAATCATTTCATAGGTCAAAAAAATGTTAGCATCCTAAATATTTCTCAAATCAATGAATGACATAAAAAAGGTAATAGAAAACAAGTATCCATCTCTGCAAATATTTGTTTAAGTGACTTCTCCCTTACTAATTGAGCGATAATTTTGACCTATCCTTAACGGCTGTATGATAATTTGTAAAGGATAACAAAAAGAAATATATGAAAGCAATTTATTATTATCGATTTACCATTATTATATTATTAAATACGAATGATAATAACTTTTAAAGCATTATATCAAATTGTAAATCATATAAATAAAATAAATGCAAATAACACTTCATTTTATTACCTATGTAAAATAAGGAGCAGTTAATTTCTTTAAAAGGGATTAAATAGACACCTGCTTCATTAGTTTCATCTGTAGGTTTAGTTGTGCGGAAGAAATTTTTAATGGTCGAAGCGTATTTAAGAGTGGTGTGGTTAGGGGAAAGGATACTATTTAAGCTTTTCAGTAATCGCGAAGATGGAAGGGATAAACAGTTTGTCTTACTATCAGGATTCCTAATTTTGGGGCAATAAAAGTTTGACCTGGCTTTGGATAAGCTTTCGTGAATGATGTGGAGGGGATATTACAAGTCAATAAATATACAAGTAATGAATGTAATTTCATCGGACAAAAAACATCGATCACAAGTTCTCAAAGCTCTCAAAAACATGGGCATTACAATGGCTTTTTTGACCTTAATATCCTGACATGAGTCAAAATGAATGTAAGAATAGGATTTGGCGGGTTTCGGTAAACAGTGAAGGTAGATCGGTCATTTACAATTTTAAGGTCAAGGAAAGGTAAACAATTAATATTTTACCATTTATCTTTGAATTGTATGGTGGGATGTAGGTTGTTTAGATTATTTAAGAACCTATCAAAAGATGCCAGCTGATATAATGGCCACATCGATATGACGTCATCAACATATCATCAACATATAAAAAATTTGGAGATGGAATAATCAGGGGGGGAGTAAAGACACTTCAAAATGTTCTATGATGAGATTGCATAGAATAGGCGATAAGGGATTTTCCATGCTGAGGCCATGTCTTTGAAGGAAGAAGCCCATATCACGATTAAAAACATTTTCGAGTGACGCAAAGTTTAACAAGGTTAACAATCTTTGTTTGGGGTAAGGGGGGGGGGGGTTAATCTTGGATTTCTTAATACCGTAGATAATACTTCAAGGGATTCATCAACGGGTACATCGGTGACAAGGGTGTCGACATCAGAGCGAACTAAGCGACGGCCTTTGAGATCAATTTTTCTGATTTTTTCAATGAAATCTGATGAATGAACTACGTGTGATGATGGGGTTAATCCAACGGCGTCTAAGAAGATAGTGACCAGCTATTTGAAAGTGTATATGCATAGGAGCAAATACATCATATATATATATATATATATATATATATATATATATATATATATATATATATATATATATATATATATATATATATATATATATATATATATATATATATATATATATATATATATATATATATATATATATATATATATATATATATATATATATATATATATATATATATATATATATATATATCACAGCATCATCTATAAACTGTTCCAAATAAGCTTTTATTCAATTTTATCTAATGAAACATTATTTTTATTACTCATTATAATTATTACTATTATTATTATGATTATAAATCTCATTTTCATTCTCATTCTTATTGTTATTGTTATTCTCACTCTCACTCTCACCCTCACTTTCGTTCTCGTTCTCGTTCTCATTCTCATTCTCAATCTTATTCTTATTCTCACTCTCACTCTTATTCTTATTCTTATTCTTATTCTTATTCTTATTCTTATTCTTATTCTTATTCTTACTCTTACTCTTACTCTTACTCTTACTCTTACTCTTACTCTTACTCTTACTCTTACTCTTACTCTTACTCTTATTCTTATTCTTATTCTTATTCTTATTCTTATTTAAATATTCAGGGTGTTACAAAGTTACATATATCGGAAGGTTCGTAAGGACTGCTAAGAAATCTAGATTCTCTTCCCCTCTGAGGGATTAGTCAAAGAAGGGGTAACAAAGATGCAACTAAAGCAGGGGTGGGGAAGCATTTTAGAGCCGATGAAAGAAGTCGGCGCGCGATAAATGAAATTCGACTCCTGTATCTTTGTAAATGGCGATTAAATTTATTACATAGCGCGAGAGACTCATGCATTAATATCTAAAAAAAATAAAATGCAACATTTTTATTGACTGCCACCACAGAAATTGTGATAGTATTAATTATAAGATTTTGCATTTTTTAATATACCATAAAATATATGACTCAGGGGCAATGAAAATTTGGCTCTCGGTCGAGGAGTTCGCCCCTCCTGAACTAGAGGAAAATCATGAACATGAGATCATATTGTTAAGTGTAAAGCTGATATTTCCATATATAATTTTATAATCACAAAAAATGCCTCAATACCAATCGAAGTATTGAAATAGTACAGTACCGTCCAAAAAGATGAGAACGCCTGTATTTCTTTCTCTTCAACATAAGCCTAAACTATTGCCAGAGAATAGCAAAGGTTTTCAAAATTAGAGAACGAAAACCTCCTGGTATAGCCGACATATTGTTAAGGGTTATGCAAATTTGAATAAATAAAGTTATGAGGTAAAAAGCAATTTAATATAATAAGAAGTGTCCAAAAAGATGATTCGAACGAAGGCGAAATTTGTTAGTCACGTGGAGGTGACTCTAGAATTTAATATGTTGCTTCTAGAACTGAATCAGCTTTGATTTAATTATCTGTCTAATTAGATTCAGGACAAGTTTGATTTTCCTTGGCCTATAATTGTTTTATCGCCCAAATATAAAGCCTCAATATTTGCAGAAAGCAATTTCTTGACATAAATTTTACAAAAATCTTCTGTTCTTGAAGTTCATCAGATGACAAAAATTATTTATCCAAGTTTTTTTACTGTGACTCATTCAAAGTAAGATACTCAAAAACAACTGAATTTCGTCTGCATCCGATTCTTTGAAGGTGGAAAGGCTGTTATTCGGTTTGTATGGATCTCTTTGGATTAAAAATTTATAATAGACATTTGATTGTGTGAAAATTATATATATCACATCAGCGTCGAAAAATTGTTCAAAATAATCTTCTTTTTTTAATTTGTTTAATGAACCATGAGGATGTCAAACATGATAGTGAAGATTCTAACGCAGTCACTAAGGGCAGGAAATTGAAGCCAGATACTCAAGGTCAAGCAATGGCACGACGCGTCAGTTTGCAGAGACGAGTGTCAGACATTTCACTTTCGTCTGTAGTGTCATTATTTTGACTATTTTCTTTGTCTAAAATTTTGATATTATCACAGTCAAATTCAGATAATGCTTCAGAGGGACAGCCATCATCGCTAGATATACAGATTAGGTCATCTGAATCCACATTTTAGAGCAGGTCACTTTAATCTTCACCTATTTGGCCCTTTAAATTCGACGTGCAAAATTGCTGAACTTTTCTACTCCACATTCTGAGTTTCACTTATTTGGAATGGAAATATTTTAAAGATGGCAACTGAGAGAAGAGCGCCAGAGGAAAATACAGACACAAAGTTCCCCCCTTCGCGTAATAGGAAAGAAGATGTTGATCAAATCCATATATGGCTAAATCGGATTAAACCGTTCATCTAGAGTCTATTAATATATGGCCGATTAGGGTCCAAAGCGAAAGGGTTAAAATATAGTGTTAGGGATAAACTCGATAAGCCGTAAGTTCAGGTTACTGATTCCTCCCCTCCCCAAACACACCAGTCTCATCCCCCCACCCCTTCTTTTGTGAAATGGCTCACTCTTACTCAGTCGAAAATAAAATCCTAGTAAAATAAAACACGTAAAACAAAGAAAACACTTATGTGTAATCTAGTTATAGTCAGTGCATCATATCTTACTTTTCATTTGGTCCAAGGTTTAATTTTATTTGACCATTGTTTTCTTCGACGAGAAGACATTTTCCACAATAAAAATTGTGCTATAAATGATCAAATTTTCTCAAATAAAATTTGACAAAATAATTCATGATCATTAAATGAATTAATCTTTTAAAATCATTCTCTTAATCCTTCCTTGAGAATTCGATTCACAATAAAAATTACTTTTGCAAATTTAGTAGAAAAATAAATTCATCGATTTGAAAGATGAATTGAAAAATTAAATTAAATCTGAATTCTTCCATTTTGAAGATAAAATGGAAAATGAATATAATGAATTGAAAAATTAAAATTGAAATGGAAACAGCAAATGAAAAATAAAATAGAATATGAATTCTACGAAATAAAATATAAAATATCAATTGAATGCATCGAAACTAAAGAGGAATTTCCACAATTAATGACGGAAACGAACGATAAAATTTCTTTTGAATGCCTTGAATTTAAAAATGAGATTCGAAATGAATGCATTCAGTGCAAAAAGGAAATTCAAACAGAATGCAGTGATTTGAAAAATAAAATTGATAATGAATGCTAAGAATTAAAACATCTATTACATAAGATTTACTATCAAATTGACGCTAATTTAAAAAAAAAATCCAGAAGTTTATCTTCAGAATGTGAAAATAATGACTTATCTGATAATAAGGAAAGCAAAAAGGCAAAATCGGTTTAAATTAAAAATATTTTGCAATTGATTGACCTGCAATAATTGGGACTTTTAAATATTTTATGTCATAATGTCATAATTTGTTTTGAAATATAGTTTGCTTTGCATAAATAGCCCTTACACACGGAGGTATTTAACACATTACAAATGGAATTAATGTTTTACATTCTATATGAGTTCAAAATAACAATAAATTTGTACATTTTAATTCAAATTTGTTACTTTATAAAGTCTTATACTGTTATATGTAGAATACTACAATTGCTATTAAATAATACACAAGTGGTTAATAAGATAATGTGCTTTAATATTTCTTCGATAGAATGCCTTCATATTAAGGACGTTCAATAAACAAAATGAGTTCATTTTTAGAGCGTTTGATACATTTAAATAGAAGGCTTGGGAGCTCAGTTTATTGTATCTCGTTTACTTTTAACTAAAGCTATATATTTTTTGGAAAAATAAAACAAAGCCAATATTTTTTTATTATATTTTATAAAATTAAATTCATTTAGCGCACAAGGTGGCGTCTGGAAACCACCCTGGATGGTTTCCAAATCGGACAATATCTCTCATTTTATGCTCAATGCACAAATTCACCTTTTAACTGCTCGATAAAAGTTGATTCATATTAAACTTATTGAATAAAATTAAATTCATTTAGCGCACAAGGTGGCGTCTGGAAACCACCCTGGATGGTTTCCAAATCGGACAATATCTCTCATTTTATGCTCAATGCACAAATTCACCTTTTAACTGCTCGATAAAAGTTGATTCATATTAAACTTATTGAATAAAAGAGATTGTCATTGTTACCTACAGAATTTTACAACGATTTTTGTGATTATTCAATGAAAATTATTATATTCCTGTCTTTTGTTTCTTTTTTAAACGGTTATCTGGTTACTGCAATTAACGACAAGAAAATGTTTTAGTTATTTATAGAAATAAGAAATTTGCCCATGAAAATAATAGAAATTTGGAAAAATATGACTAAGCTGTTTATTCTTTTACGTTATATGTATATAGATTATAATGCAAAGAAGAAGTATTTACGATAGAGGAACAGTACTCTTTGTTAGAGCATTATTAATTCAAAATCCCTTACATAAAATGTTATTTTGGTTCGACATAAGAGTTCATAGAACACTTTAAATTGCTCTTTTTTTGCCGTTTCTTTGAGTTTCTTATTCCTTCTTATGATATGGTCCCCACATTGTTACAACCCCTGGCTGAGTCTTTCTGATTTATGTAATCCGTTTAACTACCAACTGATGTGAAACAGCCTTGATCTGGCATCAGTGTGAGTATTCGTTTCACATACAAAATTGGTTAAACATAAAATATATATAAATGTCAAAGTTCAAGATAATTAGATGAGAAGAAATTGCACCTTGAATTTTATAATAATTACCCATCTAAAACACTTCTCGGTATCTTAGTAAACAGTCTTTCTAATTATTTTCATGCTATAAATATACTAACCGCACCAAACTCTTGGATTTCCTAATACATTATAAAGGATTTATAAAAGTTCCCCATGGTACCTAACATGAAATATCCTCAATTTCTGCGATACCGATAATGGTAATTCAACCTAACCTTCACTCGCCTGGACGATGCATATGCCCCAGGAGATCGAAGACAATTTATTTGTTAATTATTCTTATAACATTACCGCATTGTAAACAAAGATTTCTGAATTAAAATGCATACTTCATGTGTTGTATAAGAATGATATTTGTTTTTCCCTTATTTCTTATTTGAGTGGGATACCTCGCTGCATCATTTTCTCTAAAAATCACTTCGCAGAAACTTATTTAAGGGAATCAAACCGAAAAATGGTTATATGCATTCTCTACTTCCCCATGGATAATTAATTTGTGTGTTGGATTACCCCCCAAAAAGTATATAAATACAGAAAACTCCCTGTTTTTAAAAGGGTCGGATCTGTTTGCCATCTTGAAAGCCTTCTTTACCTAAATTACACTTCAATTCATTATATGAAGAAAGGGTAAATCATCTGCTCATTTTATCGAGAAATTACATATGTTCATTGATTTATTTACTTCTACATATTTCTTATTAACTCATAATAGTGGCCCAAGGGCAGGTCCATCACCGATTCGGATAATTAAATAAATGAATTATTTATACTTTTATTTTAAACAAAGTTTGAATAAAGTCAAGAAACATAAAAAACTATAAATAATAAAAGAAAAAGAGATAATAAGTGTGAATACTACTCAACACTTATTGAATTTATAAATGATATTTTGCAGGATGAACTGAAAAGACTTTTTTTCTTTGCCTAATCCTCTAACGCGTAAGATCAAAAGTTGAAAATGGAGCATCAGATGCTTTATCAGAAAGTGGTGCAACTCTATTGCAAGGAGGAAGCGCTGCAGCCAGAGAAGAGCTTTATTGCAAGGGGAAAGAGCTGCAGCCAGAGAAGAGCTCTATTGCAAGGTGGAAGAGCTGCAGCCAGAGAAGAGCTCTATTGCAAGGTGGAAGAGCTAAGGCCAGAGAAGAGCTCTATTGCAAGGTGCAAGTCCTGAAGCCAGAGAAGAGCTCTATTGCAAGGTGCAAGAGCTGCAGCCAGAGAAGAGCTCTATTGCAAGGTGGAAGAGCTGCAGCCAGAGAAGAGCTTTATTGCGAGGTGGAAGCGCTGCAGCCAGAGAAGAGCTCTATTGCAAGGTGGAAGAGCTGCAGCCAGAGAAGAGCTCTATTGCAAGGGAGAAGCGCTGCAGCCAGAGAAGAGCTCTATGGCAAGGTGGAAGAGCTGCAGCCAGAGAAGAGCTCTATTGCAAGGTGGAAGAGCTGCAGCCAGAGAAGAGCTCTATTGCAAGGGGGAAGTGCTGCAGCCAGATAACAGCTCTATGGCAAGGTGGAAGAGCTGTAGCCAGAGAAGAGCTCTATTGCAAGGGGGAAGAGCTGTAGCCACAGAAGAGCTTTATTGCAAGGGGGAAGAGCTGTAGCCAGAGAAGAGCTCTATTGCAACGTGGAAGCGCTGCAGAGCTGATACCAAAATTCATACCATTTAAACAAACCTGCTCGTCCGCCCAGTAATAATCAGACCATATTTAAACATAGACAAAATAAACACATAATTCAGTCATCCAATGAACTCTTTTTAAAAAGAAGTGGAATACAAGTTGAAAATTTAAAGAATGTAACAAGTGACAACATTACAAAGAGGTATGTGGAACAAAGAACTAGAACCACCGGATATACCAAAGAAGCTCTCAAGAACTCCTACTCATCTGATGTATAAGAACTCCATTCGCATTTAATGGAAGAACCAACCTTCCAAAACGATGGGGTTGCTATGGCTACGCCACTTAATTAACACTAGAGGATTTCGACATGGGCGAAATCAGGAAAAATTTGTAATATAAGAAAATAACAATTTTAAACCGGATTTTTTTTTAGTTATGTGGATTACATATTGACTAAATACGAATGCAAAAACAAAGCCTATTAAAATTTATATCTGATAAACCAAAAGAAAACCTTTCGACTTATGAGACATTAAAAATTTTAGAAAAAATAGAGGGAAAGTTGATAGATGAATATTTACGAGACAAACAAACAAAGGAGTTTAGATGAACTCCTCCTATCCAGAAAAAAAACAAACTATACCTAATTAAAAGCCTGATTCAATGTGCATACAAAAAGGGTTCAACCTAAAACTCATTTGACGAAGAAATATAAAAATTATGAAGGAACTTAATTAAAGACGACTTCACACAATATATATATATATATATTATCGTAAATACAATTTATAAAACTATTACTGCTCTATTCAATGAAGACAAAAAAAAACAACCATATTTATTTTGAGTAAAATGAGACGAAAATATAGAGATGAAGCACGTTCGATAGATATGTACATGCAGTTTAATGGGATCATTCCCACGATCAGTAATATCGAAGGTAAAGTCGATAAATATAGCTATACATTTCTTTCTAACCAAGAAGAGGGAAACCAAGCACAGGAAGATAACTAAATAGAGGGAATAAGGATAATAGGCAATGGATGCTAAGGGAGTAAGTTTTTCCACGCTTGAGTGAAATTGGATAACTTTGTAGCAAATAAAGAGTTAGATATGATGCAATACTTAGAAATAGATTAAACAGCGTTGGTTTCATTATTTTTCTATTGAATCAAATCAGTATCCTAAATCTGAGGGTTTATCGAGTTTATATTATAAAACTATTAAAGGTGCAGAGAGACCAGAGCTACCACAGGATAAGTATACAATCTGGATCATATTTTCATTTTCCTTTCATTTCTGGAGCCTCCTTGGTATTAGGTATAAAGATCCAATAGACATATTGCTTCCTCGATAGAGCAAATTAATGAGGCAGATCATCTGCAAAGAAATGTTGGAAACCTAATAAATAAATTACGACTAGAAAATCAGGAAGTTCTTATAGATATAAAAAAGATAGAGTTGGAAATATATAAAATGGCAAGAACCAAGATAAAACTAAAAAGAGGAAAAGAAATAAAAACCAAATCATTAAAAAAAGATAGCCTTGATGAGATAAGTCTGGCAGAGAAAAATACCATAATTAAGACTATATACCAGACTCACAAAGACCCTGGTTAGACAAGTAAGCCAGAAGCCTCCAGAAAAAAAACATACTCATGAAAGGCAAATCTAAAACATAGAAGAGCAGATTTTTTTTATATATATTAAAACATAAATATAAATGAGGAAATTGGAGTCCTTCTGATTGTTAACCGTATCAGAAAAGGTTCGCAAATTATTATTCTAACACGTGAAGAAATAAAAACGGATACGAATGTTTATTTGTTAGTTATTATAATTAACGTCCGCAAAGAGTCGGCTAAAACCTTAATCGATGAATCTTTTATCGAGAAACGACTTATCATAAAGGGAGACCCCGTGTCATAAAAAGAAGAAGGTGGAGGCGCGAACCAAGAGGGTCATAAGAACATTCAGGTGCGAATACTTTCCATATAATAGGCACGACAGGAATTGACATAGGAACAAAGAAATTGGTTTCACTGATAATCAACTACCGCCAACCCGCGTAAACCTAGAAAGAAAAAATAGAAAGGTAGTAATCTATGAAATATTGCAAAGAGTCTACGATTCAGAGCATTCGGATGATTATCCAAATTGTGTAAACAAGACTCTAGAATCCCCAAGTGAAGAAATGAATATCCATTTCTTAAAAACCCTCGATTACTTTGATGGGTTCTCCAATCTGTATTAGAAGAATGAAGTTCATCTAAATTATCATGGTAATAAAATATTATCCTCTATATTAGAGACAGAGCTATGAATAAATCAAGGAAATGCCAGGAGGGGAAAAATAAATACCCACATCCTGAAAAAGCATAAAAAGAAACTAGAGGGGAAAATAAGACAGGTAAACAAGGCATAGGGAAGAGGTTTCTTTGTTATATATGAAAAGTTCCTAACCTTGAATATTCACAAAAATAACCATACAAATAATAATATATTGGAATTTGAAGTACATTTGCTAAAGTTAAATATATTTATATTACTAATATAGGTAGGCTATGGGGGACATAAGGTGAGGATCTATTTTGGGGAATTTTATATTTTTGTTTTCAGAAGCCCTTAGATCAATAGAGAGGAGCGTGTGGCAATAGTAATTGGCCAATAGTGTTTTATCCACTATTTTTGTAAAGTACTTAAAAATTTTATTGAATCAAAGATCAAATGATAAAATGCTAGGATTATTAAATTTTTAAATGTAGGATTCGATGTTATTTGCAGCTGTTCGTATTAGTGTAAGTTTTCAAAACTCGTATTGCTCCAGAGATGAATCCTATACGACCGGTGAATGTTCGTTTAATTTTAGGTGGGAATATAGCCATAATTAATAACCAAATCCTTTTTGGAACCCCTGAGTAACGAGAATCGTGCACTCAAGAGAAGGCTTGGTTTCAAAGGAATTATTTGAAATGATTTGTAGTTGTTAACCCTTCCCATCACTGTCGTATATATTCTCTGAAAACCTATATATTTTTCGTTATTTCGTTGGGTATCTTTGATAAATACTTGATAACATCTCTGAAAAATCAAAAGTGGAAAAAATCATAACAGAGAAATTAGTTAGAGAGACATCTCTGGAGAGGAAACTACTCGTCTACCATCGACTTTAAAGCGGTTTTGCTCTTGATTCTTTCTATATAACAACCACACAAATAATCTTGAATTTTGCTAATTTTATACAAGCTCTGTTATTACTATTTTATCCTGATATTTCTATCCCCATATTTTGCGGGCAATTTTATGTTTTACTCAATTTTTTTAGTTGAAACGAATAATCAAACTGATGTCAATTCAAAACATTCCACACCAATTGGGGCTTTTACCGCGTACATAAAGCCGAAGGATCAAACTAGGGGGTTGTTACAGAGAACAAAATCAAACAACCACTCTTAAAGTCAACCATTAAAACTCTCCCAAACATCAAGAGTGGTCAAATACAAGAAAACATACTAAGTTCTATATATTCACGGTTTAGCGAAAGATTTTATTAACGCTTGTTAATTTTAAGTGAATACCCTTAAGAGTAGTGATTATTATTCACGAACTGATATATTTGTTATAAGTCCTAATTGAAGTTAATCACTTATACCCTATCTATAAATAAGAAAACTGTTCAATTGCATCTTCAAATTGTTTATTAACAATCAAAGCTACTGCAATTGTCTTATCGCTAACCGTTGTTGGAATTTCTTGTTATGACGACTCTGTTTGTATTTTACGCATTAAAAAAGTGTCAATATTGAAAAAGTTATCTCAATTAAAATTCTTTTATCACAATCTTTTTCTAAGTCTACAATTTTATTATAAATTGCAATCATTTAATAAGTCGGAAGATGTTACCCTCCTAAATATTTATCAGCAAATCAAGGAATCACATAAAAAGGGTAATAAGAAAAAAGAATCAGGTTTGCAATATAATTTGTATGTGACTTTTCCCTTAATACTAGAGCCATAATTTTGACCTATCATTAACGACGGAATAATCATTTGTAAATAATAACAACAAAGAATATATGTAAGCAATTATTATTATCATTATCAATTTACTATTTTTCTATGATTAAATAATAAAACATATAAAAATAAAATAGATGTAAAAATTCTTCATTTTATTAACCTTGAAGCGCATTTATATAAGTTCTTCTTATTTTGATAAAAGGTTGACTTAAAATTTTATATTGTTCACATAAATATTTGGTTATTCACTAAAATATTTATTTTTTAATAACCATCATTTTTTCTTATTCTCCTCATTACCTTGTAGTAAATTATTAAAAAAAAATTATGACCCTATACCAATAAACATTTATAATTAAAAAATGTTGCAAAGGTTTAATTTAAACCGATTTTGCCTTTTTCCTTTCCTTATTATCAGATAAATCATTATTTTCACATTCTGAAGATAAACTTCTGGATCTTTTTTTTTAAATAAGCGTCAATTTGTTAATGAATCTTATGTAATAGATGTTTTAATTCTTTGCATTAATTATCAATTTTATATTTCAAATCACTGCATTCTGTTTGAAGTTCCTTTTTGCCTTTCCTGCATTCATTTCGAATCTCATTCTTCAATTCACCGCATTCTAATTGAATTTTCTCGTTCGTTTCGCTTATTACATTTTGAATTTCCTCTTTAGTCTCGATGCATTCAATTGTTTTTTTATATTTTGTTTCGGTGAATTCATATTCGATTTTATTTTTCATTTAGCTGTATTCATTTAGAGTTTTATTTTTCAATTTATTATATTCATTTTCCATTTTATGTTCTAATTCGACGAATCTAGATTTAATTTTATTTTTCAATTCATCTTTCAATTCGATGCCATCTGTTTCTATCTCATTTTTTGAGATACTTTTCTGTTTCGTATCATTTTTTATTGTTTCCTTTTTCAATAAATAGAATATTTCATCCATTTTTTTGGCAAAAAAATAGTCGGCTTCAAACAAATCTTTTGATTTGCTAACGTTTTCAGTTTCCATTTCTGGCTTAAATTGAACACTAATATTTTCTGGAGTGTCAAACTCTTCTTCTGAAATATATTTATTACTTTCTTTCTCAAGATATTTTCCTTGTATAAATCTTTCAGTAACTTTATTATCAAATTGTGTTCGTTCTTGTTTTTGTAAGTTTTATTTAAAAAATTAGTTTTGAAATATTATTATTAATTTCGTCTCTATATATTTCTTCTTTTACGATATTTTTTTAATTTTCTTGATACAAACTTTTTTCCATCTTATTTATTTTTATATATTAAAAAGGTGAAGAATAATAGCTTGTTACTAGCAACCGGGCATCGTAAAAATGAGGGTCAGAAAACAATTCATTTCCTTTATATAAAAGTTCTCCATCGGTTTCGTGTCTGAGGATTTCAGAACCTGATTAAATTTGACAAACCGTTTTTTTGGGTGAATTGAATTCTCTTGGAAGGAATAAGAGAATGATTTCCCAAGAATAAATAAATCAAGGAAATGCTACGAGGCGGGAAATAAAAACCAAACTCATGATAAAAGAATAAAAAAGAAAAAAGAAACTCGAGGAGAAAATAAAACAGCTAAACAAGGTATATTATTTCAGAAAAATAACCATGTAAATAATGGTATCTTAGAACTTGAAGTAGTTTTCGTAAAATTAATTATATCTATAATACTAATATAGGTAAACTATGGGGGACATGATGTCAGGATGTATTTTGTTTAGATAATTGTTTTGTTTTCAGAATCCTTAGAATCAATACAAAGGAGCGTGTGGAAATAGTAAATTAACAATAGTCTCTTGTAATCTATATTTGTGAAATAATAAAAGATTTTATGGAATCAATCCTAAAACGATAAAACGCTAAGTTTTAGTAACTATTCTAATCAAAGATTCGATGTTATTTGCAGCTGTTCGTATTAGTGTTTGTTTTGAAAACTCGTATTCCTCCCAAGATGATTCATACGCGACACCTGAATCATCACTTTTACTTTTTGATTGTTAAAAAGTTAATTTGTTATTGAGTAGAATATAGCCGTAGTTAATAAGCAAATCCACTTCGAACCCCATGAGAGAGGAGCATCGTGCATTCAAGCAGGGCTGAGTTTCAAAGAAATTATCTAACAAATGTAAATGATTTCTATCAATTTCCCTTCTAAATCACATTTTCCTGTATCACTTAAAACGGATATTCTTTTTTTGTATCTTTGTTAAATATTTTATAACAGCTGGATAGAAATCGAGACACAAGGTGGTGTTAGTGCACAGAAAATAATTGGAGACGCATAGCTTGAGAGTAAACTACTTGTCTCCTATATACCAAAAACATGAATCACCTTGAACTTTGCTATTTATATATAATTTATATTCTTAATCTTTCATACTGATATTTATAGATCTATGTATGTTTTTCGCATTTCTTATGCTTCACTCAATTTATTTAGGTGAAACGAATATTAACACTGATGTGAGTTCATAGGTTTATACATCAATTGGTTGTTACCGCGCTGAAATACATCAGAAAGGGTTCAACCAGGGGTTGTTACAGAATAAAACCCTCTATAATTTAACAAATTAAACTAAGGCAATCATCGAGAGTGGCCAATTAGGAAAAAACTCCCTATTTAAACAAATGAGGGTTTAGGTAAAGATTTTATTCATGGAGTGTTAGTTAATTTTAAGTGAATACTTTTACAAGTAATGATTATTATTCACGAACGGATTTGATACTCAGAAGCCCTAATTTGATTATTAGTTAGATCCTATATATCAATATTTATTTTTTAATAAATATTATTAATATTTTATTCTCTTCATTACCTTAGGGTTCAATCATCTATATAAGGGAAATAATAATCCCAAATTACTAATTTAAGAAAATAATCAATGATCATTAAATAAATTAATCTTTCTAAAATCATTCGCTTATTCCTTCCTTGGGAATTCGATTCACAAAAAATAATCAGTTTTGCAAATGTAATCAGGTTCCGACATGCTCAGACACGTGACCGATGGAGAAGTTATATAAAGGAAAGGAATTGTTTTCTGACGCTCATTTTCAAGTTGCTCGGTTGCCAGTAACAAGCTCTTATTCTTTAACTGTTCTAATATATAAACATAAACAAGATGAAAAAAAGTTTGTATCAAGAAAATTTTAAAAATATCGTAAAAGAAGAATTATATATAGACGAAATTAATAATAATTTCATAAAAAGTAGTGTTTTAAATAAAGATTACAAAAAAGAAGAACGAATCCAATTTAATAATAAAGTTACTGAAAAATTACTACAGAAAAAAGATCTTGAGAAAGAAAGTAATAAATATATTTCAGAAGAAGAGTTTGACACTCCACAAAATATTAGTGTTCAATTTAAGCCAGAAATGGAAAGTGAAACCGTTAGTAGATCAAAAGATTTCTTTGAAGCCGACTATTTTTTTGCCAAAAAAATGGATGAAATATTCTATTTATTGAAAAAGGAAACAATAAAAAATGATACGAAACAGAAAAGTATCTCAAAAAATGAGATAGAAACAGATGGCATCGAATTGAAAGATGAATTGAAAGATGGAATTAAGTCTGGATCAGTCCAATTGCAAGATAAAATGGAAAATGAATATATTAAATTGAAAAATAAAACTCTAAATGAATACAGCGAAATTAAAAATAAAGAGGAAATTCCAAATATAAGTGAAACGAACGATAAAATTCAATTTGAATGCAGTGATTTGAAAAATAAAATTGATAAAAGTTACTATCAAAATGACGCAAATATTAAAAAAAGATCCAGAAGTTTATATTCAGGGAATAATGATTTATATAATGATAATAAAAGCAAAAAGGCAAAATCTGTTTAAATTACAAAAATTTGGCAATTTATTGACATGCAATATTTGGGACTTTTAAATATTTTATGGCACAATGTCATAATTTGTTTTGAAATAATTTACTACAACGTAATGAAAAGAATAACAAAATAATTATAGTTATTAAAAAATAAATATTTCAGGGAATAAATAAAATTTACGTAATTAAAATAAAATTTAGGCAAAACTTTTATTAAAATAGGAAGAGCTTATTTAAATGGCTTCAATACTTAATAAAATTAATTATTATTTACATCTATTTCATATATATATATTTTACAATTTGGTATAATGCATTAAAAGTTCTTATCATTCTTAGTAAATCATAGAATAATGGTAAATTGATAATAATAAATTGCCTATATATATATATTCCTTTTTGTTTTCCTTTACAAATGATTAATCAGCCGTTAAGGATAAGTAAAAATTATCGCTCAAGTATTAAAGGAAAAGTTACATACAAATGATTTTGGTTTTATTAAACCTTTAATATTTGATAATTATATTTGGCATATAATTTTATTTAATGTTTTTTAATCCGTGTTTACCTCTTTTATTTTCCCCTCTAGTTTCCTTTTTTTATCCTTTTGTAGTGTTTATTTCACCCCTCAAGGCGTTTCCCTGAGTGGTTTCTAGCTCTCTCTCTCTAATATAGATAATAATGTTTTATTTTCTTGGTCATTTAGATGAACTCCTTCCTCTTGATATTTCCCATCAAAATTGGTTTCCACAATTTGAGGAGGTTCATTATCAGTTAAAACAATTATTTTGATCCTATGTCATTTCCTGTCGCATCTATTATATGGAAGGTATTCCGACCTGAATGTGCCTATGACCCTATTGGTTTTCGCGCATTAAATATAAAAACAAATGAATAAACATTCTAACCTTTTCTTTACAACATTTTATTCTAAGCATTTATGATACTGTCGCCAATATGTAGCGTTCCTCTTTCCTTATTTATCTTTATTTTTTCAAATTTTATTGTTTTTTTCTGTCCTTTTATGATTAAGATCTGCTTTTCATTAGTATTTCATTCTGCTGGTTCTTGGATAACTTCTTTATCCTGGGTCTTTGTGAGTCTAGGATATTCTCTAATTTATGGTATTTTCCTCTGCTAGGGTTATCTCATAAAAAAGGTAGATATTAAAATGATAACTAAGTGTAGATCTTCCCGAGAAATCTGGCTCTACCCGCCCCCAATCCCACTCTTCCCCTCCCGTTCTTTGTGGACACCAAGCAGGGACAACAATTTAGCTCCAGCACATTTAAAACTTTTTACTTTTCTTATTTCCTCTTCTGCCCTTCTCTCTAAATCCTCTCCAGTCTCTCGACTGTTCCCTACTTGCATTCGGGCAAAATCAAGCCGACGTGAGTAAGGGAGAGACACCCTGCGGAGAGGTCGGCCGCAGTCGGCTCCTTCCTTTCTCTCCGAACCCGAAGAAAGGAGAAGAGAGTCCCTTGAGGCCAAAAATGTCTTCTCTCACAAAGAAAGGAGGCAAATGCTTACTATTAAGTTAAAACAAATAATAAAAAAAGATCCAGTAGTTTATCTTTAGAATGTGAAAATAATGAATTATCTGATAATCAGGAAAGCAAAAAAAGAAATGCAAATGATTCGCCTGAAACACTTTAAATAATAAATATTTAATGGCATAATGTCATAAATTGTTTTAAGATGACTTACTACAAGGTAATGATCGCAATAACAAAAATAATAATTGTTATTTGCCCTCTTAGGCATGAATTTTTTCTATGCAAATTAACCATTTTTTGTTTAGTTGAAAAAGAATGGCTTAATTGATGACGGATATTAATTTTTAAATATATATATTTTTAATTAGTAAATTATGAACGATTACATATATGTAATATTGAGATTCCGGGGTCATAAATCCTCTTCTAAGCAAAAAATAAAAGTATGTTTTGCAGCATTTCTTTAGAAGCCTTACCCTAAAAAAAAAATATAGCCCATTTATTTGAAGTACTCTCAAAAACAATTTCTCTCCTTGTTGAAGCATAAAAAGACATAAAACTTTATGCAGAGGACATAAGTATTTTTGCATCTTTCTCTGTTCTTTCCTTCATTTACAAAATCGTCTACTAAGTTTTACTTATGTGACAGGTTGTGATTAAAATTGCCACCACCATCTAGCAGGTCTTCACCTGTTAGACTGTCTAAAGGACTTACATTTAACTTTACTTCAGATATAGTCATTTTATATTTTAAAAGGGCATTTGTTCTTTCTTTGAAACACCAGTTGAGTTGCCATCGCCTACATATTAAAGCCAAGATGCTACGAAAGCTATATCTATCGTAGAGTTGATCCTAATCCTATACAAAGAAAGTAAAAAATCTAGTTTATTTACAACACCCATACATTCGTTCTACCAAAAGAAAGATATTGCACAAGGAACATCAATCTTTTGCTTTTTACTTCTATCACACCTTCTAACAAAGCGTTGTTTCTCATTTCAGTCATAATTTGTTGATATCATTTGCACTACTGAGTTGTCCTGCCACACAAAAAGGCACAATAGCCCGTCTTTTGAAGTATACCCATTAATCGCACCTCTTTTGTTTTCTTTATTCATTTTCTTGTGGCTCTTCAGAGGAGGATTCTTCCCAACTCTATTCCGTCTAACAGTTCCTGTTGCCAAAAACTCTAGTTCTAAAAAGACTCCTTACTAAAAATGGGGAAGCGAAATAGTTCTCGAAATGTAAAGAGTAATTTTTTAAAGGTTCTATCTTGGTTTCAGCCAGAGTCATCACAACAGAATAAACCAATTCCTAAGTCAGAATACTCTTCTAGTGTTCTTGTGGATTTTCCTTCCTATAGTAATAAATGATAAGGGAATCCTGATCTACCACATACAAAAAACATTCACACCCCATGGATTTAGCTTTCCTTTTATGTATTGGCTACTCTGTACGTTACCATTAAATGGTACTCCTTGTTCAGCTACACACAACTATTTTTCTAAATACTTTTCTGGATGGGTATTGAGATAAAATTCAATAATTAGACGTCCTTTCCAATATTTATCAATATTATTCATGTCTACTAAATTATTGACACAATGTGAATTTTTTCCAACTCCACTGAATCTATTGAAAGGCATAGCATTACCAATTATATCAATTCTGTGATTACCACTCCAATACATTTGTAGTTGAGGAAGATTCAAAGTTACAATCTCAATGTGCATATTTCCTCTATTGTCACATTCGAAGGTTTGCCTTCTTCTTGATAGTAGTATTCATTTGTTTTTTCAGGTAGTAATCCAATTAACTCACCTCACAAAAATTTACTAAAGTACTTCGGAGCTCAAAGAAATTGGGGCTGAAGTATTCCTTATCTTCGGTAGCAATTGGGCGAAACTCTTTCTACCCTTTATAAAATCACTTCAATAGTTCATAAAATGAAGTATAATTTGCCTCTATTTTTTTGTATTTTTATATTTGACAAATCGGTAGAATGCATTAACAATTACATTAATAATAATAAATTAATTACATATATTCCTTTTGTATCCTTTACAAATGAATATTAATCCGTTAGGATAGGTCAGATGGAGAGATGGAAATTAATAATCCAAACACAAATTTAACAAAAGGCAAAGTGTTTTAATTTTTTAAAAAGCGACACATTTCATAATTTATGATCAATATTAAATTAACCTTTTAAAATCATTTTCCTATTTCTTCCTTGAGAATTCTATTCACCCCAAAGATTAGTTTTTCAAATTAGTTTTGCAAAATTTAGTTTTGCAAATTTAACCAATGGACAAGTTATATAAAGGAAATGAATTGTTTTGTGACCCTCATTTGAACGTTGCCGGATTGCCAGCAACAAGCTATTATTCTTTAACTCCTCTAATATATAAATATAAAGAAGATGGAAAAGAGTTTGTTTAAGGCAAATTAGTGATTTATATAAATATTACAATTTGGTATAATGCTTAAAAGTTATTGTCATTCTTGCTTAATCATAGAATAATGTTCAAGTGATAATAATAAATCGCTTACATATATTCCCTTTTATTATCCTTATCAAATTATTACCCAGCCGTTAAGGATAAGTCAAAACTATCGCACAAGTTGGATTCTTTTTTCCAATACCTTTTTTATGCGATTCATTGAATTGCTGATAAAAGTTTATCGGGATAACATTTTTTAACTTATGAAATGATTACAATTTATAATAAAATTGAAAACTTAGAAAAAGATTCTGATAAAAGAATTTGAATTGAGATAAATTTATCATCACTAGCACTTTTTTAATGCGTAAATTGATAGGTTGATCGAACAACAAAATGGTTCAGTGATCCCAAATATAATCACTAAAAGGATCGTCACATTTTACTGTACTTAGTATATTGCATAAATTTAAAGGCAAATTTCACTAAAAACGCTTATATTTTTTTAATATTTGATACATGAAATAATGTTGTCAGTAGATTCCGGTTCAGAGTGATCCCAACTATGGAGACATTTAATGGCAAATTCACCAAAAATGCATACGATATTTCGATTATTCATTTCATAATTTTGGACATGTTACACCTGCATTCATATTTGCCACTGGATTCTGGTTTTGGGTGACCCCACGCATTTTACTGTATAGTTTTAAAGAAATTTAAAGGCAATCTTTTTCCAAAACGCTTTAGAAATATGAGTACTTTATAAGTGATAATGATAAATGTGGTGATATTTCTTTTTATATTTTACACATGAAATAATTCTGTCCGGGGAATCTGATATCAACTATATTAACTGTAAGGATCATCCCATTTTACAGTCGACGTTTGGAAAATTTAAGGAAAAGTTCACCAAAAACGCCTATTAAATTTGAATATTGTATAAGTGATAGTTTTCTATATTTGATAACTGAAATAAGTCTGTCAGAGGCTTTAGGTTAAGAGTGATCCATTGTATTCTCATTAAAAGGATCATCACATTTTATGTCAGAGTCTTAGAGAAATTTAAAGGCAAACTTCACCAAAAAACGAACATGAATCTTCCATAAGTGATAATTTTGTAATATATTTGATACCTGAATAAATTCTGTAGGTGGATTATATTTCAGAATTATCACATCTATAAACATTGAAAGGATCATCACATTTTATTGTATATTTTTGATAAACTTGAAGTCAAAATTTAACAAAAATGCATATGAAATATGAATATTTCATAGGTGATTTTATTTTATATTTGTTCATTTTTCATATTTGACCCCTGAAATAATTCTGTCAGTGCATTCTGTCTCAGAGTGATCTCATCTATAATCACTGAAAATATCATCACATTTTACTGTAATGAAAGGAACTGCAATGATCCTTTCAGAGATTAAGAAGGGATTACTCTAAACTAGAATGAACTGACTGAATCTTTTTAGGTGTCAAATATAAAAAAGTATTTTTAGGAAATATTCATATTTCATATGCGTTTTGGGTGAAGTTTGCCTTTACATTTCAGCAAAACTCTACGTATAAAAAAGGTGATGATTATTTCAGGGATTATAGATAGGGATCACTCTGAACGAAGAATATAATGACAGAATTATTTCAGGTGGCAAATATAAAAAATATCACATGAAGAATTCATATTACCTCTGCATATTGGGGAAATTTGGCTTTCAATTTCTCCAAAAATATAAAGTAAAGTGTAATGATCCTTTTAGGGATTTTAGGTGGGAACACTCTGAACCAAATTATTATTTGAATAGTCAAATATTAAAAAAAATGATAGCTTAATTTGCCTTTAGATTTCTCCAAAACTATAGAGTAAAATGTTATGATCCTATTGAGAATATAGATGGGCTAACTGACCTAATTATTTCAGGTGTCGAATATCAAAAACTATCACTTCTGAAACCCTCATATTCCTATGCGTTTTGGGTGAAATTTGCCTTTATATTACTCCAAAATTATACAGTAAAATGAATTGATCCTTTCAGGGCATATAGATGCGATCACTGGGAACCAGAATCCTTGAATATAATTATTTCAGGTGTAAAATATAGGAAATTATCACTTATTAAATATTCATATTTCTATGCATTTTAGGTGAAGTTTTAATTTAAATTTCTCCAAAACTATAAGATAAAATTGGATGATCCATTCAGTGATTATAGGTCTTAAATATAAAATATTATCACTTATTAAATATTCACTTTTCTTTGCGTTTCTGGTAAAATTTTCTTGTATATTTCTTCAAAACTATAAAGTAAAATGCTTGGAATCACCCAACACCAGAATCCACTGGCAAATATTAATGCGAAGGTAAAATGTTAAAAGTTATGTCTTATGTAAAATCGAAATATCAGATGCATTTTTGGTGAACTCTGCCCTTAAATTTCTCCAAAACTATACATTAAAATGTAAAACTATCAAATGGAGGAGCATACCGAGAACGGTGTTTAGAAGAGGCAATTGATAAAAATTGTTACGGTTGAGAACATTTGTTCGTTAATTATTGCTACATTATAACTGTATTATAAAATAAACATTTATTAATTAAAATGGATACTTCATGTGTCGTCTAAGAATCCTATTTGTTTTACGCTTATTTTAGGGAATCAAAACTAAGAATTGGTTATATGCAATCTTTAATTCCTCATGTATCATTAATTTGTGGGTTTTATAAGGCGGAAAACTCCCTGTTTTCAAAAGGGTCAGATCTGTTTGCTATTTTGAAAGCCTTCTTTACCTAATTACACTTCAATTTATTATATTGAGAAAGCATAAATCATCTGCTCATTTTATCCAGAACTTATAATCTGTTAATTGATTTATAGAATAGAATAGAAGAAAATGTGTGAGAGAGTGTGAAAGGCTTGTGCGTCCAGAGCTATCCCGCCCCATCTCCACTCTTCTGGCCCGCTGTCGAGACCAGAACTGAGGAAAAGGGGCGAGCGGGTCCGGATCCCTCATATTCCCCCTTCCCAAACTTCCTGTGCCTTGCGGCACTGTTGAGAGGGTAACAGCGGAAAGAAAAGGAGGACAGAGAGAGGAAGAGGAAAGGAAGCGATAGTATAGCAAGAAACTAGTAGAAGATCAAACAGATGACCTCGGTGATCTTGACTCTACATCTAAAACGCAGGGCTAATACCAGGGTGTGCATCACCCACCCACGTATATTTGTAGAAAGACAGTAACCAAGAGTTAGTGAGGAATGGAAAGAAGTTAAAGGTGTGCGGTGAGCCGTAAGATGCTTGGTGTTCAAGCTAATCTCTTTCCATTTTAATTAGTTACAAGTTGGCATTATAGTTATAGGGTAAGTACCTGATATCCAGGAGTATGTGCTTTCTGTTTTGGTTCACTAGTACTTGTAGTTGGCGTTCACACCGTTATTAGTGTATGTTTGTTTTTAAGTAGAATTTGTTTGTTTTTCTCGCATGTTATGTTGTATTCTAACTGACTATTCTTGTATGTATGTTTTCCCTTTTATCTTTTTACTTTCACATTTGGCTGTCTTCTTCTTCTTCGTCCTCATTTCCGATCATCACCCTGCTTAGGAAGAGTCAGTGAGGCCTCCAGTCTATTCCTAATTCTATTTGCGTTGAAAGTTCGTCTCCGATTTCGTCAAATGTCCTCTCGATGACTCCTTTTGCTCTCTTCATTATTATCCTGTTTAAGGGCTCGACGTTGGCTTCTCTATGTAGTTCTTCTATACTTCTCCTCTCTTCCCATCTTTTATTTGTCACTAGCTACATTGCTTTGTTCTGGAATCTTTATAGTTCAATCAGTTTAGTTCTTGACAATCTACACAATGCGATTACTGGATAGATCAGTGTTAGTTGGGTAATCGCATTGAAAATCTTCCTTTTATTCTCTTGACTTAAATTTCTTAATTTACCAATTCTATCGGCTACGTGTTTCGTGTAATCGGATTTCTTTATTGTCAAACCCAGTACTTCATAGTCGTTACTGTATCCATATCATACATTGTCTACGTTGATGTCTGCTACTTTTCTTCTGTATATGGGAACTATTTTAAATTTGTAAATATTGGCCCAAGGGAATGTCCATCACCGAATCGGATAATTAAAAAAATATTATTATTTATACTTTTAGTTTGACAAGGTTCGAATAAAGTAAGGAAACATAAAAACTACTAATAACAAAAGAAAAAGAGATACTAAAAAATATTAACAAACGCGGGCACCAAACTAATTTTCTGAGCAAAATAAATAAATTTATTGGCCTGACGCGTTTCGATACACACCAGTATTATTATCAAAGGTTCATATTTATAACTTAATGAATTGAAGAATGGGTCTTTATATACTTCGTTATTTAAGAAGTGAAATTCTTAAATAAAAAAGATTTTGAGACTGTTTGAACCCCCCAAAAATTACATTGAAAGCAAGTCTTTGATTCTGCTTCCTATGTTTAATCTATGACGGGCACAGGATTTATCTGGCTAGGGATCATTATTCGGAGCGCGGGGACGTGACGAAGGCAGAGTGATTTGTATGTTTGTTCGTCTATTTGGGCTATTTTTCTTTTATATATAATGCTTCTAATATAATTAGCTGTGGACGGTTTGGAGTATATGATAGGATGTTGGTATTATCTTCGAGTGACTTCCGGTCCAGTTGTCTTCCATGTTTTTCCAACGTGTGTGTTTGGGGGGGGGGCACCATTGTTTGGATGGTAACTCCTTCTTCGTGTTAACTTTGTTTCAGTCATTCCAATATATGAATGAGGTAGGAGATTACAGTCTCCCATTTTGCAAGTATATTCATATATTTAAATGACTTCTCTACTTAGGTGTTAGGTGAGGTCCTGGGTTGTTTTTCATGATAAGGTTGTATGTTCGTTTACTATTCTAGTAGATTATGAGTGATACACTATTTTCATTTTGTGTTGGTTTTACTCCTCTGTTTATGACTTCATTCATTATTCTTTCATCAGTCTTTTACGCTGTGCTCATAATGTTCTGGTAGTATAGTTTAATAGAGTTTCTTTCGTCTGGTTGATTGGTACTACCTATAGGTGACGTATACCATCTTTCCATGTTCTTAGGTATAGCGGTGTGTACGTCGCCGTTTGTAACCCGGTTATTTACGAGTACTTGTGTAGCACTCTCCAGTTCTTCCTATGATTCTTTCTATGTGGAGCACTGGGTGAAAGCACGGTTAATGTAGGAATTTATTACACTTTTGTTATAACGGTTGGGACATTCACTTTTTGCATTCATGCAAAGGCCTCGATTTGTGTTTGATTTCCTATTCCCAAATCCCTTCTTATTCCTGTTCTTATTCACCTTTCGTATTCATATTCCTCTTCCAATTCCTATTCTCGTTCTCATTCTTATTCTATTTTTATTCAATTTTCTTAATTTTTTACTTATTCTTAACTCTCATAAGCACTCTTCTTATTCATAGCCGTTTAATTTGAACCCGGAATTTTAACACTTGAGTTGACTGTGATGACCTTGGATGAAATAAAAATGAAGATATGATGCGATACCTATAAATAGAATACACAGCTGTGGTTTCATTTTTTTTTTGTTTTTACTGTAATATTATTTTCGTTCTAAGATCCTCCTTATTCTTATTCTTTTTCTTATTATTATTCCTATTCTTGTTCCTATTTTTATACGTTTTTTTATTCCTATTCTTAGTCCTATTTGTTGACTCAGGGGGCCATTAAAATTAAGCTCGCGGGCGAGGGTTTCCCCACCCCTGAACTAAAGGAAAATCCTGAACATGAGATCTTATTGTTAAGTGTAAAGCTGATATTTCCATATATAATTTTAAAATCACAGAAATGCCTCAAAACCAAACGAAGTATTGAAATATTACAGTACCGTCCAAAAGGATGAGAACGCCTGTATTTTTTTCTATTTAACATAAGCCCAAACTATAGCCAGAGAAAAGCGAAGGTTCCAAAAATTAGTGAACCAAAACTTACTGCTATAGCCGACATATTGGTAAGGGTTATGCAAATTTGAATGAATAAAGTTATGAGGTGAAAATCAATTTAATATAAAAAAAAGTTTCCAAAAAAATGATTCAAACGGAGGCGGAATTTTTTAGTCACGTGGAGGCAACTCTAGGCTTTAAAATGTTGCTTTTAGAACCGAATCAGCTTCTATTTACTTATCTGTCTAATTAGATCCAGGACAAGTTTGATTTTTCTCGGCCTATAATTGGTTTATTGCTTAAATGAAAAAGCCTCAATATTTGCATAAAGCGATTTCTCGATATTCGTTTTATTGTGACTCATTCGAAGTCAGATACTCAAAAACAACGGAATTTCGTCCGCATCCGTTACTTTGAAGGTTAAAAGGCTGCTATTCGGTTTGTATATATTTCTTTGCATCAAAAATTTATAATAGACATTTGATTGTGTGAAAATTATATATATCTTAACATCGTCGATAAACTATTCCAAAGAATCTCTTGTTTAAAATTTTGTTTCATGAAGCATGAGGAAGCTAATCCTGATAGTGAAGATTCAAACGCAGTCACTAAGGGCAGGAAATTGGAGCCAGATATTCAAGGTCAAGCAATGACACGACCCGTCCGTTTGAAGAGACGATTGTCGGATATTTCATTTTCGTCTGTGGTGTCATTATTTTGAATATTTTCTTTGTCTAAAATTTCAATATTATCACAGACAAATTCAAATAATGCCTTAGAGGGACAGCCATCATCGCTAGATATACAGCTTAGGTCATCTGAATCTAAATTTTAGAGCAAGTCACTTTAATCGTCACCTATTTGGCCCTTTAAATTCGACGTGCAAAATTGCTGAACTTTTCTACTCCACATTCTGAGTTTCACTTATTTGGAATGGAAATATTTTAAAGATGGCGACTGAGAGAAGAGCGCCAGAGGAAAATACAGACACAAAATTCCCCCGTTCGCGTAATAGGAAAGAAGATGTTGATCAAATCCATATATGGCCGAATTGGATCAAACCGTTTTTCTAGAGTCTATAAATATATGGCCGATTAGTCTTCAAAGCGAAAGGGTCAAAATATAGTATTAGGGATAAACTCGATAAGCCGTAGGTTCAGGTTACTGATTTGATTTAATAATTTTTAAATTGGTGTTAACTGCCAAGGTCATTCATCCTCTTCCCAAACACACCAGTCTCATTCCTCCTCATCCTCTCGTACTCAGTTGAGGATCTTAGATCGAAAATAAAATCCTAGAAAAATAAAACACGTAAAAAAAAAATACAACCACTGTTGTGTAATCTAGTCATAGTTAGTGCATCGTATCTTACTTTTTATTTGTTGCATTGTTTTCTTCGACGAGAAGACCTTTTACGCAATAAAAATTGTGCTATAAACGATCAAATTATCTCAAATATTTTTAACAAAATAATTAATGAACATTGAATAAATTAATCATTTAACACCAGTCTCTTATTCCTTCCAAAACAATTCGATTCAGAATAAAAATTAGTTTTGCCAATTTAATCAGGTTCTGACATGCTCAGACACGTGACCGATGGAGAAGTTATATAAAGGAAAGGAATTGTTTTCTGACGCTCATTTTCAAGTTGCTCGGTGCCCAGTAACAAGCTATTATTCTTTAACGATTCTAATATATAAACATAAAGAAGATGGGAAATAGTTTGTATAAAGCAAATTTAAAAAATATTAATGATAATATTTCTGAAAATAGTGTTTTAAATAAAGATTGCATAAATGAACAACGAACGCAACTTGAGAAAATAGATATTGAAAAATTTCTACAAGAAAAAGATCTTGAGAAAGAAAATAATAAATATATTCCAGAAAAGGAGTTTGACACACTTGAAAATATCAGCGGTCAATTTAAACCCGAAATGGAAACTGAAACCGTTAGTAATAGTAGATCAAAAGATTTCTGTAAACTCGAATGTTTTATTGCTAATAAATATGATGAATTTTTCGATTCATTGAAAAAGGAAATGATTAAAAATGATACGAAACAGAAAAGTAACTTGAAAAATGAGATAGAAAAAAAATTCAGCGAATTGAAAGTTGAATTCAAAAATGAAATTAAATCTGAATTCGTCCAATTCGAAGATAAAATGAAAAAAGCATATATTGAATTGGAAAATAAAATTAGAAATGAATACAGCAAAATGAAAAAGGAAATAGAATATGAATGCAACGAATTAAAATATAAAATAACAATTGAATGCATTGATGTCAAAGAGGAAATTCAAAATGTAATAAGCAAAACGAAGGATAAAATTCAATTTGAATCCGGTAAATTGAAGAATGAGATTCGAAATGAATTCAGGATATGCAAATAAGAAATTAAAAGAGAATGCAGTGATTTGAAAAATAAAATTGATAATGAATGCAAAGAATTTAAAAACATTTATTACATAAAATTTACTATCTAATTGACGCAAATAATAAAAGAAGATCTAGAAGTTTATCTTCAAAATGTGAAAATAATGATTTGTCTGATAATAGGGAAAGCAAAAAGGTAAAATCGGTTTAAATTAAACCTTTTTGGCAATCGATTCGCAAGTAACATTTTGAAATTATAAATATTTTATGGCAAATGTTCGTAATTTGTTTTCAAATAATTAACTACAAGGTAATGAAGAGAATAAACAAAAATGGTAGTTATTAGAAGAATATATATTTTAAGGAATAGCAAAAAATTTATGTGATCAATATAAAATTTTAAGCGAAGCTGTTATAAAAATAGGAGTATCTTATATAAAATCGGTTCAATAATTAATAAAATTTGATATTATTTCCCTCTATTTTATTTATAATTTTACAATTTGGCATAATGCTTTTCAAGATATTAGCATTCTTATTTAATCATAGAATAATGGTAAATTGATAATAATAAATTGTTTACATGTATCCTTTTTGTTATCCTTTAAAAATGATTATTCAGCCTTTAAGCTTAATTGAGGGAAGTCAAAGTTATCACTCAAATAGTAATGAAAAGGTCACTTAAACAGATTTATGCAGTGATGGATACTTGTTTTCTATCACCTATTTTGGGGATAACATTTTTGGACTCTTTTACAATTCAAAAGAAAATCGAAAACTTAGAAAAGATCCTGATAAAAGAATTTTAATTTAGATAATTTTAACATTTATAACACTTTGTTAATCGAAGAAAAAAAGAGTTAAATTGAAATAAGAACAGGGTCGTCATAACAAGATATTCCAACAAACGGGTAGCGAGAGGGCAATTGCAGTAGCTTTGATTGTCAATAAACAATTTGAAGATGCAATTGAACAGTTTTCTTATTTATAGATAGGGTTTCAATGGTGAAACTCCAATTAGGGCTTATGACTAACTTATCCGGTCGTGAATAATAATCACTACTGTCAAAAGCATTCACTTAAAATTTACTAAGGTTAATAAAATTTACACTAGACCTTTCATATATACAAAAAAGGATTTTTTTATTGTACTTAGTCATTCTTGATGTTTGCAGGAGTTTTAATGGGTAAATTAAGTAATGGTTATTTTTTCCTGTAACAACCACTAGTTTGACCCTTCGGGTTTATGTAAGCGGTGTAACCACCACTTGATAATAAACCATTGAACTGACATTAGTTGGCGTACTCGTTTCACCTAGAATAAATGAGTAAAGTATAAAATTGCGAAAAAGATATAGGAATGGAAATATCTGTATAAAATAGTCATAACAGAGCTTATAAAATTTAGAAAAGTTCAAGATGATTCGTGTGGTTGGTATATAGGAAGAATTAAAAGCAAACTGCTTCGAAATGCATGGTAGATAAGTAGTTTCCTCTCCAGAGATGTCTTTCTAACTAATTTCTGTGTCATTGGATTTCTCACTCTGGATTTTTCCCAGCTGTTAATAAGTATTTAGAAAAGATACCCAACGAAACATCGAAAAATATGACTGTAATTTAGAAGGGTGAACTAATACAAATCACTTTATGTTCGTTAAATAATTCGTTTAAAACCAAACCTTCACTTGAGATTACGATTCTCCTTCTCAGGGGTTCCAAAGAGGATTGAATTATTAATTATGGCTTTATTCCTGCCGCGCCTATTATATGGAAAGTATTTGCACCTGAGTGTTCTTATGACCCTATTGGTTCGCGCTCTTCACCCTCTTCTTTTCGGCTTTTCACGACACGAGGTCTCCGTTCTTGATGAGTAGTTTCTCGATAAAAGATTCATCGATTAAGGTTTTAGCCGACCCTTTGCGGACCTTAATCATAAAACAAACAAATAAGTATTCGGTCCCGGTTTTATTTATTCACATGTTAGAATAATCATTTGCGAACCTTTTTTGATACGGTTAACAATCAGAAGGACTCCACTTTCCTCATTTATATTTATTTTTTTATATTTAAATAAATAAAAATTCTGCTCTTTTAATGTTTATGATCTGTGTCTTATGAGTATGTATTTTCCTGGTGCCTCCTGGCTTACTTGTATAACCAGGGCCTTTGTGAGTCTGGGATATTGTCTTATTTATTGTATTTTCCCCTGCCAAAATTATCTTATCAAAGCTATGTTTTTCTTTATTTATTTTGTTTTTATTTCTTTTTCTCTTTTTAGTTTTAGCTTAGTTCTTCCCATTTTTTTTATATTTCCAACTCTATCTCGTTTATATCTATAAGAACTTCCTTAATTTCTAGCTGTACTTTATTTATTAGGTTTCCAACATTGCTTTGCAGATGATCTTCCTCATTAATTCGCTCTATCGAGGAAGCAATATGTCTATTGGATCTTTATACCTAATACCAAGGAGGCTCCAGAAATGAAAGAGAAATGAAAATATGATCCAGATTGTATACTTATCCTGTGGTAGCTCTGCTCTCTCTGCACCTTAAAATAGTTTTATAATATAAACTCGATAAACCTCAGATTTAGGATACTGATTTGATTTAATACAAAAATAATGAAACCAACGCTGTGTAATCTATTTATAGAATTGCATCATATCTTACTTTTTATTTGCCCCAAGGTCATCACATTCGAATCAAGCGTGGAAAAACTTACACCCTTGGCATCCATTGCCTATTATCCTTATTCCCTCTATTTAGTTATCTTCCTGTGGTTGGTTTCCCTCTTCTTGGTATGAAGGAAATGTATAGCTATCGTTATGGACTTCATCTTCGACATTACTGATCGTGAGAATGATCCTATTAAACTTCATGTACATATCTATCAAACGTGCTTCTTCTTTTTAATTTCGTCTCATATTTTATTCAAATAAAAAAATGTTTTTTTTGTTTTATTGAATAGCTCATTAATATTTTGATAGACATTTTTTACGATAATATACATATATATTGCGTGAAGTCTTTGTTAATTAATCATATGTGTAAGATAACAATTTAATGCATCGAAGTTAAAGAGAAAATTCAAAATGTAATAGGCGAAACGAACGATTAAATTTATCTTGAATGCAGTGAATTGAAGAATGAGATTCAAAATGAATGCAGTCAATACACAAAGGAAATTCAAACAAACGGCAGTGATTTGAAAAATGAAATTTATAATGAATGCAAATAATTAAATCATCTATTACATAAGATTTACTGTCTAATTGATGCAAATATCAAAATATCAATAAATTTATACATTTTAATTAAAATTTGTTTCTTTATAAAGTCTTATACTGTTATATGTAGAATACTACAATTGCTATTTAATAATACACAAGTGGTTAATAAGATAATGTGCTTTAATATTTCTGCGATAGAATGCCTTCATATTAAGGACGTTCAATAAACAAAATGAGTTCATTTTTAGAGTGTTTGATACATTTAAATAGAAGGCTTAAGAGCTCAGTTTATTGTATATCGCTCCCTATAATTAGAGCTATATATTTATTAGAAAAATAAAACAAAGCAAATATCTTAATTATTTTTTATAAAGTTAAAGCCATTTAGCGCACAAGGTGGCGTCTGGAAACCTTCCTTGATGGTTGCCAAATGCGACCATATCTCTTATTTTATGCTCAACTCACAAATTCACCTTTTAACTGCTCGATAAGAGTAAATTTATATTAAACATATAGAATAAAAGAGATTGGCATTGTTACCTACTGAATTTTACAACGATTTTTGCAATTATTCAACGAAAATTATTCTATTCCTTTCTTTCGTTTCTTTTTAAAAGGGTTATATGGTTACTGGAATTAACGAAACGAAAATGTTTTAGTTATTTATAGAAATAAAAAATTTGCCCATGAAAATTTCAGAAATTTGGAAAAATATGACTAAGCTGTTTATTCTTTTACGTTAGATGTATATAGATTAATTTGTGTGTTCAGAATACCCGGAAAAGGTATAGAAATACAGAAAACTCCCTGTTTTCTAAAGGGTCGGATCTGTTTGCCATCTTGAAAGCCTTCTTTAAAAAATCACACTTCAATTCATTATTTGAAGAAAGGGGAAATCATCTGCTCATTTTATCGAGAAATTACATATGTTCATTGATTTATTTACTTCTACATATTTCTTATTAACTCATAATAGTGGCCCAAGGGCAGGTCCATCACCGATTCGGATAATTAAAAAAAATATTATTATTTATACTTTTATTTTGACAAAGTTTGAATAAAGTCAAGAAACATAAAAAACTATTAATAATAAAAAGGAAAAGAGACAATAAATATGAATACTACTCAACACTTAGTGAATTTATAAATGATATTTTTTCAGGATGAACTGAAAAGACTTATTTTCTTTGCCTAATCATTTAACGCGTAAGATCAAAAGTTGAAAATGCATCATCAGATGCTTCATCAGATATTGGTGCAACTCTATGGCAAGGTGGAAGAGCTGTAGCCAGAGAAGAGCTCTATTGCAAGGTGGAAGAGATGCAGCCAGAGAAGAGCTCTATTTGAAGGTGCAAGCGCTGCAGCCAGAGAAGAGCTCTATTGCAAGGTGGAAGCGCTGCAAATGCATAAACAAAGCCTATCAAAATTTATATCTTATAAACTAAAAGAATACCTTTCAACTTCTACGAAATTAAAACTTTTAGAAAAAATAGAGGGAAAGTTAATAGATATATATTTACGAGACAAACAAACAAAGGAGTTTAGATGAACTCCTCCAATCCCCAAAATAACAAACTATACCTAATTAAAAGCCTGATTCAATGTGCATACACAAAGGGTTCAACCTAGAACTCATTTGAGGAAGAAATATAAAAATTATGAAGGAATTTAATTAACGACGACTTCACACAATATATCGTAAATACAATCAATTAAACAATCATTGCGCTATTCAATGAAGACAAAGAAAAAAGAAGCATATTTATTTTGAATGAAAAATGAGACAAAAATAAAGAGATGAAGCACGTTTGATAGATATGTACATGCAGTTTAATGAGATCATTCCCACGATCAGTAATATCGAAGGTAAAGTCGATAACGATAGCTATACATTTCCCTCATACCAAGAAGAGGAAACCAACCACAGGAAGATAACTAAATACAGGGAATAAGGATAATAGGCAATGGATGCCAAGGGAGTAAGTTTTTCCACGCTTGATTCGAATGTGATGACCTTGGGGCAAATAAAAAGTAAGATATGATGCAATTCTTATAAATAGATTACACAGCGTTGGTTTTATTATTTTTTTATTAAATTAAATCAGTATCCTAAATCTGAGGTTTATCGAGTTTATATTATAAAACTATTAAAGGTGCAGAGAGAGCAGAGCTACTACAGGATAAGTATACAATCTGGATCATATTTTCATTTCTCTTTCATTTCTGGAGCCTCCTTGGTATTAGGTATAAAGATCCAATAGACCTATTGCTTCCACGATAAAGCAAATTAATGAGGCAGATCATCTGCAAAGCAATGTTGGAAACCTAATAAATAAATTACGACTAGAAAATCAAGAACTTCTTATAGATTTAAAAAATATAGAGTTGGAAATATATAAAATGGTAAGAACCAAGATAAAACTGAAAAGAGGAAAATACATAAAAAACAAATCAATCAAAAGAACATAGCTTTGATGAGAAAAGTCTGGCAGAGAAAAATACCATAAATAAGACAATATCCCCGACTCACAAAGTCCCTGGTTATACAAGTAAGCCAGGAGCCTCCAGGAAAAAAACATACTCATGAAAGGCAAATCTAAAACATAGAAGAGCAGATTTTTTTTATATATATTAAAACATAAATATAAAGGAGGAAATTGGAGTGCTTCTGATTGTTAACCGTATCAGAAAAGGTTCGCAAATTATCATTCTAACATGTGAATAAATATAACCGGGGCCGAATGTTTATTTTATAGTTTTTATGATTAACGTCCGCAAAGGCTCGCCTAAAACCTTAATGGATGAATCTTTTATCGAGAAACGACTCATCATGAACTGCGACCCCAGGTAGAGAAAAGGCAAGAAGAAGAGGAAGAAGGGGCGCGAACCCAGAGGGTCATGGACACACTCATGTCCAAATACTTGCCATATAATAGGCACGATAGGAATTGACATAGAAACCAATAAATTAATTTCACTTATAATCAACTACCGCCATCCCTTCGGAAACCTGGAAAGAAAAAATAGAAAGGTAGTAATCTATGAAATATTGCAAAGAGTCTACGATTCAGAGCATTCGGATGATTATCCTAATTGTGTAAACAAGACTCTAGAATCCCCCACATCCTGAAAAAGCATAAAAAGAAACTAAAGGGAAACTTAAACGGGTAAACAAGGCATATGGAAGAGGTTTCTTTGTTATATATGAAAAGTTCCGAACCTTGAATATTTAGAAAAATGACCAGACAAATAATGATATATTGGAACTTAAAGTACTTTTGCTAAAGTTAAATATATTTATATTACTAATATGGGTAGGCTATGGAGGACATAAGGTGAGGATCTATTTTTGTGAAATAAATATTTTTGTTTTCAGAAGCCCTTAGATCAATAGAGAGGAGCGTATGGCAATAGTATTGTTCAATAGCCTTTTTCCACTATTTTTGTGAAGTACTTAAAAATTTTATGGAATCAAAGCTTAAATGATAAAATGATAGGATTATTAAATTTTTAAATGTAGGATTCGATGTTATTTGCGGCTGTTTGTATTAGTGTAAGTTTTCCCAATTCGTATTCCTCCTAAGATGAATCCTATACGACCGGTGAATCAACCTTATCCTTTTATTTTTTTAGTGTTAAAATGTTAGTTTAATTTTAGGTGCGAATATAGCCATAATTAATAACCAAATCCTCTTTGGAACTTCTGAGTAAGGAAAATTGTGCACTCAAGGAAAGGTTTGGTTTCGAAGGAATTATTTGAAATGATTTGTAGTTGTTAATCCTTCCCAATCACTGTCGTATATATTCTCCGAAAACCTATATATTTTTCGGTATTTCGGTGGGTATCTTTGCTAAATACTTGATAACAGCTCTGAAATATCAAAAGTGGAAAAGTTCATAACACAGAAATTAGTTAGAATGACATCTCTGGAGAGGAAACTACTCGTCTACCATAGACTAGGAAGCGGTTTGGCTCTTGATTCTTTCTATATAACAACCACACAAATAATCTTGAATTTTGCTAATTTTATATAAACTCTGTTATTACTATTTTATCCTGATATTTCTATCCCCATATTTTGCCGGCAATTTTATGTTTTACTCAATTTTTTAAGTTAAAAAAGAATAATCAAACTGATGTCAATTCAAGAGATTTCACACTAATTGGGGCTTTCACCACGTACATAAATCCGAAGGATAAAACTATGGGTTGTTACAGAGAATAAAATAAAACAACCACCCTTAAAGTTAACCATTAAAACTCTCGCAAACATCAGGAGTGGTCAAATACCAGAAAAAATACTAATTTCTATATATTCATGGTTTAGCGAGAGATTTTATTAACGCTAGTTAATTTTAAGTGAATACCCTTAAGAGTAGTGATTATTATTCACGAACTGATATATTCGTTATAAGTCCTAATTGGAGTTCATCACCCTAACCCTATCTATAAATAAAAAAACTGTTCAATTGCATCTTCACATTGTTTATTGACAATCAAAACTACTGCAATTGTCCTATCGCTACCCGTTGTTGGAATTTCTTGTTATGACAACCCTGTTTGTATTTTACGCATTAAAAAAGTGTCAATATTGAAAAAGTTATCTCAATTAAAATTCTTTTATCACAATCTATTTCTAAGTCTACAATTTTATTATGAATTGCAATCATTTCATAAGTCGGAAGATGTTACCCTCCTAAATATTTATCAGCAAATCAAGGAATCACATAAAAAAGGTAATAAGAAAAAGGAATCAATCATGGCAATATAATTTGTATGTGACTTTTCCCTTACTAATAGAGCCATACTTTGACCTATCATAAATGACGGAATAATCATTTGCAAAGAATAACAACAAAGAATATATGTAAGCTTTTATTATTATTATTATCAATTGACTATTATTCTATGATTAAATAATAATAAAAATAAAAATAAAATAGATGTAAAAAATGCTTCATTTTATTAACCTTGAAGCGCATTTATATAAGCTCATCCTATTTTGTTCAAAGCTTTGCTTAGAATTTTCTAATGTTCACATAAATATTTGGTTATTCACTAAAATATTTATTTTTTAATAACCATCATTTTTTCTTATTCTCCTCATTACTTTGTAGTAAATTATTTTAAGAAAAATTATGACCCTATCCCAATAAATATTTATAATTAAAAATTGTTACAATTTTGTTTTTTAATTTAAACCGATTTTGCCTTTTTCCTTTCCTTATTATCAGATAAATCATTATTTTCACATTCTGAAGATAAACTTCTGGATCTTTTTTTTTAAATAAGCGTCAATTTGTTAATGAATCTTATGTAATAGATGTTTTAATTCTTTGCATTAATTATCAATTTTATATTTCAAATCACTGCATTCTGTTTGAAGTTCCTTTTTGCCTTTCCTGCATTCATTTCGAATCTCATTCTTCAATTCACCGCATTCTAATTGAATTTTCTCGTTCGTTTCGCTTATTACATTTTGAATTTCCTCTTTAGTCTCGATGCATTCAATTGTTTTTTTATATTTTGTTTCGGTGAATTCATATTCGATTTTATTTTTCATTTAGCTGTATTCATTTAGAGTTTTATTTTTCAATTTATTATATTCATTTTCCATTTTATGTTCTAATTCGACGAATCTAGATTTAATTTTATTTTTCAATTCATCTTTCAATTCGATGCATTCATTTTCTATTTCATTTTTTAAGTTACTTATCTGTTTCGTACCATTTCTTAATGAATCGAATAATTCATCCATTTTTTTCAGCAATAAAACACTCGGGTTCAAACAAGTCTTTTGATTTGTTAACGTTTTCAGTTTCCATTTCTGGCTTAAATTGAACACCATTATTTTCTTTCTGAAGAACTTTTCTTGTATAAATCTTTCAGTAACTTTATTATCAAATTGTGTTCGTTCTTGTTTTTTGTAAGTTTTATTCAAAAAATTAGTTTTGAAATATTATTATTAATTTCGTCTCTATATACTTCTTCTTTTACGATGATTCATACGCGTCACGATAATCATCACTTTTACTTTTTTAATTGTTAAAAAGTTAATTTGTTATTGGGTAGAATATAGCCGTAGTTAATAATCAAATCCACTTCGAAACCCATGGGAGAGGAGCATCGTGCATTCAAGGGAAGGCTGAGTTTCAAAGGAATTATCTAACAAATGTAAATGATTTCTATCAATTTCCCTTCTAAATCACATATCCCTGTATCACTTAAAATGGATATTCTTTTTTTGTATCTCTGTTAAATATTTTATAACAGCTGGATAGAAATCGAGACACAAGGTGGTGTTAGTGCACAGAAAATAATTGCAAACGCATCGCTCTAGAGGAAACTACTTGTCTCCTATATACCAAAAACATGAATCACCTTGAACTTTGCTATTTATATATAATTTATATTCTTAATCTTTCATACTGATATATATATATATATATATATATATATATATATATATATATATATATATATATATATATATATATATATATATATATATATATATATATATATAGATCTATGTATGTTTTTCGCATTTCTTATGCTTCACTAAATTTATTTAGGTGAAACGAATATTCACACTGATGTGAGTTCATAAGTTTATACATCAATTGGTTGTTACACCGCTGAAATTCATCGGAAAGATCCAACCAGGGGTTGTTACAGAATAAAACCGTCTATAATTTAACAAATTAAACTAAGGCAATCATCGAGAGTGGCCAATTAGGAAAAAACTCCCTATTTAAAGAAATCAAGGTTTAGGTAAAGATTTTATTAATGGAGTGTTAGTTAATTTTAAGTGAATACTTTTACAAGTAATGATTATTATTCACGAACGGATTTGTTATTTTAGAAGCCCTAATTTGATTATTAGTTAGATCCTCTATATCAATATTTATTTTTTAATAAATATCATTAATATTTCATTCTCTTCATTCCCTTAGGGTTCAATCATCTATATAAGGGAAATAATAATTCAAAATTACTAATTTAAGAAAATAATTCATGATCAATAAATAAATTAATCTTTTAAAATCATTCTCTTATTCCTTCCAAGAGAATTCGATTCACAAAAAAAAATAGTTTTGCAAATGTAATCAGGTTCTGACATGCTCAGACACGTGACCGATGGAGAAGTTATATAAAGGAAAGGAATTGTTTCCTGGCGCTCATTTTCAAGTTGCCCGGTTGCCAGTAACAAGCTCTTATTCTTTAACTATTCTAATATATAAACACAAAGAAGATGGAAAAAAGTTTGTATCAAGAAAATTTTAAAAATATCGTTAAAGAAGAAGTGTATATAGATGAAATTAATAATAATATTTCAAAAAGTAGTGTTTTAAATAAAAATTACAAAAAAGAAGAACGAATCCAATTTGATAATAAAGTTACTGAAAAATTACTACCAAAAAAAGATCTTGAGAAAGACAGAAATAAATATAATTCCGAAGAGGAGTTTGACAGTCCAAAAAATATTAGTGTTCAATTTAATCCAGAAATGGAAACTGAAACCATTAGTAGATCAAAAGATTTCTTCGAACCCGAATGTTTTTTTGCTAGGAAAATCGATGAAATATTCCATCTATTGAAAAAGGAAATTATAAAAACTGATACGAAAGAGAAAAGTATCTCAAAAAATGAGATAGAAACAGATGGCATCAAATTGAAAGATGAATTGGAAGATGGATTTAAGTGTGGATCAGTGCAATTGGAAGATAAAATGGAAAAGGAATATATTAAATTGAAAAATAAAACTCTAAATGAATACAGCGAAATTAAAAATAAAGAGGAGATTCAAAATATAAGTGCAACGAACGATAAAATTCAATTTGAATGCAGTGATTTGAAAAATAAAATTGATAAAAGTTACTATCAAAATGACGCAAATATTAAAAAAAGATCCAGAAGTTTATATTCAGAATGTGAAAATAATGATTTATCTAATGATAATAAAAGCAAAAAGGCAAAATATGTTTAAATTACAAATATTTTGCAGAGAATAACAAAATAATTACAGTTATTAAAAAAATAAATATTTTAGGAAATAACTAAAATTTACGTGATTAAAATCAAATTTAAGCAAAATTTTTATTAAAATAGGAAGAGCTTATATAAAATCGCTTCAATAGTTAATAAAATTAATTATTATTTACATCTATTTCATATATATATATATATATTACAATTTGGTATAATGCTTTAAAAGTTCTTATCATTCTTAGTAAATCATAGACTAATGGTAAATTGATAATAATAAATTGCTTATATATATTGCTTTTTGTTTTCCTTTACAAATGATTAATCAGCCGTTAAGGATAGGTCAAAATTATCGCTCAAGTATTAAAGGAAAAGTTACATACAAATTCTTTTGCTGAGATTGATTCTTTTTTCCTTTTACCTTTTTTATGCGATTCATTGATTTGATCAAAAATATTTAGGAGGATAACAGTTTTTGACTTTTGAAATGATTGCATTTTATAATAAAATAGTAGACTTAGTCAACGATTATGATAAAACAACTTTAACTAAGATAATTCTATCATTAATAACATTTTTTTAATGGAGAAAATGATAGGTTCACCGAAGAACAAAAGGGTTCAATTCCCAGCTCTTATCAAGTATTTAGCAAAGACCTGCACCGAAATATCGAAAAATATATCCGTGTCCTGCGATACAGAAGGCTGTGAGTTGGAAGGGCTAACTAATACAAATTATTTTATGTTAGTTAGATAATTCTTTTGAAACCTAGCTTTCCCTTGGTTGTTAATTATGGCTATATCCTCACCTTAAAATAAATTAACCTTTTAATAATGAAAAATTAAAAGGGACGATTCACCTGTCATATATGAATCATCTTTCGAGGAATAGGAGTCTTGAAAACTTAGGTACACGAGCATGAGCGGCTGCAAATAACTTCGAATCCTACATATAAATATTTAATAAATCTTATAATTTTATGATACAGAACAGAAAAGTAACTAAAAAAATGAGATAGAAAATAAATTAATCGATTTGAAAGATGAATTGAAAAATGTAATTAAATCTGAATGCGTCAAATTGGAAGATAATATGGAAAATGTATATATTAAATTAAAAAATAAAACTCTAAATTAATAAAGCGAAATTAAAATAGAATATGAATGCAACGAAACAAAATATTACATAACAATTGAATGCATCGAGATTAAAGAGGAAATTCAACATGTAATAATCGGAACAAACGAGAAAATTCAATTAGAATGCGGTGAATTGAGGAATGAGATTCGAAATGAATGCAGGAAATGCCAAAAAGATATTCAAACAGAATGCAGTGATTTGAAAAATGAAGTTGATAATGAATTCAAAGATTTAAAACATCTATTACATAAAATTTACCATCAAATTGGCGCAAATAATAAAAAAAAGATCTGGAAGTTTAACTTCAGAATGTGAAAATAATGATTTATCTGATAATAAGGAAAGCAAAAAGGCAAAATTGGTTTAAATTAAACTATGGCATTTGATTCGCCATGTGCATTTTTTTTATTTTTTAGGATGGAATAATTTGTTTTAAAATAATTTGCTACAAGGTAATGAAGAGTATAAAAAATAATGATAGTTATTAGAAAAATAAATATTTTAGGGAATAACCAAATATTTATGTGGTCAATATAAAATTTTAAGCAAAGCTGTTATAAAATAGCAAGAGCTTATATATTAGTCGCTTGAATGATTAATCAAATGATGTATTATTTACATCTATATTATTTTATATTTTACAATTTTGTATAATGCTTAAAAAGTTATTGTCATTCTTGCTTAATCATAGAATAATGTTAAAGTGATAATAATAAATCGCTTACATATATTCCCTTTTATTATCCTCATCAAATTATTATCCAGCCGTTTAGGATAGATGAAAACTATCGCACAAGTTGGATTCTTTTTTCATAATGCCTTTTTTATGCGATTCATTGATTTGCTGCTAAAAGTTTATCGGGATAACATTTTTTAACTGATGAAATGATTACAATTTATAATAAAATAGAAAACTTAGAAAAAGATTCTAATAAAAGAATTTGAATTGAGATAAATTTATCATCACTGACACTTTTTTAATGCGTAAATTGATAGGTTGATCGAAGAACAAAATGGTTAAATTAAAATCCAAACATGGTCATCAGTGGATTTTGGTTCAGTGATCCCAAGTATAATCACTGAAAGGATCATCACATTTTACTGTAGTGTATTGCAGAAATCTAAAGGCAAATTTCACCAAAAACGCATATATTTTTTTTTATATTTGATACATGAAATAATGTTGTCAGTAGATTCCGGTTCAGATTGATCCCAACTATGGAGACATTTAATGGCAAATTCACCAAAAATGCATACGATATTTATATTATTCATTTCATAATTTTGGACATGTTACACCTGAATTCATATTTGCCAGTGGATTCTGGTTTTGGGTGACCCCACGCATTTTACTGTATAGTTTTGACGAAATTTAAAGGCAAACTTTCCCCAAAACACTTAGGAAATATGAGTACTTCATAAGTGATAATGATAAATATTTGGTACCTGAAATAATTCTGTCAGTGGATTTTGATTCAAAGTGTCCCATCTAAAATCATTCGAGGATCATCCTATTTTACTGCATAGCTTTTGAGAAATTTGATGGCAAATTTCACCAAAAAAATATAAGAAATATTTAGTGGTGATATTTCCTTTTATATTTTACACATGAAATAATTCTGTCCGAGGAATCGAGATTGAGAGTGATACCAACTATATTAACCTAAAGGATCAGCACATTTTATCGTAGAGTTTTGAAGAATTTAAAGGCAAAGTTCATGAAAAACGCGTATGAGATGTGAATATTGTATAGGTCATAATTTTATATATTTGATAACTGAAAATAGTCTGTCAGGGGCTTTAGGTTCAGAGTGATCCCTTCTACAATCACTCAAAGGATCATCACATTTTATCTCATAGTCTTAGAGAAATTTAAAGGCAAACTTCACCAAAAAACGAATATGAATCTTCCAGAAGTGATAAATTTGTTATATTTCAGACCTGAATGAATTCTGTAGGTGGATTCTATTTCAGAATGATCACATCTACAAACATTGAAAGGATCATCACATTTAACTGTATTTTTTTGATAAAATAAAAGGCAAATTTGACCAAAAACGCAACTGAATGAATATTTCATAAGTGATATTATTTTATATTTGTTAATTTTTTTATATTTGATATTTGAAATAATTCTGTCGGTAAATTCTTGTTGAAAGTGATCCCATCTATAGTAACTGAAAGGATCATCACATTTGAGTTTATAATTTGAGAGAAATATAAAAGCAGATTTTCCCCAAAACGCATATGAAATATATAAATTTCATAAGGATAATTTTTCATATTTGCCCCTTGAAATAATTCTGTCAGTGCATTCTGGTTCAGAGTGATCTCATCTATAATCACTAAAAGAGTCATCAAATTTTAACGTAATGTCGGAAAATGCAATGATCCTTTAAGAGATTATAGAAGGGATTACTCTAAACTAGAATCCACTGACTGAATTTTTTTAGGTGTCAAATATAAAATAAAAATATTTTTAGGAAATAACCCGTTCCAAGTTAAACTTTAAAAGAAACTAGATACTGATATTTCTCGAGACGTGAAAGTCAAACAAATTAGTCATAACCCGTTCCAAGTTAACCTCTACAAAAGAATAGATAGATATTGATATTTCTCAATACGTGAAGGGTCATTTGAATTTGTCATAACCCTTTCAAAGTTAAGCGATAAAAAAATGGATTTTGATATTTCAAGTTAACCTTTAAAAAAACTGGAAATATATAATTCCCGATATCGTGAAAGGCCAATTAAATTTGTAATAACCCGTTCCCAGGCAACCTTTAAAAAAATACTGAATATTCATATTTCTCGAGATCGTGAAAGGTCAATCTAATTTGTCATAAACCCTTCCAAGTTAAGCTTTAAAAAACTGGATATTGATATTTCCCGAGACATTGAAAGGCCAATTGAATCGTTAATTACCCGTTCCAAGTTAAGCTTTAAAAAAAACTAGATATTGATTTTTCCCGAGATCGTGAAAGACCAATTAAATTTGTCATAACCCGTTCCAAGTTAACCTTTAAAAAAAACTGGATATTGATATTTCTCGATGCGTAAAGTCAAATGAATTTAAAATTCCTCGTTCCAGGTTAATCTTTAAAATTGACTGGATCTTGATATTTCTCGAGCGGTGAAAGGTCAATTAAATTTGTCATAAGCCGTTCCAGGTTAAGCACTAAAAAACTGGATATTAATATTTCTTGAGATCGTGGAAGGCCAATTGAATTTCTAATAACCCGTTCCATGTTAAGATTAAAAAAAGCCTGGATATTGATATTTCCGGAGATCTTAAAAAGCCAATTAAATTTGTCATAACCCTTTTCAAGTTAAGCTTTTAAAAAAAACTAGATATTCATATTTCCCGAGATCGTTAGAGGCTAATCGAATTTTTAATAACCCGTTGCAAGTTAAGCTTTTAAAAAAAACTGGATATTGATATTTCTCGAGATCGTGAAAGGTCAATTGAATTTGTCAGAATCCGTTCCAAGTTGAGCTTTTTAAAAAAACTGGATAATGATATTGCTAGAGATCGTGAAAGGTCAATTGAATTTGTCATAAACCGTTCCAAGTTAAGCTTTTTAAAAAAGGGGATATTGATATTTCCCAAAATCGTGAAAGGCCAACTTGAATTTGTAATAACCCATTCCCAGTTAACCTTTAAAAAAAACTGGATATTAATTTTTCCAGAGATCGTTAAAGGCCAATTATATTAGTAATAACCTGTTCTAAGTTAACCTTTAAAAAACTGGATATTGATATATTCCGAGATCGTAAAAGGCCAATTAAATTTGTGATAAGCCGTTCCAAGTTAAGCTTTAAAAAAAACTAGATATTGATATTTCTCGAGATCGGGAAAGGTCAATTGAATTTGTCATAACCTGTTCCTAGTTAAGCTTTAAAAAACTTGGATATTGATATTTCCCGGGGTCGTAAAAAGTCAATTGAATTTGTCATAACCCGTTCCAAGTTAAGCTTTAAATAAAACTGTATAGTGATATTTCCTCAAATCGAAAAAGGCCAATTGAATTTGGGAAAACCAGTTCCAAGTTAAGCTTTAAAATATCTGGATATTAATATTTCTCGAGATCGTGCAAGGTCAATAATTTGTTATAACCCTTTCTAAGTTAAACTTAAAAAAAACTGAATATTGTTATTTCTCGAAACGTGAATGGTCAATTAAATATGGAATAACCCGTTCCAAGTTAACCTTTAAAAAAAACTGGATATTGATATTTCTCTAGACCTGAAAGGTCAAATGATTTAGTATTAACCCGTTCCAAGTTAGCCTTTAAAAAAAATGGATATTAATATTCCTCGAGATCGTGAAAGGTCAATTAAATTTGTAATAACCCGTTCCAAGGTAACCTTTAAAAAAAACTGGATATTAATGTTTCCCGAGATCGTGAAAGACCAATTAAATTTGTCACAACCCGCTTCCAAGTTAACCTTTAAAAAAAAAATGGATATAGATATTTCTCTAGGCGTGAAAAATCAAATGATTTAGTAATAACCCGTTCCAAGTTAAGCTTTAAAAAAACTGGATATTGATATTTCTCGAGATCGTAAAAGGTCAATTAAATTTGTAAAAACCTGTTCGAAGTTAACCTTTGAAAAAAACTGGATATAGGTATTTCTCTAGACGTAAAAGGTCAATTGATTTAGTAATAACTTGTTCCAAGTTAGCCTTAAAAAAAAATAGATATTGATATTTCTCGAAATCGTGAAAGGTCAATTAAATTTTTAATAACCAGTTCCAAGTTAGGCTTTAAAAAATCTGGATATTGATATTTCACGAGATCGTGCAAGGCCAATTGATTTTGTCACTGCCCTTTCTAAGTAAACCATTGAAAAAAACTGAATATTGATAATTTTTGAGACGTGAAAGTTCAATTAAATTTGTAATAACCCGTCCCAAGTTAACATTTAAAAAAACTGGATATTCATATTTCTCGAGATTTTAAAAGGTCATCTAAATTCTTCATAACCCGTTCCAAGTAACCCCTTCAAAAAAAGCTAGATATTAATATATCCCCAGATCGTGAAAGATCAATTGAATTTGTCATAACCAGTTTCAAGTTAACCTTTAAAAAAAAAAGGATATTAATATTTTTCGAGATCGTAAAAGACCAATTGAATTTGTCATAACCTATTTCAAGTTAACCTTTAAAAATACTGGATATACATATTTCATGAGACGGAACCTCAAATGAATTTGATATTACCCGTTTCAAGTTAACCTTTAAAAAAAACTGGATAGTAATATTTCTTGAGACGTGAAAGGTCAATTGATTTAGTAATATCCCGTTCCAAGTTAACCTTTCAAAAAAAATAGATATTGATATTTCTCTAGACGTGAAAGGTCAATTGATTTAGTAATAACCCGTTCCAAGTTTACTTTAAAAAAAAAATGGATATTGATATTTCTCGAGATCATGAAAGGTCAATTGAATTTGTAATAACCCGTTACAAGTTAAGCTTTAAAAAAACTGAATATTCATATTTTTAGAGATCGTGAAAGGTCAATTTAATTTTTAATAACCCGTTTCAAGTTAACCTTCAAAAAAAAACTTGATATTGATATTTCCTGAGATCGTGAGAAGCCAATTCAATTTGTCATAACCCGTTCCAAGATAACCTTAAAAAAAAACAAGATATTAATATTTCCTGAGATCGTAAAGACCAATTGAATTTGACCTAACCCGTTCCAAGATAACCTTTAAAAAAAACTGGATATTAATATTTCTCGAGACGGAAACTCAAATGAATTTGTAATAACCCGTTTCTAGTTAACTTTAAAAAAAAACTGGATATTAATATTTCTTAGGACGTGAAAGCATAATTGAATTTTATAACGTGTTTCAAATTAAGCTTTAAAAAAATGGATATTGATATTTCTCGAGCTCGTAAAAGGCCAGTTGAATTTGTCATAACCTGTTACAAGTTAACCTTTAAAAAAACTGGATATTAAAATTTCACGAGATAGTGAAAGGCCAATTGAATTTGTAATAACCCGTTCAAAGTTAACCTTTCCCAAAAAAATAGTTATTGATATTTCCCGCGATCGTTCAACGCCAATTGAACTTATAATAACCCGTCCAAGTTAACCTTTAAAAGAACCTGGATATTGATATTTCCTAAGATCGTGAAGGACCAATTGAATTTGGAATAACCCGTTTTAAATTAACAGTTGAAAAAACTGGATATTGATATTTCTCGAGATCGTGAAAGGTTAATTAAATTTGTCATAACCCGATCCAAGTTAACCTTTACCAAAAAACTGGATATTAATATTTCGCTAGACGTGAAAGTTAATTAAATATGTAATAAACAGTTTCCAGTTAATCTATAAAAAAAGCTGGATATTGTTATTTCCCGAGATCGTGAAAGGCAAATTGAATTTGTAATAACCCGTTCAAAGTTAACCTTTCCAAAAAAAATAGTTATTGATATTTCCTGCGATCGTTCAACGCCAATTGAACTTATAATAACCCGTCCAAGTTAACCTTTAAAAGAACCTGGATATTGATATTTCCTAAGATCGTGAAGGGCCAATTGAATTTGGAATAACCCGTTTTAAATTAATAGTTGAAAAAACTGGATATTGATATTTCTCGAGATCGTGAAAGGTTAATTAAATTTGTCATAACCCGATCCAAGTTAACCTTTACCAAAAAACTGGATATTAATATTTTGCTAGACGTGAAAGTTAATTGAATATGTAATAAACAGTTTCCAGTTAATCTATAAAAAAAACTGGATATTAATATTTCCCGAGATCGTGAAAGGCCAATTGAATTTGTCATAACGCGTTCGAACTAAAGCTTTAAAAAAAACTGGATATTTATATATATCGAGATCGTGAAAGGCCAATTGAATTTTTGAAAACCAGTTTCAAGTTAAACATTAAAATAACTGGATTTGATATTTCTCGAGATCGTGAAAGGTCAATTGAATGCGTCGTAACCCGTTCTAAGTTAACCCGTTCACGGTTAAGCTTTAAAATAACTTAATATTCATATTCCTCGAGATCGTGAAAGGTCAATTGAATTTGTTATAACTCGTTCTAAGTTAACTTTAAAAGCAACTGGATAGTGATATTTCCCGAGATCGTAAAAGGCCAATTGGATTTGTCATAACCCGTTCTATGTTAAGCTTTAAAAAAACTAGATATTGATATTTCCCGAGATCGTAAAAGACCAATTGAATTTGTCATAACCCTTACCAAGTTATCTTTTAAAAAACTGAATATTGATATTTCTCGAGACGGAAACCTAAAATGAATTTGTAATAACCCGATAAAAGTTAACCTTAAAAAAAAACTAGATATTGATATTTTCCGAGACGTAAAAGGTCAATTGAATTTGTCATAACCCCTTCCAAGTTAACCTTTAAAAAAAACTGAATATTGATATTTATTTGAGACGGAAACTCAAATGAATTTGTAATAACCCGTTAAAAGTTAACCTTAAAAAAACCTAGATATTAATATTTCTCGGAATCGCAAAGGTCAATTGACTTTGTCAGAACCCGTTCCAAGTTAAGCTTTAAAATAAACTGGTTAATGATATTTCCCGAGATCGTTAAACGCCAATTAAATTTGTTTAACTCGTTCCAAGTTAACCTTTAAAAAACTGGAAATTGATAATTCTCAAGACGTGAAAGGTCAATTGATTTAGTAATAACCCGTTCCAAGTTTACTTTAAAAAAAAATGGATATTGATATTTCTCGAGATAGTCAAAGGTCAATTGAATTTGTAATAACCCGTTCCAAGTTAACCATTAAATATAACTGGATATTGATATTTCTCAAGATCGTGAAAGGTCAATCGAATTTGTCCTAACCCGTTCCAAGTTAGGTGTTAAAAAAAATCCGGTATTGACATTTCCCGAAATCGTGAAAGGCTAATTAAATTTGTAATAACCAGTTTCAAGTCAAGATTTAAAATAACTGGATATTAATATTTCTCGAGATCGTGAGAGGTCATTTAAATTTGTCATAACCATTTCTAAGTTAACTTTTAATAAAAACTGAATATTTATATTTCTCAAGACGTGAAAGGTCAATTAAATTTGTCAGAACCCGTTCCAAGTTAAGCTTTAAAAAAACTGGGTATTAATCTTTTTCGAGATCGTAAAAGGCTAATTGAATTTGTAATAACCAGTTCCAAGTTAAGTTATAAAATAACTTGATATTAATATTTCTCGAGATCGTGAAAGGTCAATTAAATTTGTGATAACACGTTCTAAATTAACCTTTAAAATAAACTAGATATTGATATTTCTCTAGGCGTGAAAAGTAAGTATAATTAGTCATAACCCGTTCCAAGTTAACATTTAAAAAAATTGGATATTGATATTTTGTGAGATCAAGAAAGGCAAATTAAATTTGTCATAACTGTTCCAAGTAAATCTTCGAAAAAAACTAGATATTGATATTCGTCGAGATCGTAAAAGGTCAATTGAATTTGTCATAACCTTTTTCCAATTTAACCTTTAAATAACTGGAAATAGATACTCTTCGAGATCGTGAAGTGCCAATTGAATTTGTAAAAACCCGTTTTAAGTTATTCTTTAAAATAACTGGATATTGATATTCCTTGAGATCGTGAAAGGTCCATGTAATTTGTTATAACCCGTTCCAAGTTAATCTTTAAAATAAATGGATATTTATATTTCTCGAGACGTGAAAGTCAATTGAAATTGTAATAACTCGTTCCAAGTTAACCTTTAAAAAAAACGGTTATTGTTTTTCTCTAGACGTAAAAGGTCAATTGAATTAGTCATAACCCGTTTAAATTAACATTTAAAAACACTGGATATATATATTTCTCGAGATCGTGAAAGGCCAATTAAATTTGTCTTAACCCGTTCCAAGTTAAGCTTTAAAAAAAATAAATATTGATATTTCATGAGACGTGAAAGTGAGTTGATTTTTAATTAAATGTTCCAAGTAAACCTTTAACAAAAATGGATATTTAAATTTCTCGAGATATAAAAGGTCAATTGAATTTGTAATAACCCGTTTCAAGTTAAGCCTAAAAAAACCTGATATTCATATTTTTGGAGATCGTGAAAGTTCAATTCAATTTTTCATCACCTGTGCCGAGTTAAGCTTTGATTAAAACTAGATATTGATATATCTCAAAATCGTTAAAGGTCAATTAAATTTGTCATAACCCGTCCCAGTTCAGCTTTAGAAAAAATGAATATTGATATTCCCCGAGTTCGTGAAAGGTCAATTGAATTTGTCATAACCTGTTCCAAGTCAAGCTTTAAAAAAAACTGGATATTGATATTTTGCGAGATCGTGAAAGGCCATTTGAATTTTTAAGAACCAGTTCCAAGTTAAACTTTAAAATAACTGGATATTGATTTTTCTCGAGGACAGTGAAAGGTCAATTGAATTTGTCATAACCCGTTCTTAGTTAACCTTTAAAAAAAACTGGATATTGAAATTTCTCGAGACGTGAAAGTTTAATTGAATTTGTATAACCCGTTCAAAGTTAACATTTAAAAAATACTGGATATTCATATTTCGAGATCGTGAAAGGTCAATTAAATTCTTAATAACCCGTTCCAAGTTAACCTTTGAAAAAAACTGAATATTGATATTTTTCGAGATCGTGAAAGACCAATTGACTTTGTCATAACCCCTTCCAAGTTAACCTTTAAAAAAAAATTGGATATTGATAAACTTCGAGACGAAAACTCAAATGAATTTGTAATAACCCCTTCCAAGTTAACATTTAACAAAACTAGATATTGATATTTCTCGAGACGTGTAAAATCAATCAAACTTTTCATAACCCCCTACCAAGTAAGGCTTTGAGAAAAGCTGGATATTGATATTTCTCAAGTTCGTAAGAGGGCAATTGAATTTGTCATAACCCCTTCCAAGAAAAGCTTTAAAAGAAACTGGATATTTATATTTCCCAAGATCGTTGAAAGACAATTGAATTTGTTAAAAGCCGTTCCTAGTTAACCTTTAAAAGTAACTGTATATTGATATTTCTCGAGATCGTCAAAGGTCAATTAAATTTGTCATAACACGTTCCAAGTTTTTTTTTGCAAAAAACTTAATTTTTATATTTCTCGAGATCGTGAAGTGCCAATTGAATTTGTAATAACCCATTTTAGGTTAACCTCTAAAAAAACTGGATATTTATATTTTTCGAGGTTGTAAAAGGTCAATTTGATTTGTCATAACCCGTTTCAAATTAACCAAAAAAAAAAAAATATTCATATTTCTCGAGACGTAAGAGTCAATTAAATTTGTCATAACCCGTTCCAAGTTATCTTCAAAAAAACTGGATATTGATTTTATTGAAATTGTGAAAGGTCAATTGAATTTTTAACAACCTGTTCAAAGTTAGGATTTTAAGAAACTGGATATTGATATTTCTCGAATTCGTGAAATGTAAATTGACTTTGTCATAACCAGTTCCAAGTTAAGCTTTAAAAGAAACTGGTTATTGATATTTCCTGAGATCGTTAAACGCCAATTGAATTGGTAATAACCCGTCCTAAGTTAACCTTTCAAAGAAACTGTATATTGATATTTCTAGAGATAGTCAAAGGTCAATTAAATTTGTCATAACCCGTTCCCTGTTAACCTTTACTAAAAACTGATTAATTATATTTCTCGAGATCGTAAAAAGGTCAATTAAATTTGTCATAACCCGTTCCAAGTTAACCTTTAAAAAAATTGGATATTGATATTTTTTGAGGTCGTGAAAGGTCAATTGAATTTGTCATACCCGTTCCAAGTTAACCTTAAAAACAAACTGAATATTAATATTTCTCTAGCCGTCAAAGGTCAATTAAATTAGTCATAACTAGTTCCAACTTATCATTTAAAAAAATTTGATATTAATATTTTTCGAGATCAGGAAAGGTTAAATAAATTTGTCACAATCCGTTCCAAGTTAACCTTTAACAAAAAACTGAATATTGATATTCGTCGACATCGTGAAAGGTCAATTGAATTTGTCCTAACCTGTTTCAATTTTACCTTTAAATAACTAAATATTGATATTTTCCGAGATCGTGAAGGGCCAATTGAATTTTTAATAACCCGTTTTAAGTTAACTTTTAAAAAAACTAGATATTGATATTTTTTGAAATCGTGAAAGGTCAATTAAATTTCTCATAACCCGTTCTAAGTTAACCTTTAAAAAAAAAGGATATTGATATTTCTAGAGACGTGGAAGTCAATTGAATTTGTAATAACTTGTTCCAAGTTAACCTTTAAAAAAACTGGTTATTGTTTTTCTCTAGACGTGAAAGGTCACTCAAATTAGTCATAACCCGTTTAAGTTAACATTGAAAAAAACTGGATATATATATTTCCCAAACGTGAAAGGCCAATTAAATTTGTCCTAACCCGTTCCAAGTTAACCTTTTAAAAAAAATGGATATTAATATTTCTCGAGACGTGAAAGTGAATTGAATTTGTCATAACCCGTTCCCAGTTAAGCTTTAAAAAAAATGGATATTGATATTTTCCGAGATCGTGGAAGGTCAATTAAATTTGTCATAACCTGTTCTAAGTTAAGCTTTAAAAAAAACTGGATATTGATATATCCCGAGATCGTGAAAGGCCAAATGAATTTGTAAGAACCAGTTCCAAGTTAAGCTTTCATATAACTGGATATTGATATTTCTCGAGATAGTGAAAGGTCAATTGAATTTGTCATAACCCGTTCTAAGTTAACCTTTAAATAAAACTGGATATTGATATTTCAAAAAATTGGATATTGAAATTTTTCGAAATCGTGAAAGTACATTTGAATTTGTAATAACCAGTTCCAAGTTAGGCTTTGACAAAAAATATTTAAATTTTTTAAGATCGTGAAAGGTCAATGGAATTTGTCATAACCAGTGCCAAGTTAACTTTTGAAAAAAACTGGATATTAATATTTCTCGAATCGTGAAAGGTCAATTGAATTTGTCATAACCCGTTCCCAGTTAAGCTTTAAAAAAAACTTGATATTGATATTTCTCGAGACGTTAAAGGTCAATTGAATTTGTAATAACCTGTTCCAAAAAAAACTTTTAAAAAAACTGGATATTCCTATTTCTCGAGATCGTGAAAATCTAATTAAATTTGTAGTAACCCGTTCTAAATCAAGCTTTAAAAAAACTGGATATCAATATTTCCCGAGATCGTGAAAGGTCAATTGAATTTGTCATAACTTGTTCCAAGTTAAGCTTTAAAACACTTGGATATTCATATTTCCCGAGATCGTGAAAGACCAATTTAATTTGTCATAACTCTTACCATGTCAACATTTAAACAAAACTAGATATTGATATTTCTCGAGACGAAAACTCAAATGAATTTGTAATAACACTTTCCAAGTTAACCTTTAAAAAACACTGCAGATTGATATTTACCGAGATCATGCAACGTCATTTAAATTTTTTATAACCCGTTCCAAGATAGACTTTAAAAAAAAAAGGAATATTGATATTTATCGAGATCGTGAAAGGTCAATTCAATTTGTCATAACCGGTTCCAAGTTAACCTTTAAAAAAAAAATGATTTTGATATTTCTCGAGACGTGAAAGGTCAATTAAATTTGTCATAACTCCTTCCAAGTTAACATTTTACACAATTGGATATTGATATTTTTCGAAGACATGAAAGGTCAATTGAATTTGTCATAACCCGTTCCAAGTTAATCTTTAAAAAAAAATGGATGTTGATATTTCTCTAAGCCTGAGATGTAAATTGAATTAGTCCTAACTTATTTCCAAGTTAGCATTTAAAAAAAATTGGATATTTATATTTTTCGAGATCATGAAAGGCAAATTGAATTTGTCATAACCCGTTCCAAGTTAACCTTTGGAAAAAACTAGATATTGGTATTCGTCGAGATCGTAAAAAGTCAATTTAATTTGTCATAACCTGTTCCAATTTAACCTTTAAATAACTGGATATTGATATTTCCTGAAACCGTGAAGTGCCAATTGAATTTGTAATAACCAGTTTTAAGTTAGCCTTTAAAAAAAAACGGATATTGATATTCCTTGAGATCGTAAAAGGTCAATTGAATTTGTCATAACCCGTTTCAAGTTAACCTTTAAAAAAAATGGATATTTATATTTCTCGAGACGTGAAAGTCAATTGAATTTGGAATAACTCGTTCCAAGTTAACTTTAAAAAAAACTGATTATTGTTTTTCTCTAGACGTGAAAGGTCAATTAAATTAGTCATAACTCGTTTAAGTTAACATTTAAAAAAATGGATATATATATATTTCTCAAGTTCGTGAAAGGCCAATTGAATTTGTCTTAACCTGTTCCAAGTTAACCTTTAAAAAAAATGGATTTTGATATTTTATGAGACCTGAAATTTCTTTAGATCGTGAAAGGTCAATCCTATTTGTAATAATTCGTTCCAAGTTAAGCTCTAAAAAAACTAGATATTCATATTTTTCTAGATCGTGAAAGGTCAATTGAATTTGTCATAACCAGTGCCAAGTTAATCTTTGATTAAAACTGGATATTGATATTTCTCGAGATCGTTAAAGGTCAATTGAATTTGTCATAACCCGTTCCCAGTTAAGCTTTAAAAAAAATGGATATTGACATTCCCCGAGATCGTGGAAGGTCAATTATATTTGTCATAACCTGTTTTAAGTTAAGCTTTAAAAAAAACTGGATATTGATATATCCCGAGATCGTTGAAAGGCCAAATGAATTTGTAATAACCAGTTCCAAGTTAAACTTTAAAAATTACTGGATATTGATATTTCTCGAGATAGTGAAAGGTCAATTGAATTTGTCATAACCCGTTCTAAGTTAACCTTTAAATAAAACTGGATATTGATATTTGTTTGAGACGTGAAAGGTTAATTATATTTGTAATAACTCGTTCCAAGTTAACATTTAAAAAAAACTGGATATTGATATATCCCGAGATCGTGAAAGGCCAAGTCAATTTGTCATAACCCGTTCCAAGTTAACCTCTAAAAAAAACTGAATATTGATATTTCCCTAGATCGTGATAGCCTAATTGACTTTGTCATAACCCGTTTCAAAGTAACTCTTTGAAAAAAACTTGATATTGATATTTGTCGAGATGAAAACTCCAATGAATTTGTAATAACCCCTTCCAAGGTAACCTTTAAAAATCTAGATATTGATATTTCTCGAGACGTGTAAGGTCAATTAAATTTGTCATAATCCCTTCTAAGTTAAGGTTTAAAAATCTGGATATTGATATTTCTCGAGTTCGTAAAAGGTCAATTGAATTTGTCATAACCCCTTCCAAGTTAAGCTTTAAAAGAAACTGGATATTAATTTTTCGCGAGATCGTTAAACGCCAATTGAATTTGTCATAACCCGTTCCCAGTAAAGCTTTAAAAAAAACTTGATATTGATATTTCTCGAGATCGTGAAAGGGCAATTGAATTTGTCATAACCTGTTACAAGTTAAGCTTTAAAAAAAACTGGATATTTATATTTCCCGAGATCGTGAAAGGCCAATCGAATTTGTAATAACCAGTTCCAAGTTAACCTTTAAAAAAACTAGATATTGATATTTCCTGAGACGTGTAAGGTCAATTAAATTTGTCATAACTCCTCCTAAGTTAAGCTTTAAAAAAAAATGGATATTGATATTTTTCGAGATCGATAAAGGTCAATTGAATTTGTCTTAACCCCTTCCAGGTTAAGCTTTAAAACAAACTGGATATTGATATTTCTCGAGACGTGAAAGCGAATTGAATTTTTAATAACCCGTTCCAAGTTAACCTTTAAAAAAAACTGGATATTGATATTTTTCGAAATCGTGGAAGGTCAATTGAATTTGTAATAACCCTTTAAAAGTTAGGATTTAAAAAAAAAATGGGTATTGATATTTCTCGAAACGTGAAAGTGAATTGAATTTGTAATAAGCCGTTTTAAGTTAAGATTTAAAAAAAAACTGGATATTGATATTTTTCGAAATCGTGAAAGGTCAATTCACTTTGTCATAACCCGTTCCAAATAAGCTTTAAAATAAACTGTATATTGATATTTCTCGATATCGTTAAATGCTAATTGAATTTGTAATAACCCGTTCCATGTTAACCTTCAAAAGAAACTGTATGTTGATATTTCTCAAGATCGTGAAAGGTCAATTAAATTTTTCATAACCCGTTCCAAGTTTTTTTTACAAAAAAACTGGATATTGATATTTTTCGAGATCGTGAAGGATCAATTGATTTTGTAATAACACGTTTTAAGTTAACCTTTAAAAAAACTGGATATTAATATTTTTTGAGATCGTGAAAGTTCAATTGAATTAGTCATAACCCGTTCCAAGTAAACATTTAAAAAAATTGGATATTGATATTTTTCGAGATCATGAAAGGTTAATTGAAATTGTCATAAACCGTTCCAAGGTAATCTTTATAAAAAAGGGATACTCATATTCGTCGAGATCGTGAAAGGTCAATGGAATTTTTCATAACCTGTTTCAATATGTCCTCTAAATAACTGAATATTGATATTTTCCGACATCCTGAAAGCTCAATTCAATTAGTCATAACACGTTCAAGTTAACATTTAAAAAAACTGGATATATATTTTTCCCGAAATCGTGAAAGGCCAATTAAATTGGTCTTAACCCGTTCCAAGTTAACCTTAAAAAAAAAATGGATATTGATATTTCTCGAGACGTGAAAGCGAATTGAATTTGTAATAACCCGTTCCAAGTTAACCTTTAAAAAAAACTGGATATTGATATTTTTCGAAATCGTGAAAGGTCAATTGAAATTCTAATAACCCTTTTGAAGTTAGGATTAAAAAAAAAATTGGATATTGATATTTCTCAAGACGTTAAAGTGAATTAAATTTGTAATTAGCCGTTCGAAGGTGAGATTTAAAAAAAAAATGGATATTGATATTTCTCGAAATCGTGAAAGGTCAATTCACTTTGTCATAACCCGTTCCAAGTTAACCTTTACCAAAAACTGGATATCGATGTTTCTTGAGATCGTGAATGGCTAATTGAATTTGTAATAACCCGTTTTAAGTTAATCTCTAAAAAAACTGGATATTCAAATTCTTCGAGATCGTGAAAGGTCAATTGAATTTGTCATAACCCGTTACAAGTTAACCTCTAAAAAAAACTGCATATTTTTTTTCACTAGACGTGAAAGCTCAATTAAATTAGTCTTTACCCGTTTAAGTTAACATTTAAAAAAACTGGATATATATATTTCCCGAGATCGTGAAAGGCCAATTGAATTTGTCTTAACCCGCTCCAAGTTAACCTTTAAAAATTACTTGATATTGCTATTTCTCTAGACGTGAAAGGTCAATTGAATTAGTCATAACCCTTTTCAAGTTAACATTTCAAAAAAATGGATATTGATATTTTTCGAGGTTATGAAAGGTCAATTGAATTTGTCATAACCCGTTTCAAGTTAACCTTTAAAAAAAATGGATATTGATATTCCTCAAGATCGTGAAAGGTCAATTGAATTTGTCATAACCTGTTTCAATTTAACCTTTTAATAGCTAGATATTGATATTTCCCGAGATCGTGAAGGGCCAATTGAATTTGTAATAACCAGTTTTAAGTTAACCTTTAAAAAAACTGGATATTGATATTTCTTGAGATCGTGAAAGGTCAATAGAATGTGTCATAACCCGTTCCAAGTTAATCTTTAAAAAAAAGGGATATTGATATTTCTCGAAATCGTGAAAGGTCAATTGAATTTGTCACAATCCGTTTCAAGTTAACCTTCTAAAAAACTGGATATTGCTATTTTCCGAGATCGTGAAAGGTTAATTGAAGTTGAACTTTTAAAGAAACTACTTAATCTCTGAATTTAATTTTCATTTGAACTCAAGACTCTGAATAGTCAGGACACGTTTACCAATTGCTTCGTATCGGGAAACTTAGAAAAGTATATAAATATTTTCGTTCGATTCTCTAGATTAAATTTGAATTTGAACTCGAGACTCTAAGTATAAATATTTTTCGTATAATTCTTTGGATTAAATTTTCATTTGAGTTCGAGAATCTAAACAGTGATGACGCGTTTACCAATTTCTTCGAACCGTGGAGCTTTTATAAAAAGTCTAAATATTTTTTAATTAAATTCTCTCGATTAAATTGCCATTTGAACTCCACTCTATAATTACTTTTGTTCGATTGATTCTCTCGATTAAATTTTCATTTGAGCTCGACACTCTAAATAGTGAAGATGCGTTTACCAATTACTCCTTACCGTAGAACTTAGAAAAGAATAAATATTTTTTCGTTTGATTCTAACTATAAATATTTTTCGTTCAATTCTCTGGGTTAATTTTTCATTTGAACTTGAGACTCTAAATAGTGAACACATGTTTACCAATTCCACCGTACCGGGAACTTAAAAAATTTAACATATTCTCTCGATTAAATTTTCATTTGCGTTTGACACTCTGAATACAATATTAACCAATTGCTCCCGTACCGGAAAACATAGAAAATTGTATAAATATTCTCTCGATTAAATTTTCATTTGCGTTCGAGACTTTTAACAGTGAATACATTATTAACCAAATGTTCCCGTACCCCGGAACTTAGAAAATTGTATAAATATCCTCGATTAAATTTTCATTTGACCTCGAGACTCTGAATAATGAAGACACGTTAACAACTTGCTTATTACCGTTTCATTCGAGCTCGAGACTCTGAACAGTGAAGACGCATTAACAACTTGCTCTCTACCGGAAACTTATAAAATGCGTTCTCGATTATTTTTTATTTGAGCTCGAGACTATGAATAAAAAAAGTTTAATATTATATGTTTGATTTTTTTTTAAAGTGACTTGTTTTTACAGGTTTAAGGTCTATGGTCCTCGTCGTCCCACCAATAATGATGTGAAGAAGAAGACGTATCTTCGGTAATGTAATATTGTTATGTTTTAAAATATAAAAAACTGACCATCTCAAAATATAAAATTAGCGAAATGATGATGAATATTAGGTTGAGAAAGTGAAATTTTGAAAATTAATTCATTTCTTTTTTTTGCAGAATGAAAACTTAGCGATATAGAACAAGAAACCAGCGATACTAGATAAAATGATGTTCGAGCAGATATAAATTAAGTTATTATATCGTATCGGATATATATTATGAAAAAGTAGCACTTAAAGTGACAAGTTCTCTTTCGTTTAATAAATCGTAGAACAAGTAGAACTTAAAGTGACAAGTTCTCTTTTGTCCGATAAATCACAGAACGAGATGCACCTAAAGTGACAAGTTCTCTAAACTTCGTTTGTTAAATCGTAGAACGAGGTGCACTTAAAGTGACAAGTTCTCTAAATTTCGTTTGTTAAATCGTAGGTTCTAATTTAAGTATATACACAGGTAACTTTTTTCTCTCTTTTCATTAACCCTTCTTTTCTTCTCCTACTCTCTTACTTTTCTTTATCTTTCCTTCATTCAACCTCTTTCTCTTTCTATCAATCCGATCTCGGTGTGTAATGGCTTCTCGCTGATGATACCAAGTTCTGATAAAGTAGGCTCTGAAGTATCGGAGGTTTCGAGTTCATGTACATTGACATAGTACCCATTAGGTGGGAGGAGTTGCGCTTGTTACACCTCCAACCTTTTGAATATTTATATTTGTAATGATTTTCTCTCTTTCTCTCTCTCTCTTTATTATCACTCACATAAGCTTAGGTAAATTTAATTGTAACATTTGCATTGCAAATTGCGTCAGGTCATAATTTAGGTACATACACATGTAACTTATTTCTATCTTTCCATTAAACTTTCTTTTCTTCTCCTACTATCTTCTCCTTCTTTTTTCTCTCCCTCCCAAAGAAAGTAGAGGGAGAGGTGACGCCTCCTTGTAGCGGGAAGAGAGCTTTTGTGTACCTTTGACTTTTCGAGCTATGTCGGCGGGGGTACCTCTTCTTGGTACCCCTGGTAGGGCTTCCCTTGTCGATTTGGTCGGAAACTAGGTTCCGGCCGAAGTGCGTCATCCCTTCGTTTTTCTACTCTATCCTTCTCCTTTTTTAATTTTTTCCTATCTCTCCCACTTATGCACAAAAAAAGAAACCTACTCCTATCATGTCACTCCTTCCCTTTTTTCCTCTATCTACATATAAGGAGCTGGCAGCTACCTCACGCGTCAGAAAAAAGGCTTTGGAACCTCTATAAACAATGCCAATCGACGCTCACTGGTTGCGAGAGACTAGGACTAGAGGTGTCCTAGGCGTTGGGGCACGATGAATGGGATGAGGGTAGGGCCTCGTTAACCCCTTCCCTGGCGCGTAATTATTGACCATTCCCAGTGCCCGTTGACGGGTGCCTCTGGTAGCATCGGTCCGAGGTGAGTGCCTTTTGTTCCCAGGTTGGTTGCCAGGCCAATAAAAAGCCTTGGGTCGAGTCTCTTGGTGTGGCGGGAGATCCATTGAACGCTGCTACGAGATCCTGGCCGTCGTGAAGAGAACTAGTAGGAGTTTAGTACGGGGTGTGCTCCGTTGTTCACCTGGTGAGAAATCGATGGCCCCTTCGGGGACCGTCAGTGCTGCTTGGTTGGAAGCCGCGGCACGCCGAGGTTTGACTACTCGGTCGGACGAACAGCAGCACAAGGAGCGTGCCTTCTGAAAGATCCGAAACATCTCCGATTGATAGGCGGGAGCGACTCACGCGGGGCGAACTCACCACCCCCTTTCTTTTTTATTAAGTGGTCACAAAGTATTCAGAGATATTAAAGTGTTCAGCATGACTGGTAAGAAAGGACCTGGTGCGTTAAAATATACCTGCTCGACATGCCAAAAGGACAAGTGGTGCGTAGATTTTCCGGAGGGGTGTTTCTCAAAATGCCACCCTGGAAGTATCTGCACGAACTGCGTCCTAAGGGCAGAACTTCAGAAGCTTAAGGAACTTTTTAAATCGTCTGGGGAGAAATCACAACGGCTGGAAGAAAAGGTGAAAATCCTCGAATCTGAGCATGTGACTCAAATCCGTCGTCTTTAGGCCATCATTGCAGAGATGACAGCCACCAAGGTAGAGCAAGAGCATAAAGAAACTGCCAACGACGCGGATGGCTCCTCTGTTGAGCCCTCAAGCACTGAGTTGATAAAGATAGGCCATTTATCCGACGTTCCAGAGCCAGCTGCTGCTGAGGTTACTCAGGGCGTCAAAAAGAAAAGGAAGATAAAAAAAAAAAACAGAAGAGAAAGTAGAAACGGAAGAAAAAACGAAGAAGAAAAAGAAGAAGAAAAAAAAAACAAAAAGTGGCGAAGAAAGAGGAATCGAAAGAGCCCTTATTGAAAGAGAAGCCTCTGTCCTCTGAACCCAAATGCGCGAGGGTCATTGTGATCGGTGACTCCCAAGCGCGGGATCTACAACCCTTGCTAGCGGCCAACCTTCGCACCAGTGTGAAGGTAAGCTGCCTTCCAGGAAAGGGGAACGGAGAAATAAGGATGGAAACTGAGAAATCTCAGATCTCTGAGAACTCAGTAGTTGCTCTCATGGCAAGTGGCAACGATCTCCACCTACGAGGAGGTAAAGTAGGCGCCAGCGGGAAGATCCTGACCACGGTTATGGGAGGAGATGACGACTGTGGGCTAAAAACCCACAGACGTGTCGTGGTCAGGATACTCCAAGACGAGGTCCATCCCGCAATGCTCACGCGAGGAACGTCTCCATAAACCAACGCCTGGAAGATCTTTGTACGGCGGAGAGTCTTTTTTGTAGACCCCTACCGCACCTTTTATGGGAGAAATGACCTGTACAAAAGGGGCGGAGTGCATGTTTCCTTTAAAGGGAAAGCTGTACTCGCAAACATGATCAAGGATGTTGTGGAGCGGACCCAAAGAAGTGTCAGACCCCGACTAAAGGAGTACGTACGCCAGTACACCCGTGTTACTCCAGGCACGACCTTTTCTGAAGTCACAAAGAGGGGACTGACCCCGCCACAGAGAAAGAAAGTGGAAAACGGAAGAATCGGAGATGTTGGCCATAACGGAGTCGTAGATAAAAACCTCAAGCCGAGATTTTGAAGGTAAATTCACGATTCCCGGTTACCAGCACTTCCTGAAAGATAGGCCAGACAGAGAGGGTGCAGGTGTGATATTGTATGTCAAGGATACTCTCAACTCGACGGATTGCAACATCGTATCCGACCATGAACTACTAGGTGTTGACCTAGAGATAGGTCTCGCCAAATACAGGACCCTGGTGCTTTATAGACCTCCTGCCCAACTCGTTGAAAAGGACAGATATCTGTACCAGTTACTAGGAGAACTTGTCGAAGATAGAGTGTGTATCGTCATGGGAGATTTCAACACACAAGTTTACTGGGAAACCAGAGAACCCTGTGGCGAGAACGCACTGTTCCTGGAGTTCGTGAACAACGAGTTCCTCACTCAATGGGGGAGAGAGCCAACGAGAGGAGACAATATCCTCGACTTGGTTTTTACCTCTGAGGATGACATCGTTGAGGACCTCTCTGTTGGCGAAGAGCTTGGTGGCAGTGACCACCGACTAATTAGATTTGTAGTCAAAGTCCCGAAGGCAGGGCCTGCAACTAGTAAATCAAGAAAACTTGATTTGAAAAGTGCAAACTTTGCAGGTCTTCGTGCTGGACTGACTAACGCGAGGCTAGAAGTGTGCGATGTTGTTGAAGACTCGTGGAACAGTTTCAAAACCACATTCATGAGTCTTCAATTGCGTTTCATCCCTCTGAAATGCTCCGTCATTCTTCTGTTCAACCAAAGTGGTTTAATCAAGAAATCGGCCAACTGTTTAGGGAGAAGAGAACTGTGTACCGGCAATCAAAGATCTCGGGTGACTTTGACGAATACCGGAGGCTATCCAGGAGAGTAAAGTCCAGCATAAGGGCGGCTAAGCGGTCTGAGGAACTCCGAGTGGCGAGACTCTGTAAAGAGAATCCTAAGGAGTTTTGGGGATATGTGAACAGCCGTAAACCAATCTGTCGAACGATTGGTCCTTTGAGAAATGAGGAGGAGGCATTAAAGCATTCAGATGCAGAAAATGCTAGCCTCCTCAACGACTACTTCTCTTTAGTGTTTACTGAATCGTATGGTCCCATACCCACCCAATGGATTCCTATTCGGGGGAAAAGCGTGAGGATATGGACTTCCCCGAAGGGAAAATAAAAAAGAAGATCACTGACCTAATGAAGAATAAGTCACCTGGCCCGGATGGGTTTCTACCTAAAGTGTTAAAATAAGTGCGTGATCAAGTGTCATAACACCTGAGCGCAATCTTCAACATGTCAATCCGGACCGAATGCGTTACTAGAGACTGGCGTGAAGCAGAGGTGACTCCTATCTTCAAGAAAGGAGACCGTAGCCAACCGTTAACTACCGACCTATCAGTCTGACTTCGATAGTCGGTAAACTCATGGAAAGCATCATGGTGGACAAAATGACGTCGTATTTAGAGTCAAACTTGCTACTGAGGAGTTCCCAGCTTGCTTCCGAAGGCAACGGTCATGCCTAACGAACCTTGTGGAATTCTTCCACTTCTTTTTCAATGAGCACGATCGGGACAAGGCGGTGGATGTGGTGTACTTAGACTTTCAGAAAGCCTTTGATAAGGTACCACACCGCCGCCTTCTCCGGAAAGTGCGAGCGCTGAGGATAGACGGAAAAGTAGCCGGCTGGATCGAGAACTGGCTAAGTGGCAGACGGCAGCGGGTGGTGGTGAATGGACAGGCTTCTGAGTGGGTGCTCGTTACTAGCGGGGTGCCTTAACGTTCTGTCCTTGGAACCACTACTATTCATCATCTACGTCAACGACATGGATGGTGACATGGTTGCCAAGATTTCCAAATTTGCCGAAGATACTAAGCTTGGTATGAACGTTGCAAAGGATGAAAATACTGCCCACCTACAGGAAGATCTTGGGAAGATTGGGAAGTGGTTGGACACGTGGCAAATGCCTTTTAATGTGGGGAAATGCAAAGTGATGCATATCGGCCACAAAACCCCCCAATCTCAGTATATCCTTAAGGGCACTGCTATTGAATCCACCGACACAGAGAAGGACTTGGGTGTAACTATCACTAGCGACCTCAAGTTCTCGAAACAGTGCATTGAGGCGGAGAAAAAGGTTCAAAGGATGCTAGGCTATATAAAGCACCAGTTTAGATATCGGAAAAAGGAGATTGTAATGTGTTTGTACAACTCACTTGTCGGACCGCACCTGGAGTATGCCGTACAATTTTGAAGTCCTTCATTTCGAAAGGACATCGCGAGATTGGATCGCGTATAAGCCAGGGCAACCAAGCTAATTCCTTCTATCCGACATAAAAGTTATGAGGATAGACTAAGGTAATTAGATCTGTTCTCGCTGGAACCCGTAGACTGCGTGGTCAGCTCATCGAAGTTTTCAAAATACTTCGTGCGTTCAACAATGTTGACTACCGGGATATTTTCACACTGAGTGAGAACAAAACGCGCAATCACGGCTTCAAACTTGAACTGAAGCGTTACAACCGCAATCTGTGTGGAAATTTTTTTCCCTACAGTATCTGTAGTGAGTTAAACTCACTTCAATTGGAAGTTGTCAACAGTAAATCTGTTGACCAGTTCAAGTCAAGACTAGACAAAGTCCTGAAAAGTGGTCGTTAAGGGACGCAAAACAATTGAGCAGCAATGTGCCCGCTTGATTGCTATTCCAAAGGGACCCTCCTTGAATGGGCCGTAAGGTCTCCTAAGGTACCTTCTTTCCTTGTTGTTACTCCTTGTTGTGACTCACTCTTCTTTATCTTTCCGTCTTTTCACCTATTTCTCTTTTCTATCATTCAAATCTCGGTTTATTATGGCTCTTCGCTGATGATACCAAGTTCTGATGAAGTAGGTTCTGAAGTATAGCAAGTTTCGAGTTCATGTACATTGACTTAGTACCCATTAGGTAGGAGGAGTTGCGCTCGTCTCATCTCCAACCTTTTGGATATTCATATTTGCAATGATTTTCTCTCTTTCTATCTCTCTCTCTCTATCTTTCCTCACTTTATAACACCATACACTTACTCTCTCTCATTCTCATTCTTTTCACTCATGTAAGCTTAAGTAAATTTCATTGCAACATTTGCATTGCAAATTGCGTTAGGTTATAATTTAGGTACATACACAGGTTACTTATTTCTATCTTAACATTAACCGTTTTATTCTTTTTCTCCTCTCTCACTCTTCTTTATCTTTCTTTCTTTCACCTCTTTCTCTTTATATCATTCAAATCTTTGTGTATTATGGCCCCTCGCTGATGATACCAAGTTCTGATAAAGTAGGTTGTTAAGTATCGGAGGTTTGGAGTTCATGTACATTGACATAGTACCCATTAGGTAGGAGGAGTGGCGCTCGTCTCATCTCCAACCTTCTGGATATTCATATTTGTAATGATTTTCTCTCTCTCTCTATCTATCTTTCCTCACTTTACAATCCTATACACTTACTCTCTCTATAGTTATTTTCACTCAGATAAACTTAAGTAAATTTAATTGAACGAGGTGCACTTAAAGTGACAAGTTTTGTTTTTCATTTGGTAAATGTTTTTCATTAACATATCACTCAACAAACGAACACTCACCTTTACAGTCATCACATAAAAAACATGAAAACAAAAAATCTTTTAAAATTTATCCTTTTTTTTTTGCATTATTAATTTATTCAAGAATATTGTCCTATATAAAAAGCTCTCCATTATTTCTTTTCGTTCAATAGTAGAAATAAGTTTAGGAAAAGGGAGGGAACATTATAGTTTTTTTAGTTAGAAAGTCTGGACAATTAGGTAGAGTTAGAAACAGTGAACAGGATAAAGGAGGGGGGAAGGGAAATTATATTTTGGGATGGGAAAGGAACACAACACTTTTTCGAAAGAAATAATGCAAAGTTTAAATATTTAAAATTTAAAAATAACGATAAATGACAAATTTTAAAAGTAATACACATTCCATGCATTTAAACATTTCATTTTCTCATCACTATTCATTATTTAGGGAATTATAATATTAAAAATTAAGAGGTTGAACGCCACAGTCGGCACCGGCTATTACAAAATGTAATGCCAAAGAAATGAATTTTTTAACAGAAAAAAAAACTATTCTTTGGTGGAGGCTTTTTTTACATTAAAAATTAATCGTTTTAATAAAGTTTTCTATGGTGTTATATTTTACTCAATAACAATTAATTACGGAGAAATACTTCTGCTGGTTGAAATATTTTTTGGCGGTGGGGGTTTCTTTGCGTTGTACTGTACTTTTTTATATAGAGGTTGAATGCCACAGTCGGCTGTGGAAAGGTGGGGCACCGACCATTACAAAATGTAATGCCAAGGAAATGGATTTAAAAGAGTTCTTTGCTTTTTTCTTACATTAAAAATAATCGTTTTAATAAAGTTTTCTATGGTGTTATATTTTACTCAATAACAATTAATTAGGGAAAAATACTTTTGCGGGTGGAAATATTCTTTGGCGGTGAGAGTTGCATTGCATTGTCCTTTTTATATAGAGTGGAGTTTTTTATATTAAGAATAAATTAGTTTCCTTTTAATAATTTTTCTATGGTGGGAATCTCTTTTTTTATATATAGAGGTTGAACACCCAAGCAGTCGCCTACGGAAAAGTAGGAGCAGAACTGCCATTACAAAATGTAATGTCGGATAAAAAAACAACGATTCTTGGATGGAAGCCTTTTTTTAATGACAAAAATAAATTCATTTTCCTTCAATGGTGTTTATATTTACCCAGTTACAATTAATTAGACATAAATACTTTTGCAAATGGAAATATTCTTTGGCGGGGGGAGTTAGATTCCATTGTACTTTTCATATATATTGAACGTCCAAGCAGTCGGCTATGAAAAAGTAGTGGCAGAACTGCCATTACAAAATATAATGTCGCATAAAAAACAACAATTCTTTGGTGGAAGCTCTTTTTTTAAGTAATAAAAATAAATTAGTTTCCCTTTTAATAAAGCTTTCTATGGTGTTTATTCATTTTACTCAGTTACAATTAATTAGGCAGATATACTTTTGCGAGTGGAAATATTCTTTGGCTATGGGAGTTACATTATATATATATATATATATATATATATATATATATATATATATATATATATATATATATATATATATATATATATATATATATATATATATAATATATATATATATATATATATATATATATATATATATATATATATATATATATATATATATATATATGAGCATCCAGGCAGTCGGTTACGGAAAAGGTAGTGGCAGAACTACCATTACAAAATGTAATGTCGGATTTAAAATAAAACAATTCTTTAGTGGAAGCCTTTTTTTAATAATAAAAAATAAAATAGTTTTCCTTTTGATAAAGTTTTCTATGGTGTTTATATATTTTACTCAGTTAAGAAATACTTTTGCAAGTGGAAAAGTGCCGGAAGGCTTTTTTTTTCTAACATTAAAAATAAATTAGTTCCCCTTTTAATGAAGCTTATATGATTATTTATATTTTGCTCAGTGACAAATACTTTAACAGAAATAGTTTTGCGGGTGGAAATATTCTTTGGACAGAGAGAGTTGCATTGCATTGTACTTTTTTTAAATAGAGATTGAACGCCACAGTAGTCTGCAGAAAGGTAGGGGCAGGCATTTTTTTAACATTAAAAATAGATTAGTTTCCCTTTAAATAAAATTTCTATGACGAATGTTTCTTCTTCCGAAACTTTAAAACCACAAAGGGAAACTTTTGAATAATTGACGATATTATCCAAATTTATGATGCGTTTGAAATTGATCGAAAATGAATATGGTACAAATATGCAATGGGTGGAGCATGGTTCCATAAGCGGTTAATTAATTATCGTTTATTTTAACGCCGATTTGGGAGAAAAATAATAGGCAAATAGTAATTGCGATTTAGAGTCCTACCAGGTATTTATATCCGAGAGTTATCCCGTTCCCGTTTTTTCTCCATATCTTTCTTATTTTTTCTGACTCTTCTTTCCTTCGTGTTTTCGCAATATCCTTCTTTGATTAAAACATTCACTTCTCTGCTTTTGTTTAAAACTTCCGAAAGTGGTGAAATTAGTCAAATTTCCACCGTATACAACTTACTAACAAATAGAAATAGAAAACAAACAAACAAATTTTTTTTTTAATAAAGATACCTCTTCCTTAACGTTATATCATATAGAATTAATTACCATCAATGATTCAATTTCCTCATCCACGTGTTAATCGAAATTCTTCCTCGTCCAATGACAATGCTACAACTTCTATAGCATTAGGAAACAAGTTCTTACAGAAAGAACTTGGTTCCACAGGCACTCCTTCGGCATGTGGCCGACAGCACGGCCTATTTGCTATCCTAAACCGCTTTTTTTAAATCGCCTTTATAGATTCTTTATTATAACACCCTGAAAAACCTTTTTCAACCTAGATACCTTGAAACATTTTTTTTTAGTTATTTCACCTTTTATTATATTGTCTTTATCTCTTGAAAAGACATTAGAAAAATGGCGGTATGTGAAAACTATTTCAAAATTCGATCGATAATTTGTGAAAATTTAGAACTTTATGGTAGAAATATAAAAGATTTTGTTCCAAATGTTTAAAAACTTTGTACGTAACGTAAAGATGACAATGCGTGTACCTTGTGAATAATAAAAATTCCTTTTCTGTGCAAGAAAGCTACCTCTCATTTTCGATTTCAATAGTAATTTTTAAATTAATGAATTTCCGAATTAGAAAAATGGAGGTATGTGAAAACTTTCCAAAATTCGTTCGATAATTTGTGATATATACTTTCAAAATATATATATATATATATATATATATATATATATATATATATATATATATATATATATATATATATATATATATATATATGGTAAACGATTTTGTTACAAATTATTAAATATTTGAAAAAAATGGTAAAAACACTTCGTCTCTTAAAAATAAAAGTTTTATCTTCTTAGTGGAATCTTTCGCCATCGATCTTTATTATTTACAACCGGTACCATTAATTTTCAAAGTATTCAAATATTTTCAGTGGGCGAGAGTGGTTTATGATTTGTGAAATTGTTTTGAATAAGAGGATGAATGATGTGTAAAGCAAAGTTTGTGAAATAGACATCAACTCCCATTTCCTAATTATGAAAATATATTATTTTAAAGTTCGAAAAAGTACGAAACAGTACGGAAATGTTCGAAAAAGTTCGAAAAAGTATGGAAATGTTCTAAAAAAGTTCTACAAAGTACGAAATAGAAGGAAAAAGAAGAAAAAAATTAAGAAAAAATATAAATTATGAAATTACTATCATAAATAGTGAAATTTTGGAAAAAGTAATATATAAAAACTGCACATAAATTTAATTTTTTGAGAAAGTGTAATAAAAAAAAACACACCAAAACGGACAAGCAACAAGAAACGTACAAAAATTTTACATATTTGTTAAAATAGGCGTACAAACACGTACTTTACTAATTTTTCAAACAAATTTTGTCATTTAGAATAGCGATTTAATGAGGTTTTGTACGCAAAATTAGGCTGTTTGTACGAACTTGTACGGAATTGTACAAAAATTAAAGAAAAACAAACAGGTGAGGTTAGGTTAGGAATAGTAAGAGCAAAACAGACATTTAGGCAGTGTGTGTGGAAGAAGAGAAATAAATAGAGCTAATTAATTATTTCTCCTCTCCACAGAAAATAAATACCATATCACGATACAAAGGGTGGCTCAACAACCTGAACCTGACCACAGCCTGATATGTTAGTTAGAAGCCCTAATTGGAGTTTCACCAGTTAGATCCTATCTATAAATAAGAAAACTGTCCAATAGCATCTGGAAAATCTCTATTAACAATCAAAGCTGCTGCAATTACTTTATTGCTACCCGTTTTCGAAAATATTGTTGCGACGACCCTGTTTGTATTTTAATTTAACTATTTTGTTCTTCGGTGAACCTATCTTTTTGTGCATTAAAAATATTGAGATAATTATAAAATTATCTCCAATAAAATGATTTTATCAGAATCTTTTTCTAAGTCTTCTATTTTATTATAAATTGCAATCATTTCATAGGTCAAAAAAATGTTAGCATCCTAAATATTTCTCAGCAAATATTTGTTTCCGTGACTTCTCCCTTACTAATTGAGCGATAATTTTGACCTATCCTTAACGGCTGTATGATAATTTGTTAAGGATAACAAAAAGGAATATAAGAAAGTAATTTATTATTATCGATTTACCATTATTATATTATTAAATACGAATGATAATAACTTTTAAAGCATTATATCAAATTGTAAATCATATAAATAAAATAGATGTAAATAACACATCCTTTTATTACCTATGTAAAATAAGACGCAGTTAATTTCTTTAAAAGGGATTAAATAGACACCTGCTTCATTACTTCATTTGTAGGTTTAGTTGTAAGGAAGAATTTTTTAATGGTCGAAGGGTATTTGAAAGTGGTGCGGTTAGGGGAAAGGATACTATTTAAGCTTTTCAGTAATGGGAAGATGGAAGGGATAAGCAGTTTCTCTTACTATCAGGATTCTAAATTTTGGGGCATTCAAAGTTTGACCTGGCTTTGGATAAGCTTTCGTTAATGATGTGGAGGGGATATTACAAGTCAATAAATATACAAGTAATGAATGTAATTTCATCGGACAAGAAACATGGATCACAAGTTCTCAAAGCTCTCAAAAACATGGACATTACAATGGCTTTTTTGACCTTAATATCCTGACATGAGTAAAAATGAATGTAAGAATAGGAATTGGTGGGTTTTCGGTAAACAGTAAAGGTAGATCGGTCATTTACAATTTTAAAATCAAGGAAAGGTAAACAATTTTTATTTTCCCATTCAACTTTGAATTTTATGGTGGGATGTAGGTTGTTAGGATTATTTAAGAACCTATCAAAAGATGCAAGCTGATTTTTGGGCCACATCGATATGACGTCATCAACATAGCATCAACATATACAAAATTTGGGAAGGGAATAATCGGGGGGGAGTAGAGACACTTCAAAATGTTCTATGATGAGATTGCATAGACTAGGCGATGAGGGATTTCCCATGTTGAGGCCATGTTTGTGAAGGAATAAGCCCATATCACGATTAAAAACATCCAAAACGATGGGGTTGCTATGGCTACGCCACTTAATAAACACTAGCGAATTCTACATGGACGAATATGAAAAAAGTAATATAGGAAAATAAAAATTTTAAACCGGATGTTTTGTGAGATATGTGGATTACATATTGACCTAATTCAAAGACGCCACATCCCGCCCCTTTCTTGATAGATCACATGATAAACCGAAAAACAAATCTTTCCACTTCTAACACATTAAACTTTATATAGAAAATAACGTGAAAGTTAATAGATGAATATTCACGAAAGAACAGAACAATACAAACTGAAGCCTAATTAATAGCCTGCTTCACCGTGCATACAAAAAGCGTTCAATCTGGAACATATTTGACGAAGAAATAAAAACAATATAAAAAAAACTTAATTAACGACGACTTCCGACAATATATTATCGAAAACAGAATCTATAAATTTACTAATGCGCTATTCAATGAAGACAAAGAAAAAAAATAGAGAAAATAAAGTATTTTTATCTTGAGTAAAAAATGCGACAAAAAATAACGCGATTATGCACGTTTATATATATATATATATATATATATATATATATATATATATATATATATATATATATATATATATATATATATATATCAAGGCTGAGAATTGAAATGAACATCGATTCGAGTTTCGATTTGAGTTTGGTTTTTAAAATATCAATTCGGATTTCGATTTGAGTTCTCTATATTTTTTTCGATTCAAATCTTTGGCTTTTCGATTTTTGAATATGGATTTGGATTCGAATTCGATTTGAGTTCGAGTTCAGCCTGCATTTCAAATGCTTAAATCTATTATTACAAGAGTTCTATATGTTTTTTTCTCCTAAAATATAATTTATAACAAAGTAACTTGTAAAACTTTTTCCCCTCTTATTACACATTTTCCTTGAGTTAAGGTAAATTGGTTATTTACTGGGTTATTTCTTGTTTAATATAGCTATCCATATGTACCAGATGCCCAAATTCATTGTGGACTTTTCCCAATACACGGGAACCGTATCTAAGGATCAAAAAGGCAGTCAAATTGAAGTTTTTAATGGGATACTACATACAAATTCTTTTCTCTATTGAAATTTTATGCAATAAAAATACAGAACTCACGAAGCATTTTTAAACAGTGTACATTAAAATATTGTGCAAAAAAAATGGTAAAGCATTTATGACAAATTTTAATTATTATATTAAAATATTATTCAATAAACCCACAAAATACAAATAATATCTTATAACAAAAAATTTAGGCTCTTTTAAAAACAAACTTGACAGACATATGGTGAATATATTTAACATAAAGTTAAATTCAAAATCTCTAACAAATTTAAAAACTTAGAAGAGAAGAAAGATTTAGATTTGGGTCATTCTGTGATTAGTAAAACAAGATTAGGACTAGTATTAGGACTAGGATTAGGACGAAAGATTAAAATATACTTTTAGCTACTATTCACAAGTTAAACCACTGTTATTTCTTGGAATTCCTTAATTATTGCATTTATGATACTCGACGTTTTGCTTCAAATTTATATTTATAATCGATTCAAGTTCGAAATCGAGTTAATTAATTCTTTTCGGTTTGAGTTTATATTTCGATCCGAGCTATGGTATATGATAGTGAAAATAAACTTTTGGCTCCTATACAGTGGTTTCACTATCATAAAGATAGCTATACATTTCCCTCATAAAAAGAAGAGAGAACAAACGCCGGAAGATAACCTAATACAGGGAATAAGGATAATAGGCAATGGATGCCAAGGGAGTAATTTTTTCCACACGTGAGTGAAGGTGATGACCTTGGGGCAAATTTAAATATTATTAGGATGCAATACTTATAAATAGATTACACAGCAGTCGTTTCATTCGGAGGGAATTTACTGTTTTGACCTTCCTTCACAATAGGTTTTATTTATGATATAATATCCTTTGGTAAGAAAGAGTGAGTCATTTCCTCGAATAGAAGAGAAGAATGGGGGATGAGCCAAGAGCAGAGCTACCACAGGATAAGTATACAATCTGAATCATATTTTCATTTTCTTTCATTTCTGTAGCCTCCTTGGTATTAGGTATTATTGGGTATTGGGTATAAAGATCTAATAGACAAATTGCTTCCTCAATAAAGCAAGTTAATGCGGAAGTTAATGTGCAAAACAATGTTGGAAAAATAATAAATAAAGTACAGATAGAAAATCAAGAATTTCTTATCCATATGAAAATAATAGAGTTGGAAATGTAAAAAAAAAATAGTAGACAGAACCTAAAAATAAGATATTCAAAGAAATAAAAAACAAATCAATCGAAAACCTATTTTTAACGAGATAATTCTAGCAGAGGAAAATACCATAAATAAGACAAGACCCTAGACTCACAAAGACCCTGGATATACAAGTATGACAGGAGCCAGAGAATAACATACAAGTGAAAGGCAGATATCCATCATAAAAGGACATAAAACAATTCAATAAAATAAAATAAAAATACATATAAATAATGAAAGTGGAGCGCTACTTCTTGGAGACAGAATCATTAAAATGCAAAAGAAAGAGTTCATAAATGGTAATGCTAAGATGTGAATAAATATAGAAACCAGGAGTAAATGTGTATTTGTTTGTTTTTATGATTAATATGCTTGAACCCAGAGGGTCATAGGCACACTCAGGTTCGAATCCCTTCCATATAATAGGCGCGACAGGAAATGACATAGGCACAAAGAAATTGATTTAACTGATAATCAACTACCGTTTACCCACGGTAAAATATAAAGAAAAAGATAGAAAGGTAACAATCTATGAAATATTGCAAAGAGTCTACGATTCTGAGTATTCGTATAATTATGTGAAGAAATAAATATCCAGGTCTTAAACACCAGCGACAATTTTGATGGGAAGTACAATCTATATCAAGAGGATGGAGTTCATCTAAGTTATCATGGGAATAAAACATTATCCTATATTAGAGAGGTAGCTATAAATAAATCAGGAAAATGCCAAAAGGGAGTTAAATAAACACCATGATGATAAGAGAATAAAAAAAAAATAAGAAACTCGGGAGGAAAATAAAACAGGTAAACAAGGATTAAAAAAGATTAAATGTCAGTTATATGTAATATATATTTATGAAATATTCAAAGTCTAACAAAACAGAAATCATGTGAAATTGAACAGATATTTATATTAGATAATTAATGATCAACCAAAGATATTTTATCGTACTGAAACTCAACCCTGGTTGTCGAGGAATAGGCCGAGTGGTGGTTGGAGTTTTCCCCGACTCTTATATATATATTTATATATATATATATATATATATATATATATATATATATATATATATATATATATATATATATATATATATATATATATATATATATCCTATTATCACGACTGCAGAGGAGTCGTCGTACTACTCCTTATACTTCGTTCGGCCCGTGCCCTGAATGGGTTTATTGACTCCGAGTGCTTAGAGGTTGGCTACGGAGGGATTGGAATAAACTTTGCCAGCAAGTGACCCAAAGAAAGTTAGATACACAACAATATGAAAATAAAGTTTTAATGAACGTTAAACAAGAAATATATATATATATATATATATATATATATATATATATATATATATATATATATATATATATATACAAATAAGGTTATTTGAGTGATAGATTAATAAGTGAAGCTCGGATATCTCACTTGGCTTGTAAATAACTGTTCACTATGTAAATCCCTATACACTTTTAATGTTGGTAAGCTTCGCGGTGAAGTTGGGGAATGTGACAGGAAAGGGTAATCTTGGAACCTGATGTTCGGGTGGCACTGTTGAGTGAAGGTGGTGAGATACGGGGTGGAGACGATGAGGTACGTTCTCCAGGGACCGATCTGATCCCACAATTCCGTTCTGATTCTGCTGGAAGAAGGCGGTGACGGGAGCTTCTTATTAAAGAGGGCCCCACGCTCGTGAACTCCGAGAAATGTTGAGTACCTCTGTGAGGGGGGTGAAGTGACCTATCAACGCGTAGGGTTACGGAGAAAAGCAGGGATGTAGTTTTCTCGCTTAAAGAACCAGAGTGAGGCTGTTTGTAGCTTTGGTCTGAAAACGTGAGTACGAGCCTGGGTCCGCACGGACTTGCAGACCAACGGGGTAAGGAGCCTCCCTAATTGAGACCGATCTCCTCTCTGAAGACTTGCTGCTTCGATGATTTACCACAACACCGAGATATATGGCAATTCCTGCCACGCCAGACGCTGTGCAAGCTCTACTACCGAGGTTCGGGTATAAAAGAATTCATCTTTTATACCCGAAACTCGGGGAAGGTTCACCTGGCTCTGGAAGTATATTTGATGTCAAGCGCCCTTCTTAGGGTGAGAGCTGCTTGATTATCTACTCCAGTTCGTCCTTTGTAAACTTCCGGAAACCACCAGAAGCCAAGATGGCCTCCCATCTATCGATAACCAGTCTGAGAAGGAATGCGGTGGTTAGCTGAAATGGCCGGCGGGTTCTTCCGGCGGGAGGCCACCAGACATCGGGCCGGAATGGGAAGGTTTGATATCGCGGCCCGCCCAGAAGGGAAGTGTGGATACCTGGGAGCATTAGGCTATTCTCCTACACTGGTATAAAAGAGAGAGACTCTTGGACAAATAGAAATCCCAAATGCCACCAGGCAAGACAAGGGACTAAGAGGTTTTATGGTTATATATGAAAAGTTCCTAACCTTGAATACTCAGTAAAATAACCATACAAGTAATGGTATCTTAGACCTTGAAGTACTTTGGGTAAAATTAAATATATCTATATTACTAATATAGGTAGACTATTGGGGACTTAATATGAGGATCTATTTTTGTGAAATAATTATTTTTGTTTTCAGAAGTCCTTAGAATCAATACAGGGGAGCGTAATTTGGCCAAAAAGTCTTTTGTACTCAATTTTGTGAAACAGGCTAAGATATGTTGGAATCAATTATAAAATAAGATTTATTAAATATTTAAATGTAAGATTCGATGATATTTTCAGCTGTTCGTATTAGTGTAAGTTTTATAAACTTGAATTCTTTCAAAGATGAATCTTATACGATAGGTAAATCATCCCTTTTATTTTTTCATTGCTCATTTATTTTTAGGTGGGAATATAGCCATAATTAATAATCAAATCCTCTTCGAACTACGTGAGTATATCAAGGATAAAGTTAGAATGAAGGAACTAGAGGAGAGCATATTTATATGCAAGAGATGCAGGGAGTAGAAGAAACTAGGAGAAGATGTAATATACCTTAGAAAAACTATGGGAAATCTTACAGATGAAAACCAGGCAGAGAAGAAAAGGGTTGAAGTGTTAGAAAAAGCTAACATACGACTGGCGAAAGAGTTAGATGGGAGTAAAAAGAATCCAGTAGAGCGAGAAAAGGCACAGATAGAAGAAGAGAATGCATGCGTGAAAGCATATGGAAAGAGAAGTAGAGACGGTGAAAGAAGGGAGTTAGGCAATGGAGCAAAAAATAGGAATACATAGAGCGACCAGGATGTGAAACAGGAAATTAGGAGGAGAGAAAGGACAGAGGAGAAAGGAGGACGAGAAGAATAAGTGAATGTGGGGAAAGGCAAAGGAAAGAGGAAGGCCAGGCAGGAGGGAGAGAGGAGAAAGGAACGAGAAGTGAAAAGAAAGGGAGAAGAGGTTAAGAGTAAGAGGAAAGAACAAGAGGTTGTAGAAACTGAAGGGTAAGGGACAGAGAAAGGCCGGATGTTATGGCTGAAGTGAGAGAGATTAGCCACGAAGAGGAGAAGATAGAGGATCGGTCGTAAGAGAAGTGAAAGCTAGGCACCCTGGATTAAAGGTAGCTGTGGTCCCAATAGCGCCAAGGTAGTACGAAGGATATCGCCATGACAAGAGGAGGAAGGAGTTAAACAGAAGAATAAGGATGATGGCAATTGAAGAAAGAGAGATGGATTCCACCTCCAAGGTACTGGGGCCAGTGAACTAGTGAGATAAATAAAGAGGTGGACTTGGGCACTGAGGCAAGTGGAGCAGGATAAGTGTAGAGAAAGATAGGGTAAAGGGCCAAAGCGGCCCTGGGCAAATACGAGGAAGAGGAGAGACGAAAGTGGGTATAAGGAAGTGAAGGTGGGATTATTAGTGTTTATTAGTTCTGTATATTTATTTCACAGCTCTAGTTCTTGATCAATTTGTATTTATTGTATATATTATATTTTCGAGTGAGCTTTTTGTATAATTTAGTTTTTCTTATTGATTTTTGTTTAGTTTCTTTTTGTGTTGGTGTTATCGAATAACAGGTAGTTTATCCTGTTCCAAGATTCGTTTTCTTTTCTTAATTCGGTATTTATTAATATATTCATATTTATTTGGTTTTGTGTTATTCTTTTGTATATAGTCTTTTCTTCATATAGTCTTTTTCTTTTCTGTGAATATTCTTTATTGCGCCTTTTGTAAGTGCTTTGTTTGGAAGGGCGCCATCTTTAATTTTTTTAACGTGTTTACCTTTTTACTTTTTTGTATTACCATTTTCTTAATTCTTTCAATTATGGTGGTCCGTCAGGTTAAAATGTGTTAAAGGCACCAAGAACTCTACTGCCTGTTACTCTTGTGTCACTTCTAGTAAGTCAGTGGAGGACGGTGATACATGCATCCAGTGAGATTTGTGTACCAGCTGGTGTCATGGTACCGAGGTCTGCTGTGGAATTTCGTCTGCTTTCCTTAATATGATCGTGGCTAATAAAGGTAAGGGTGTCAAACTTGCTTGACCTAACTGTGTCGATTGTGACTTTCTCCCTCAAGCTCAGATATGCTTTTGTGGTGACTTTGTTAAGTCTTTGGGTGTGATGGTGTCTAAGTTGTCTGACACTGTGTCTACCCTAAGTTCCAAGGTGACTGCCGTTACCAGTGAGTTTAGAGACCTTAAAGATTCTTCTCTTGCCTCTGCAGCTGCTTCTTCCCCTTTATCATTGAAGGAGGCTCTGGGACAGCCAGAAATGCAACTAGGTTGTGTCGTTGGTTCGCCCTAGGCTTGGTACAGTAATTATTACTGATATGTTGTCCCTTAAGGGCAAAGGTAGCCAACACACAGCATCGTTTGACTATTCTGACTAATTCTAAGAATTTGGCTGGCACTCAACATTCCGACATTCATTAATAAAGACCTTACTTATAAGCAGAGAATGGAGAGGAAGAACCTCTCCAAGTAGCCAGTCAGGTGGTATTCCTACGCTCTCTGGTTTAAATGCCCATCCATTGGGTCTCTCCTTCCAGTCCCTGCTGTGGCTCCATGCACCACTCCAGTAAGACCCATAGAGCAGTTCTATTCGACTTTTGGTAGTACAGTTAGAACTCAAATAGCTATTTTTTTTATAAAAACCTGTAGATAGGTTTTTTAATTCTTGTGTAGTTGTCTGGTATATTAATTTGAATTTCCTTGTCAATCAAGTTAATCTTGTTTCGTAGTTTTGTTTTTCTGCGGGTGTAGATAGTGTAGCCCTTACAGAATCTTGGCTCTCTTCCTCAGTATCTTCGTCATATGTTTACATTTCTGGTTATACCTTTCTCCGGAATGACTCCCCTTCAGATTTTCGTGAACATGGAGTTGGTCTGTATATTAAAAACTCTATTAGGTGTAATAATATGTTTACTGAATTTCCTAATACTCTTGGAGTCTTCCTCCAATCATTTAATATTTATATTTTAGTTGTATACAGGCCTCCAAGTTATACTTCAGATGAGAATAGTTGTCTTCTTTCTTAAATCGACTCGTTTTGTTCATCCAGAGAGGTAATTCTGCTAGGAGACTCCAAGCTATCAGATATTGACTGGATGATGCCTACTCCAGAGGCTTTCACACTGCTTGGTCGCTCCTTCCTGGGTTTATTTCTATCGCTAGGCCTTATTTAGTGGGTGAATTTCCTACTTTTGTTACCTCTGGAAATATATTGGATTTAGTTTTCACCTCTAGTTATGGCCGTGTTTTAGAGTTAACTGGCACAGACCCTCTCCCTGGATGTGGCCATGTTGGTATTTTATTCACTTGCTCAGTTTGTTCTCTCTCAACAACAGCCAAGTCTGAATCTGAGTTATGCTTTGACTGGGTTTATTGCAATTTCAATGCACTTAATGAATATTTGTTCTTGATTGACTGAAATAACATACTTTTAGGTTGTGATATACATAAAAGCTACTCTAAATTTGCTAGTATATTGCATAATGCATAAATCACAAAGTCCCTCGTGTCCACCTTGGGTTAAAAAAGTTTCTCGAGCTCTTCAGTCTCAAAAGAAATCTGCTTGGATTCCTTTTCAAGACTCTAAGATCTAATTATGGTCGAAATTCTCCGATTACTGTTCAAGCATGGTTGGAATTCAGGAATGCAAATATCCGTTTTATGCTTGATGTGCGTAATGCTGTCTATTACTATGAAAAATCCTTGGTTGACGACCAGAACCCTAAGAGACTTCATGCCTATTTGAGAAGGAAAAAGGTTGATCGTCCGTCGCTTAATCCTTTAAGAGTAGATGGCAGGTGATACAGCGACTGTGAACTAACGGCTAACCTATTGGCCAACCAATTCGTGTCTGTATTTGTTGTCGGAAACTTGCCTAATCCATATCCACACGAAATATTTGCAGCTCGTATGATCCTTAATGAAGCCACTGTAGAGGAAATATTAAAGTCCCTTCAAAGATTAAAGCTATCAGCTGGTTGTGGACTTGATGGCTTTCCTTTAATCATCTTTAAGAAATGTGCATTAGCTCTTTCTTATCCGTTTTATCTTATCTTCAACAAGAGCATTACTTCAATGAAGGTACCAACTGAATGGAAATCTGCCAACATTATGACATTGTTTAAGGGTGGTATACATTCAGGCACTTCGAACTATAGACCAATTAGCCTGACTTTAGTCTGTTGTAAGTCTCTTGAAAGAATTATTGTTTCCCATATAAGTATAATTTGTCAAGCCAATAACATCCTTTCGCCTCACCAATTTGGCTTTTGTGCAGGCTGATCTGTGTCTGACCAGCTTCTGAGCACTTATGATTATATGAGCAATCAAGTGGACTCTGAACAAGCTGTCGATGTACTATACTTTGACTATAGCAAGGCGGTCTTTAAAGTGGTTAACCATCAGCCGCTTCTATTAAAGCTTTCACGATAGGCATAGGTGACCCACTGGTAGGATGGATAAGAGATTTCCTTCGTGGTAGGAAAATTAAGGTTGTGGTTCAGGGCTCTTCTAGTCAAGTGGGGTTCCTCAAGGCTCTGTAATTGGACCACTCTTATTCCTTGTATATATAAATCATGTTGCTGCTGGTCTTAGTTGCAACTTTACCTTGTTTGCAGACGGCCTTAAGTTGTATCTAGTTTCACCACTTGGTGTTGCTGGGGTTCTTGGTTTCAGTGAGACTACAAAATGACATATCCTTGCTCTACCGCACAAGTCAGTCATGGGCTCTGAAATTCTTTGTAAATAAGTGTGCTCGAGTTTGCTTTTGTAGGCCCAACACTATACCTGTTTTTGATTAGTTTATTAGGAATTGTCCTATTCCCAATAAATCCTCCTCCAGAGATCATGTGTTCTGGTGGATTCCTCTCTTATATTTCATTTGCATATCAGGGAAGTGTTCAGCAAAGCAAGTGAAGTTGCAAATGGTATTCTTAGGGGCACAGTTTGCCGGTCTCCGGATTTTATGAAACAAGTTTTTATTTCTCATGTTCGTCCTATTATTGATTTTGCAAGTGTACTTTGGAATACTGGTTATGTCGGTGATTTGAAACTCATGGAATCTGTACAAATAAGATGGACCAAAAATGTTGAAGGATTCATAAATTTGCCTTATATCGAGCGTTTAACAAACTTGAATTTGTTCTCTATCAAGGGTAGATTGCTGCGATCTGATTTTTTCATGGTGTGCAAAGTTTTAAATGGCCACTGCCCCCATCTTGAACACTTGTTTGCATATGTTGGCAGTGTTCGCACTAGAGGTCATACTAAGAAGAATTTGTACATAGGTAATTCACGGACGTTAGAGCTCGTTTATTTTCAGTTAGGATTATAAATTTCTGACACTCCAGAAAATATTAGTGTTTAATTTAAGCCAGAAATGGAAACTGAAAACGTTTTATTGCCCCTAAAATCAATAAATTATTCGATTCATTGAAAAAGGAAATAATAAAAAATGATATGAAACATAAAAATAACTTAAAAAATGAGATAGAAAATAAATTCATTGATTTGAAAGATGAGTTGAAAAATGAAATTAAATCTGAATTAAACCAATTCGAAGATAAAATGGAAAATGAATATAATGAATTGAAAAATAACATTCGAAATGAAAACAGCGAAATGAAAAATAAAATAGAATATGAATTCTACGAAACAAAATATAAAATAACAATTGAATGCATCGAAGTTAAAGAGAAAATTCAAAATATAATAAGTGAAACGAACGATAAAATTTATTTTGAATGCAGTGAATTGAAGAAGGAGTTTCGAAGTGAATGCATTCAGTGCAAAAAGGAAATTCAAACAGAGGGCAGTGATTTGAAAAATAAAATTGATAATGAATGCAAAGAATTAAATCATCTATTACATAAGATTTACTGTCTAATTGACGCAAATAATAAAAAAAGATCCAGAAGTTTATCTTCAGAATGTGAAAATAATTTCTTATCTGATAATAAGGAAAGCAAAAAGGCAAAATCGGTTTAAATTAAAAATATTTTTCAATTGATTGACCTGCAATAATTGGGACTTTTAAATATTTTATGGCATAATGTTATAATTTGTTTTGATTGTATAGGTTTATTGTGCAATAGCGTACATTTATACATAATCATAATACAAATAATAATAAAATAAAAAACAAACAAACAAACAAAAAAACAAACAAAAAAAACAAATACAGTAATAATATGATACAATAATATAAATACATGTAGTATAAGTGTACACATTACACAAAGCGGGCAGCCCGTCAGTGTTGGCGTGCAGTAAGACGTGGTGGAGCGTCCCACGCGTTTCTTGTCTGCTGCAAGTGGGTGGCGTCGGTCTTCATCACCTGTCGCCCGGCTGGGCGCGAGCGGCGATCAGCGCGGAGGGGGTGCTGTTATCAGCACCTCCAGCAGCTCGTTTGTTGGGGTGTGGCGGACCACCTGGGCGGCTCTTGCCTCTCGCGCCCTCAGTAGGGCGCCTCTTACAGGGGGAGGGGCTGGCGCTCGCTCTGGCCTGAGGCGGGCGGTGGCTGGGCAGGAGAGGAGGTAGTGCACCAGTGGGCGCCGGGAGCGGCCGCTGCAGTGTTCGCACCTCCCTGCCACAAAGTCGGTGTGCAGCTCTTCCCGCGTGGAGTAGCCCAGCCTCACACGCTGTAGCAGCACGCCGTTCGCTCTGGGCTGCTAGAAGGATGGGTTCAGTGGGTGATAGGCTGTGGCTGCAGCATACCACGCCGATTGCCTCTTGATTGCTTCCCATTCTTGGTGCTGCTGGTGGGCGTTGTGGGCGGCCCTGTGTTTAACCTGCACCTTGAGCTGCTGCAGGCTGGGGCGCACGGTCCAGGTGATGATGGGGCCGTGGGCGGCTCGCTTGGCAGCCTCGTCGGCAGCATCGTTGCCGCACACGCCAACGTGGCTAAGAATCTAGTGGAGCCGGACACGATGCCCTGAGCTGCCAGGTCCTGCAGGGTTCACAGGATGGTGGTGGTGAGGTGGATGTTGTCCCGGGTGTGGGCGTGGGCGTGGGCGTGCTGCAGCGCCTGCAGTCCCAACCGAGAGTCAGTGTGTATCACCACAGTGGCCTCCCGGTGGAGCAGAGCGTGCTGGAGAGCGTACAGGATTGCTACCAGCTCCGTCTGGAGGGTGGAGCAGTGGTCTGATGTCCTCCATGCCTGCGTCAAGCCGCTCGTGACGAAGGCGGCGCCGGACCTCCCGCTGTCGGGATCGACGGAGCCGTCGGTGAAGTACACTGCGCTGCCTGGCTCCGTGACCTCAGACATGGCCATGAGGGCGTGCTGGCGCAGCTCCTCGGTGAGGCAGTTCGCTTTGCTGTCGGGCAGCTGTGTGGCGGTGAAGTGTGTGGCGGGGGGGTCCCATGGTGGTGGTGGAACGTAGGCGGGGTTGGGGGTGTCGGGGTCGCGCCACAGCCAGTTCCCTGCCCGGTTGAGGGAGTTGGTTGCTAGGCTGACGTTTACGAGCCACCTGTTGTTACGCAGGCACTCGATGCCCTGCGCCACGGCCATTCGGAGTCTCCTCTGTGCAGCACCTTCCACGTCACGCTTGAGCACTCTGGCCACCCGACAGGCCACAATGCAATCCACCCTGGCGGTGAGGGGCACCAGGTTGGCCTCACTCTGCATGACACAGGCAGTGCACCACCTGGGTGCCCCTAACATGGTCCTCATGGCGGTGTTTTGTATTACCTCCAGGCGCTGTTGCTGCTGCCGGGGCAGCGCTACAAGGACCGGTGCACTGTAGTCCACTAGGGAGCGCACTGCCTGGAGGTAGTAGAGGCCGAGGACGGGGAAGGTTGCACCAGCGCTCGGCCGCGTCATGGCCTTCATCACATTCAGCCGGGCCTGCGTCCGCTCCCTCAGGTGCGTGACATGCTGCGTGAAGGACAGCCGTCTGTCCACCCACACTCCGAGGTACTGGTAGGAGTCAGTCCAGGCCAGGCAAACTCCTTGGACGCGAAGCTGCTGGCCAGCAGGTGTGCAAGTCTTGATGGCCATGGCCTGGGACTTCTCTGCCGAGATCTTGAGCCCCAGCTCTTCGCACTTGGCAGTGATGAGGTGCAGCGCTTCTTGGGCCCGCGCGAGCTTGTCACCGCGCCCGGTGACGACGAGCGCCAGGTCGTCGGCGTAGCTGAGGAGGATGGTTCCTTCCCGATAGGGGAGGGCGACCAGCTATTCCATCAGCACGTTGAAAAGGAACGGGCTGAGGATGCCGCCCTGGAGTGTCCCGTTCTCGAAGGTAAGGTAGGAAGACTTGTGACCCTGGAACTTCACGCGGGCTCGGCGCTGGTGAAGGTAGTCCTGGAGCCAGCCCAGCAGTCTCCCTCGGATGTCCTTCCTCACAAGGGCGGCTAGTATGGCACGGGGACTAGCCAGCTCGAAAGCCTTCTCGAGGTCAAGGAAGACTACGATGGTGTGTTGGTTGTTGACGTGAGCCAGGAGGGTGATGAGGCAGTCCGCCGTGCTCACCCCCCTGGTGTAGCCAAACACGTGGTGGTGAAGGCTTCCTACGCTCCCCTTAGTCGACTCAGCACCATCTTCTCTGCCGTTTTTCCGGTGCAGTTCAGGAGGGAGATTGGCCTGAAGGTGGTGTGATCCTTCGGCTTGGGGATGGGCTGGATGTCGGTGTCCTTCCAGGAGGGTGGCAGACGGCCTGCCAACCACGACGCGCTCAGAAGGGCTAGCAGCGCGGCGTCCCCGGCTAGCCCAGCGTACGCAAGCATGGAGTACCGCACTCCGTCGGCTCCCGCCGCTGTGTCACGTCCAGGCTTTGCCCTGGCCAGCTCCTCGAGCGTGAAAGGCTGGTCCGTCACGTGCGGCTGGCCCCGCGCCTCCCTGACCTCTTCGTAGCGCTGTGGGCGTAGCTGCTGCTGGAGGTAGCTGGTTTGGGGAGGAAGCTGCTCGCTAGAACCCCTCGCTGTAAAGCAGTTTGCTAGCCAATCTGCCTCATGCTGTGGGCGTGGGTGGGAAGCTGGGCGGGTCGGGGCGGCGCCTGAGGCCTTCCTGAAGCTCCCCCACAGCTGGCCGAGGGAGGTGTGTTGGCTGAAAGAGGCGTACCAATCCAGCCACTTTGCCTCCCTGGCGCTCAGGGGCACCTGTCGCGCGTGGGCTACCACGTCCTGCAGGAGCTGCAGGTTGATTGATGCAGGTTTGGAGTTAAATGACTAAATGTAGAAGGAAGGATTACCGACCTTTATGCAGAGAATGGTGAGAGGCGAATGGGGAATACTCGTGTTCAATTTGGTTCAGCTGAAAGCGTGTGTTTGTTTGTGTGTGCGTGAAATTCTAAGAGATGTTGTTTGAACCAGTACGTTAAATGAAATCAGTTTTTCGTCACAGGATATTTGAATTATTAAAGGTTACATAAATTAAATGAATTGCAAAAAGTTATGGCTAAAATAATTTAATGATTGAATTGGTAAAAGTTAATTAAAATAAATGAATGAATTATTAAGTTGTACATAATTTGCATGAATGATTTAATTGACAAAAGTTAAGTAAAAAGAATTGAATGATTTGAATTTTATATATATATATATATATATATATATATATATATATATATATATATATATATATATATATATATATATATATATATATATATATATATTATATATATATATATATATATATATATATGTATATATATATATATATATATATATATATATATATATATATATATATATGTATATGTATATATATATATATATATATATATATATATATATATATATATATATATATATATATATATATATATATATATATAAGTTTTCCAGGAGGGTCTTATTATAGAAATGTCCAGAGGGCATTGCTATAAGTATACGTTCGGTTCCCAGCTCGAACTTACCTATTTCAGCCTCCAAGGCACGCGCGGCTCGTCCCTGTACTAAACTGAAACCAAAAAACTGAAATTATCGATTATCGCTAGTTTGGAACCAAAAATAGCCGCGATAACTATGAATCGATAACGCGGGGAAAAATATCGGATAACCGATTGCCCGATATAATTATCGCGGTAAATTATTGCGGTAATTTAGCGCGATAACGCCCACCTATGTTAAATATTAATTGAACATACTCACACACATAGATGGGCGTTATCGCGATAAATTATTGCGATAATTTATCGTGATAACGATATCGGGTTATCGGTTATCTGATATTTTTTCCCGCGTTATCGATTCATCGGTATCGCCGATACTTTTGCTTCCAAACTATCGATAATCGATAATTTTAGTTTTTAGTTCCAGTTTATTACAGGGGCGCGCCGCGCGTGCCTTTGGGGCAGAAATAGGTAAGTCCGAGCTGGGGAGGAGGATTCTCAAAACCTATGAGGAGATGAAGGAGAGCCTCAGCAGGTAAGAAACTAAGAAACAGTATTCAAATATGCTTACTATTGTATTACAAAATAACGCTATATATAGTCTATAATCAATATTGTATCATAATTTTGGATTTATCGGTTATCACCTTATCGGGCGATAAATTTATCTCCAGTTATCGATTATCGGTTATCGCCGATAAGGTTATCGTTACAATTTATCAGTTATCGTGATACATTTTTTTCGTTACCGCACCCACCTATGCTCACACATCTCCTCACTTTATTTAATTTGATAATTTTGCAAGATTTTACATAGTTCTTCATTCTTTCAATCGTTGGAACGTGGATCATACTCAATTTAAAGATTTACAGAAGTTCATTTAATAAATTTTTTCGATAGAATTAGACAAAATTTTAGAGAGTTTTAAAATATAAAAGTAGAAGTTTTAAGAGATTAATTTATATTACATCGTTTTGATGTAATCACAGATAGATACTTATTACAAAAGCAAAAGGAATCCATAGCATTGTTAAAGTAAAAGTTGTCTCTATTTTATTCCATTGTTTCATTTATTTTTTAAGTTCATTTTTAAAGTACCTTCTGATAATGGCGAGAAAAAATGATTTATTTTAGTTACTGATAAAAATAAGGAAGTGAATAAGAGAATGACAATGATTTGGAGAAATATAACTAAGATGTATAATTTAGATTATAATTAAAAAAGTATTTACGATTTTGGAATTGTGCTCTTTCTATAGCACTATAATTTTAGAATTTCCTATTTATGGAATGCTATTTATGTTAAAGCTGCCACATTCTACGAAATTTAATGAAACTCCGAAGTCCTCATTTTTTAGGTATCTTTGATTATCTTATTCTCCTTTGAGATTACGTATGTATTTTTAAATAATTCTTTCGCACGCATTTTTACGGTATTCAGAGATTCCTTAAAGGCGTTCGGACGCAGGAACTGCAACTTTTAAATCCGAACAAAGATTTGTTTGCGTGCGCGTGCGCGCTACAACTTCATTATTGTTACTTTCATTTTTCCTTCCTTTACATTTTATTTCTGGCTGCAGCATAAAATTAAATTCGTAAGCGCTCCTGACGGTTTTGTATCTCTCTCTCTATATTTTTTTAGGCATACAGCTTTGTGGGCGCGTACCACAACCAGAAGTGGGTACTAAATACATTTAAAGTATTTAAATACTAAATATTAAATACATGAGAAAAAAGTATTTAGATACTAAATATATTAAATGTATTTAGATACATTTTTAAATACATTTCAAATACATGATATATAATGACAATCGATAAGGACCATTAGTATCACAACAAAAAATATCCATTAAAATGAAATTGTATATTATAATTATTAATGTAGGATTTGGTGACAATTGGAGTTAGGTACTACAAAGAAAATAGAAAGTTCCATAGAATGAAATTTCAGTTAGCTATTTATATCAGCATTACATTTAAGTAATATCAGTTGCTGAAATGTTTCGTCAGATAAAGAACTCCGTTTTGGAGATAAGGTCAATCCTCCTAAAGAGAAGAGCCATTCCCCAGGGCTGACGACGGAAGGGTGGTGTTGTATTTAATAAATAACTTTTTATTTGTAGATATCTATGTCTAAACTTTGAAGTGTTTTATTTGAATCCTGATGGTAACTAAACAATTCTAAATCTGCGGTTGATCGTGTTTCAGTGGGTCTTGTAAATCCAAAATAATCGTCACTGTCCGATACACCACTGGATAATTCAGCTTGTAGCGGTTCATCATAGCTCATCCGGGTTACTTGAAGTAGTCCGGTGCGTAGTAATGAGCGCGAATCATTTTTGCTGCCCTGTCTCACAGAGCTCGAAGATTTTGGTGCTTATATGGGTAGCTCTGCGAGGATGTGATCGTAGATGTAATTCAATCCACTGTCTCGGGTGGCGAAGCAGCAGAAATCAACGATTCTTGCTCATCTCGTAACGGCTGCTTCATGGAAGACGGGGGCCGATCGTGATGGAATTCGCCAGGTATCCTTCGATGATGGCAAAGCGAGCAGCTTTTTGCTCTCTTGGCGAATTCATTTTCTTCTTCACCATCTTTCAGAGAGGGGTCGCCGGTTATGGATGTACCTACCTCCTTGGGAGAGAAGCACTCCATAACTGGGGACATGTAATCTTCTTCTGGAGCTCGGGTATTTTCGAATGGCGGCGAACTAGGAGCTTCCTCTTATGGTGGTAGCCTCTCAATTCAGTTGAAATGTCCTCTGATATTACTCTCTCTCTCTCTCTCTCTCTCTCTCTCTCTCTCTCTCTCTCTCTCTCTAATCTCTCTCTCTCTCTCTCTTCAAATGTAGATTTCGTAGATAAAAGAATTCATCAACAGCCCTACGAAGAGCAAATCCTTGACTCCTAGAATCAGAAGAATGAGAAATCAGAGCATCAAAGGAATGTTAATCAAGCCCAGAAAAATAAGACAAAAAGAAACACCGTTAAGTAACACCCATCATACAAAGAAGCATACTCAGGATATTGCAAATAAGCACAAAAGGCTGGATTACAAAAAGAGTTCTAAGGAAACTTATTCATAGAAATTGATGTAGATGTTATCTTAATTTAAGAACACAGAGTTAACACGCATAATGAACTAATAAAATTGTAGAACTATTACATGTTAATCACTAATTATTCGCAAGAGCGGTATGAAGGTGCTACTATTGCGATAAAGAAAGGGATTGAATATAAACAAATGAGGAACTTGGAAGAATCCTATTTTGTGATAGAGGTCGAACTCGATTTAGGAAAAATAGTGATAGTCACCGGATACCAACCGCAAGGAAAGACTTTTTGCCATTTTAGTCTCTCACTTGCCTATTTGACAGGAGAACCACGACAATTATGTTGGGAGACCTCAATGCCAGATGCCAGGGATCTGGCTACGGAACATTTAACTCCATCGGGAGGAGCCTAGACACCATGCTAGACAGGAACATCGTATAGTGAATAGGCTTCGACTGTACACCCTATGCTAGGGAAAGATGTGGCACAAAATCAGACATGTGTCTGGCTAATCACCAAGTACCGTTAAGTACTACATGGAATCAGTCCATGTACCATGCAGTGACCCTATTAAAAATAAATAGGAAGCCTTTACACGTCCAAGCTGCTCAAGCGAAGAACTACAAAAGAGCAGACTTGACATGGGTTGAAGATTTCACCCACAAATTATCATCCACTGTTATTGGATGAGACAATAATCGAGGAAATTGACGAAAGAAAGATTGAGACGGTGTTGAATCTTGGAGTTGTTATTTCAAAACAGCCTATCGAAGACGGCTTCAAATCCTGCGAAGAATGTTCTCAATCTTTCTTCTTACGACCCCTCGCGCGATCAAGAAATTATCCTCGGGTACGCCTATTCTTCACGTTTAAAAATAGTGATTCCTTCTCCCTTAACCCTTTGCCTGCTGCTAAGATAATTCTAATGGGCGTGCTGTGTGTGGCAGATATTCATTTTTTTTTTAAAATATAACTATTTACTATTGTTTTTATCCACCTAGTTATTTTTTCCACTCCAGTGATTATAAAATATGTTTATCATTTTGAAAATGCGCTCGTTTCGTATACAAAGGCACTTTGAAAGTTCGGGAATTTTTTCCTTCACATCCGTGACAAATACGAAATATTCCGTCATAATAATATTATTATAAAATGTAACTGGCCCTTTCTATTTTTCAAAATAAAATTTGTAATGACTAATTAATATAAAGCATTTTATAGTTAAATTCAATGTTTTTGAAAAATATTAAAATATCAAGGCACACATTCGAACGCGTGGACAGCGCGCAAAAATTAACAGCTGAGAAAGGAATTTCGTGGGATTTATTGACCTCACTCTTATTTTCTTTCTTTTTTATTTTATGAGTTACTTACATAATTTTATTTTTATTTCTAAATAGACATAATTTCTATCTTTCCCTTCACTTATTGTAGATCTAAAAGGCTCTCTATAATGTGGATAAAAGAAATATTTGTAAGCAACCTTACATTTCGCTTATAACACACCATTTTACGCATAATATATTGTTGCATTGTATCGATTTTCCCTATCCCCTTCTTCATTTTTTAAAAATTTAGGAATGTTCTTTCTATTGGAACGAAATGTTCCACTCTTACAATTAATTGCACAACACAAACTTTTTACTCCAATGGAGTACTCAAAAGCAACTCAATTTTGTACGCATCTATTTTTTAAGGTAGAATGGCGTCATTCTCTTTGTATGAATTTATTTTCTTCAAAACATTATAATAGGCATTTGTTTGGTGACAATTATATTTATCAAGTCTTCGTCGATAAAATTTTCAAAAATAATCTATTTCTTTTGAATTTTGCGTAATAAATGAAGGGGAAGCCAAACCTGATAGTGAAGATCCAAACGTAGGAACTAAAGGCATAGACCGAAGGCCAAAGACTGGCCGCCTCGTCCGTTTGCGTGGTAATCAGCATGCTGAGTATAAGACTATTCCCTCATATTGATAATATTATGAAATTTTAATAGCTCTTTGCATTCTTCCAAACATATTTTGTAATAAAATTTATCAAGCATTTTATCTTACAGTGAATTTTAATGCTTTTAAAAATATTAGAAATAAAGGCACACTTTTGAACGCGTGGAAGCACACCAAAATATTATGTATCAGCAGAGAGAATAATTTGTGGTTTACTGGCCTCCCTCACATTTACTTCCTTTCTTTATTCTATCAGTTGCTTAGATAATTTTATTTTTAAGTGCATATTTTTTTATATCTCCATTAGCTAATTAAGATTTAAAATACTTTCTATAGTGAGGATAAATATATATATATATATATATATATATATTTATATATATATATATATATATATATATATATATATATATATATATATATATATATATTAAAACTATTTATTCACAATGGAAACAATTCTGCACATTGAACTAGAAATCCTTTACTGTATGGTACTTTTTAAAACAAAGGTGAACACATAATGGTACTTCACATTCACCACAGATATAATTTGTTCGTTGATATTTTTTCTCAGTTTTTGTTGTTTTGGCGCATACATGACAGGTTCTTCTTGAAGGAAGAGGCTTCATGAAGTGAATACCAACATCAATAAGGCGCAATGGTCAATTAACAATATGTCTAATATCAGAAATTCTATCTTTTTTATACTTATCTACGATTTGTGCAATCAGACTGTTTTAAAAATCCCAAATCATTATTTTCTCTCGTTCGTCTTTTCCTTGTATATATAATAAGTGTTTAGAATAGATACGTCAACAAGATGGAAGAAAGACTTTTTATACCATCAAATAGTTTTAAGCACACACTCTATACCACTTATCACTCTTATCAACAATTCGCATTTTTTTTTGTTGTACTCAATCATACATTTAAATTTCAAAATAATGTTATCATCTCTATCCCTTTTCCCGCTGTCACACATTTGATCATCATGCACACTTATAAGCAACTGTACATTTCGTTTATCACACCATTTTATGAATAATATATTGTTGCATTGCATCGATTTAACCTCCCCCTTCTTCAATCTTTTTAAATTTAGGCATATGCTTTCTATTGGACAGAACTGTTCCACAAGCCCTAGTCTGATTTTCTAGTAATTTTGCAAATAGATCAGGGCTTGTGTACTAATTGTCAACAAAAAGAACATGGCCCATATTCAAATAGGATTCAAGCAGTGTCATCACAACTGAGCCCGTCACACCTACTTTATTGTCGATAGTAATTTCTGTACCGGTTCCAGTATAAATGATCAAATCTATTACGTACCAGTCTTACAATCGCATAAGACAAACTTTTTACGCCAAATTTATCTCTCTTATTTGGATTGGATTATCTGTAATGGAGTCTTCATCTCCAAAGGAGTAGACTTTCATCTATACAAAGGTCTTTGAAAGGAACAGCATTGATTTAAATTTCTGTCTAAAGAGATCCAACACAGGTTTGATTTTTTCTATCTTGCTGGCTCTTTCAATCGGATTATAGCAAAAATGTAAAAGCCTCAATATTTGCAGAAAGCGATCTCTTGACATGAGTTTTCCAAATATCTTCTGTTTGTGAAGTTCATTAGTTGACCAGTAATCATTTACTCGTTTGTTTGTTTTTTCACTGTGACTCATGAGAAGCCAAATACTGAAAAACAAGCGAATTTCGTCAGCGTCCGTTTCTTTGAAGGTGGAAAGGCGGCTATTCGGTTCGTAACAATTTCTTTGCTTCAAAATATATAATATGCATTTGATTGTGTGTCAATTATATTGATCACATCATCACCGATAAACTGTTCAAAATAATCTATTTCTTTTGAATTTTGTGTAATGAGGCATGAAGAAGTCAAACATGATTGTGAAGATTCAAACGCAGGCAGTGAGAGCAGAAAATTCAACCCAGATGCCCAAGGCCAAGTTGTGGCACACCGCGTTCGTTTGCGTGGCCGAGGGTCGGACTCTTCATTATCGTCTGTAGTGTCATTATTTTCACTATTTTCTTCGTCTAAAACTTCTATATTATCAATGTCAAATTCAGATAATGATTCACTGAGCCAGCCATCATCGCTATATATACTGCTTAGATTATCTGAGTCTACATTTTCGAGCAAGTCACTCGACTCATCGATTTTGTTTATTTAACTCTCGCAGTGGGATCTGTATCACGATTCTTTGGAGTGCCCTCTTCACGATTACCCTACCACATTACCTTACTCCCTTTTGTTATTTTACATCCAAATTTTGTATGGTTTAGGTATGTAGATGATGTCATATCGATTTGGCCTATAAAAAGTCTAAATTCATTCGCAATTTCCCTAAAAATCTTAACGACCTCCATCCCACCATCAATTTTAAAGTAGAATGGGAAAAATATAATTGTATAGCTTTTCTCGATGTCAATATTGTAAGAATCATTGACCATATTAGCTCCTCTGAGTAGCGTAAACCCACACATTCTAACTCTTATATTCATTTCATTTCACATCATGATGTGAATATTAAAAGAGCCGTTGCAACAAGTATGTTTTTGAGAGCACTTAGAATCTGTGATATTTGATTTTTAGAAGACGAGATTACATATACAACCTGCAGATTCCTTGAAATAAATTTTGCCCTCACGTCATCAATGAGAGCTTATCTAAAGCAAAATCTACATACTACCGCCCAAGGCTAAAAACAAAGTGAGTAGCACAAATTGTCTATCCCTTCCATTTTCTCCCCTCCTCAAAGGAGTAAAGAGAGTTATTTCTCCAGGTCAGTGGCGTAGCTAAGGGGAGGGGCCAAGGCGGCAAAAATTTAAAAGTTATCCCTCCCCCAAACGAGTGTGTAGAAGAATAAAGTCGAAGAGTGACCTCGGGCCCTTGGGTACCCACATTGTCTCGAGATCGCCGCATGGAGCGTGGGAAGCGGGGCGAATCTATGGCGAGGATGCGGTCCACGCCGTTTTATTGCACCCCAGTTGCATTTACTTAGGGGCGCATTTTCCTCGTCTCGCATGATGTTATAGCCAGCCTCCTGCCCTCCGGCATAGATCGAAGCTCTTCGAACATTTTAAGCCAACCTTATCTCGGTTCCCCGAAGGAGTCACTGCCTTCCCCCATGATCGCAAGAGTCGTGGATACTTTTGCTAGGCCAATCTCCGCCACCAGCGGAGCGTCTATAAAATCTCCAGACTCAGTTCATGAGACAGCACTGTAGTACCATAGCACCGGAACACAGCGCCTGGCTCAAAAACTGTTCCGCCTAACACCGTGTACGAGCAAAGGACACGCTCACCCGTCGTGATCAGAGACATCGGCGATTTCGAATCGAAGACGAAGACTAAATCGACATTCGTGAACTCTGCCATAGCAATCGGCGAGTATCTGACGGGGAACTCCACTTCCGAAGGCCAAACTACGTGTACTCCCTCATCCACCCCGTGAGGTAACTCAGTTTCCTCATTGCAGTCTTCGTATCCCGACTGACCCTTCCCGTTGACGCCTACTGATAATTCAATAATCAGGTCTACTCAAACCGTCCTATCTTTTGTGTGAGCTGCCAGATTAAAATCCCCTTTTTAATCACCGACCTGAACTCGACCACTAATCCCATATTTATCCCTCCTGTGATCTGTCCCGAGCCGACATTTAATTTCACATGTACGATCATTCTCTTTACACTCTGTATCTGTATATATTACAATTCTATTTATTTGTTAGCAAAGGTATATTTTGGTTATAGTCCTTTCCTTGCAACCCTGAACGAGTAGCAGCTACCTGGTAATCTTTGGCCAACTTGTACTCTGAATTATTTGTTTGGAAAGGACCCCGACAATCGAAAAATAAACCATTCCCACTGAATTCTTAACTATTCCCCGTCCACGAACCGGCTAAGTCAACTCTCAAACAGACTTCGACCAAATTTCCAAAAAGCATATATATATATATATATATATATATATATATATATATATATATATGAAAATTAACCTACAGAAAAATGAAAAGATGAATCCAAGCACTTTCGAACTATATTTGCAAGTTCATTTTCAAGGAATAGCATGAAATTGGAGTAGACAACCTTATATAGGGTACAAAGATACGAAGGGAATGCCCATCACATAGTACAGTGGTTCTCAACTGGTGGTCCATGATGACTTTCTGGATGGTCCACGGGACTTCCACTATATTTAATAAAAATTATATTTATTCGATAATATTTTCATTCCTTGATTGGCAGCTGCACTCTTCATGTGTTTTATAGTTTATGACACATGGTGCTTTATTTGCGTGTATTATTACGATTTACGTTTTATCATTATTTTTGCCAAACTCAACTTATAACTGATATATTTCGTTGCTCTGCCTACAGATCTAAAGAAATAACAATAGCGGGAAGGATTGTTAAGCGCAAGTATTCAGAGGACTACATTGAATTTGGCTCCACTTGTCAAGAAAAAGATGACATGGAGTTACCACAGTGTGTTATTTGTTACAAAGTCTTGGGGAATGAGTCAATGAAGCTAGCTAAGCTTAAGCTCCATCTCGAAAAGTGTCATCCCAATTTGTTGCAAAAGAATAAAAATTATTTCGAACAGAAATTATCATCTCTCAAGCGGCAGCGCCTTGACGCATCAGGTAAATTCCATGAAAAGACCACCAATGCAGTGCGTGCTTCCTACATTGTTGCATACAAAGTCGCACAGGCCAAGAAGCCTCATACAATTGTTTGGCAGCTTATGCTACCCTGTGCAAAAAAAATGGTGAGGCTTGTTGTTAGCGAGGACGCAGCACGGAAGCTAAATGATATATCTGTATCTAATGACACTGTATCGAGACGGATAAATGAAATCTCACAAAATAGCAGTGAACAAGTTGTGGATGAAATAAAGAAATCTCCACTGTTTGCAATACAGTTGGATGAATCAACTGATGTCTCGCTCTGCTCTCAGCTAATGGTGTTTGCGCGATATATGGTTGAGGAAGACTTCAAAGAAAAAAAAACATTTTGTAAGACTCTTGACACCACCACGTGGGCTCAGGATATCTTAGAAATTGTCAACAGTTTCTTGGAAGCAAACGGTCTGGATTGGGGAAATTTAGTGGGTGTTACCACTGATGGTGCACCTGCGATGCTAAGCTCAAGATCAGGCTTCCAAGCATTGGTGAAACAGCGTGCTCCATTAGCAACTGGCGTTCACTGCTTCATTCATAGACAGGCATTGGCATCAAAAACATTACCTGATCACCTGAACATCGTTTTCAAAGGACTGGTGAAGGTAGTTAATTCTATTAAATCGTCAGCAGTGAATACCAGTTTGTTCAGAAAATTATGTCAGGACATGGGTTCCGACTTTGAGGGGTTGCTGTTCTACACTTCTGTACGGGGTTGTCAGCAGGAAACGTGTTTAACAGAATATTTGAACTGAGAGAAGAGTTGACTTTATTTCTCCAGTCTCAAGGGAAACAGGATTTAAGAATTCTGCTAACACAGTCAGAATTAGAACTTGCATACCTCACTGATATTTTTGGAATCTTGAACAAACTGAATCTTCAACTGCAAGGGAAAGGTGCAAATCTGTTCACTCACCAAGGCATCATCAAGGCTTTTCTTGAGAAATTAGAACTCTGGATCACACGAGTCGAAGGTAACAATTTGGTTCAGTTTCCATGTTTGGATGCCATGCTCGGAGAAAAGAAAGGCATTCAGATGCAAATTCTCGAGCATTTACGAAAGCTGCGGGATGAATTTCAGCGATACTTTCCGGAGGTGAACATGACAACGGATGAGTTATCCTTCATCAGGAATCCATTCACAGCAAATGTTCCTAGCATTCCAGAGGATCTGCAGGAGGAATTCTTGGAGATGAAGAATGATTTGGCGTCTCAAGATGTGTACCAGCAGTCTACCATGGAAAAGTTTTGGACCACTATGATTGGTACTTACCCAAATTTGTCATCACATGCAGTCAAATGTCTTTTACCATTTGCATCAACCTACATTTGCGAGAGTGGATTTTCATGTTTGTTGCACATTAAGTCAAGACAGAGGAATCGGCTTGCAGTGGAAAGTGATATTCATTGTGCGCTATCAAGCACCACTCCTAACATTGAAAAGCTTGTCAGTGAGAAGAGAATCCAAAAGTCTGGTTGCAAGGAAAAATGAGCTAATAGAATTGGAAATAAAAAAATATTCGTTGTTTATTCTTACAATCTTACATTATTTCATTTTTTTTAACATACATTTCATGGCAAAATGATACATACACATTCATGTAATTTCAAGATATTATTTTTGAAAGAAGTATATTTCAGATTAAAATGTTATCTGCTAATTATTTTATATAATTTTTCGAAATTCTGTTTTGAAGAAATATATTTGAAGCCAAAATGCTTGTTGTGTATGCTTACTTTATACTTACTCAAATATGGAATGGTCCACAATATTCTTTTAATTGAGCTGGTAGTCCATGGCCTGAAACGAGTTGAGAACCACTGCCTTACAGTTATACACAGAGGAAAGGATGACGTGTCTTCATTTAAATTTTGGTGGATTTATTTAATACAGAGTGATTCTTTAATGTGGATATATATATATATATATATATATATATATATATATATATATATATATATATATATATATATATGCTGTTGCTTATTTCAAATTCATGTACATTAAAGATTATGTTTGTATATCTGTGTTTAGCTATTTTGGGTGATCCTTTGGCAATTATTAAGCAATCCAATCGGCTTAAATCTCAATATTACACCGATCCATCCATGATTGGCTTTTACTGAGTGGGGACACACTCAGGGGATCATCATCTTAGTTTTGATCAAAGGTACGCACCGGGGTTATTCTTATTCGCCTGGAAGTGGCTAAGGTAGGTGTATTGGATACACTTCACCTCCGCTTCACCTCGGTGCGGTAATAAAATATATGTCCAGGAAGTGGGACTGGGATTACCCACTCACTAAACCCTTGACATATATAAGTGGTGTCAGGTGTGTGGAGTTATCACAAAACCTCTCAACCTATATAAGTGATATCAGGTGTGTGAGGTTATCATAAATCCTCTCGACCTATATAAGTGATACCGGGTGTGTGAGGTTATCCTAAATCCTCTCGACCTATATAAGTGATACTAGGTGTGTGAGGTTATCACTAAAAGCAACATCTCAAAACTTTAATCAAACATTGCTAAAGTCCAACTTAGTCCAAATACTCAAACAATTACAGTAATTCTTGTTTTGGGCTCCAAAAATTAGTTAGATAAGGTGATTGTCTAATCCTGTTTTGTTTTCGTTTGTTTTTTTTAATTGTTTTCTCTTCTCTACCACGTTTTGGTAGGGAACTATAATAGCCCTTTTTCCTTAAACTCGCTACGCCAAAGCAACTCTCCCAGTGCATACTCTTATCTTTGGATCGATAAGATGGCGTCCACATCGCTCTAAATATTCCTCATGAAGTACGTCCGCAATGAACAAAGGAATGAAAGAGAAGCAAAGAGGAAAAAACAAAAACTAAAACTAGAAGCAAAGAGAGAAGGTGAAAAAAGCGGAAATAAGATTTAGAAAGGGAAAAACTACAACTAGAAGCAAAGAGAGAAGAGCAAAAACGAAAAGAAGATTTAGAAAGGGAAAAACTACAACTAGAAGCAAAGAGAGAAGAGCAAAAACGGAAAGAAGATTTAGAAAGGAAAAAACTACAACTAGAAGCAAAGAGAGAAGAGCAAAACGAAAAGAAGATTTAGAAAGGGAAAAACTACAACTAGAAGCAAAGAGAGAAGAGCAAAAACGGAAAGAAGATTTAGAAAGGGAAAAACTACAACTAGAAGCAAAGAGAGAAGAGTAAAAACGGAAAAAAGATTTAGAAAGGGAAAAACTACAACTAGAAGCAAAGAGAGAAGAGCAAAAACGGAAAGAAGATTTAGAAAGGGAAAAACTACAACTAGAAGCAAAGAGAGAAGAGCAAAAACGAAAAGAAGATTTAGAAAGGTAAAAACTACAACTAGAAGCAAAGAGAGAAGAGCAAAAACGGAAAGAAGATTTAGAAAGGGAAAAACTACAACTAGAAGCAAAGAGAGAAGAGCAAAAACGGAAAGAAGATTTAAAAAGGGAAAAACTACAACTAGAAGCAAAGAGAGAAGAGCAAAAACGGAAAGAAGATTGAGAAAGGGAAAAACTACAACTAGAAGCAAAGAGAGAAGAGCAAAAACGGAAAGAAGATTTAAAAAGGGAAAAACTACAACTAGAAGCAAAGAGAGAAGAGATAAAACGGAAAGAAGATTTAGAAAGGAAAAAACTACAACTAGAAGCAAAGAGAGAAGAGCAAAAACGGAAAGAAGATTTAGAAAGGTAAAAACTACAACTAGAATCAAAGAGAGAAGAGCAAAAACGGAAAGAAGATTTAAAAAGGGAAAAACTACAACTAGAAGCAAAGAGAGAAGAGCAAAAACGGAAAGAAGATTTAGAAAGGGAAAAACTACAATTAGAAGCAAAGAGAGAAGAGCAAAAACGGAAGGGCGATAGAGAAGAACAAAAACGGAAGGAAGATTTTGAAAGGGAAAAACTACAACACGAAGAACGGGAAAGAATTCGTCATCATGAACGTGAATTAAGAAAGGACTAAGTGGAAGTAAGTTCAATTGGTTCCCGGGGGCAACAACCGCAAGCCCCTGCTCTCAAATTACCCCCTCCCCACACCCATCGTGAAAACGAGGACTTCATTACGTACCTAACACATTTCGAAAAAATATTCGAAGTAAATGGATGGGATATTGAAGCCGATGGAGTAAGTCACCTTCTACCCTTACCCCCGCCCCTCGGCATTCCCGCATGAGGCGACAATCGATTATTCCACCTTAAAAACAGAACTTCTATCTGCCATTAATCTTAACCCCCAGTTCTATAGATCGAAGTTCAAATCAGCTAAACTCCAAGCAGGACAGACATACAGACAATTCGGATTCATCATGAGAAGAAATCTGCAATCCTGGCTGGACTCAGCTAAAGTCGAAAGAGATTACGAGGCATTGATCGACTTTATTTTAAAGGATCAACTACTAAGTACACTTTCCCTAGAGATTAGGGCCTTCGTTCAACACCGAAGGGCTTCTACTTTCAAGGATTGACTCGATGAAGCGGACCTGCACGCTTCAAACCATAATTTATACCCGAAGGAAAGTAGAAAAGGTAATCCCCCTTTCCCCAAGAACAAGTTTGGGTACGGAAGACACCTGCAGGAGAAACCCTCGCAGTTTTTAAAAGCTACTCCCCCATTTAAGCCCAGGAACAAATTCTAAGAGACCCCAGAAGACCGAAACCCCCCTGGTTTTAACGCTCACCCAAACAACACCTACAGGAGTAGCCCGATCACGTGTTACTCTTGCGGAGCCCCGGGGCACATAAAATCCCAGTGTCCGCAAAATTCAAGGTTCTATCCCTCCCGAAGTCAGCAGGTACATCAAGTGTCTGCCACCCTTTCTCCAGAACAAACCGTCGTCGATACCCGGCAACCTGCAGCCCCGTCAGATCAGGACTACCAGGTCAACTTCGTATTCAATAAGAGTTCTCCTATGAAACTGGCTCGATTAATGGGTGCAAAGTGTCCACTTTAGTTAGGGACACCGGTTGTACCTGTATCGTAGTGTCAGACAAGCTACTCCCCCCCCCGTAAAACCCCAGCAATGAGAAATTTGCGGTAGTGCACGACTTTTGGGGGCGCGCCAACAGTTTCCCTGTCATCCGGTGCCACGTACATAGAGTGCCGCTACTTCACTGGTTGGGCTGACGTGGTCACGGCGTCGATGAAATTCTGTTCGGTGCTGGTCGGACAGAGCGCGCAACTCTCCTCGAACGAGGTTCCCCAAACCGTCACCACCCGAGCGCAGGCGGGCCGAGAAAACCGTCCCCTGGCGCCGTTCAAACTCCCGTGCGTCCCTGAGTTCAAGAAGCCGTATAACGCTGAGTTCGCCAAGGCCCAAAAGGACTGCCCTTCCCTACAACCCCTGTGGGAAAAAGCCAGGAGAGGTGACCTCCAAATAAAAATAGAAGATAAAGAAAGAAGAATAAAGATAAAAATAGAAGAGGAAAAAAAGAATAAAAGTAGAAAATGAAGATGAATAAAGATAAAAGAAGGAAAGGAAAGAAGACGGATGGAAATAGAAGCTCAAGAAAGAAGAACCCTGCCCCGAGTTAATTGTGAATCCCGAACTCGAGCCCGTTAAGATCGCCCAAATGGTCTCGCTCTTAAGAGATTATCTACAGTCTTATGCGAAAAGATGTAGAAGGGCTAGAAAACGTCACAATCTATTTGAACAACGTGTACGTAGCCATACGTACAGGGGAAGGACCCCTTGTGAGCCTTCGCCCACTCTTAGACCCACTAAGGGCTCACGGCTTAACAAGTGCCATTTTCATTATAGCACTATTACCCATTTATCGTTCAAGTTTCGCGAGAACCGCAAATCCCCACAGAAGGGTAAGGTAAACCCAATACCCGATAGGCCGCCCCTGATCTCGAAGAAACAACCCCGACCCCTTTTAGAAGCAGCTTCCTCCTATCGGCGTATTATCCCCCATTTCAAGTCCGTCACCTCCCCCTTAAATGACCTGAATAAAAAGAAATCTCCAGACCCTATTAAGTGAAACCCCAGGGCTATTGCCAGCTTCGGTAGACAAACGAAAACAAGTGACTGCCCCAATCATGCCCTTATCTAATCCCGAGGAGAAAATCGGCGTTCAGATCGGCACCCCTCACCTTGAACTTGGATGCGCCTTGTTGCGATACGAGGCAGAAGTGCCGTTTCCGGGGTTTCTTTGCAAGTCGGAAACCTTCCGATCCGGAAAAGAAGTATGCCACTGTGGAGCTAGAAGCCTTAGCTATCGGGTTTGGGGTACAAAGGTTTCACGTATATTTTATAGGTAGATCGTTCTCCATAGAAACGGATCACAAGCCCCTAGCGTATTTAAAAAGTTATAAGAGTGAGAATGGAAGACTCATGCGTTGGGCGCTGTTATTATCCGAATATTAATAGGATATCCGATATCTAAAGAGATCTCTTAATGTACTCGCGGGTAGTTTGTCTAGGAACCCGATAGACGAACCCAGTGAGTCTTTGTAAATAATCGGTATTATAGCTATGTAAGTTTTGGATAAAGGTTTAGAGTCCGCCCACTAATTAATTCATATGTTATACTTGTAAAGTTGATAATAAGACACGCTCTATAATTGCCGTGAGTAATTTTTGATTGCTTTTTTTTTGCATGTGGGTCTTATATCATGCTACTTGGATTAATATATTGAATATAATCATTTATTTCTTTTGTATTTAGGCATCAGCTCTTAATTATTCAGGAGTTTCCTGTATATGACCGGTAATCCGTGTGTTCCTTTTTCCGGCATGATTATTTTATGTTCCTGTATTCGTTGAACTCCCGTTTTGATTTGTTTTTTGCTGTTGTTTTTTTCTGTATTGTTCGTGTAGCTAATGTTAAAAGTATACATTATTCCTAGTTACACGTCAGAATAATGTCTTCCAAAACGGGTAGGGATGTAGAAGTCTAAATACCGCATACATAAGTGTACGCAGAAATACTCGGACATAAGCTGCGTGCCCCTCCCGTATTTCTAATTGTCCCACTCGCCTCGAATTCTCTGTCGCCCTTTTTCGCGCCATCGTAAACTCCGAAATGGCTCGAAGGTGTTAAAGACATACTCTCTGCCCCCAAATGAAGAAAGGTCTTTCGCGCGGCGATACGGATTTTACGAGAATTCGGTGATTTATCTCGATTTCTGCTCGCGAGGAAAATAAAAGGAAAACTTTCCCCTGGATTCGGACAGAAGATCTTAGACCTACGTCGGGGGGTGTGGAGCCCGATCCACAAAGGAAACCGTTCACCCGCTGCGAGTAAGGAACTTCTCGGGGAATTGGTTGTTGCCGTCACGGTACTTGTAGGTGCCAAACTTCTCGCAGACCCCACCCCCCTTCAGAGTCAGAGGTTACACAGGCCCTCCTTCTGCGGATTACCCTAGACGTAGCTAGGTAATCAGTTTTGGCTATCCACTCCAGGAGCCGAATAATCGGACAGGTAGTTCGAGGAAGAAGTCCGATTTGAGTCACCGTTTGGCTCACCTTCGTGATCCAGCATAGGATCATTATATCACCGGTCTATGATTACCCTCTCAATCGGTCACTTTTGACGACCGGACTAAGTGAAATCATCGTCACCAAAAGAAAAATTTCACCGTCATTCTCAGACATACTTATAAACTCAAAGGTATCGTTAATTGAATCATCCCCTCCTCTAACTTCACGGGTTTGTTTGTGAACTAGACTTCACATCCCGAACCCATAACCTCGAGTATTAGAAGTGCTTCATTCAGTGTTTAACTCAATAATAATATTCCATTCGTTCTGTTGGGTGCCATTATGACGCAAGCATCCTAGTGAGCAATTTTCAAGTAATCCCCACGACATTTTGTAGACTTATTTATTCAGTGCAAGATTAATTCTATTTATATTTATATACGCTATTGCTTATTTCAAATTCATTTTCATTAAAGATTATTTTTGTAATGCGTGTTTAACTATTTTGGACGATCCTTTGGCAATTATTAAGCAATTCAATCGGCTTAAATCTCAATATTACACCGATCCATCCATGATTGGCTTTTACTGAGTGGGGACACACTCAGGGGATCATCATCTTAGTTTTGATCAAAGGTACGCACCGGGGTTATTCTTATTCACCAGAAGTAGCTAAGGTAGGTGTATTGGATGCGCTTCACCTCCGCTTCACCTCGGTGCGGTAATAAAATATATGTCCAGGAAGTGGGACTGGGATTACCCACTCACTAAACCCTCGACAGTCTATATTTTAGTTTTACCTTTTGTTTGTATCCAATTCTCTATTTTCCCATTTCAATTGTTTAATTTTGTAATATTACGTTTATTTTGTTTGTCCTTAATTGATAGTATCTCTTTACAAATATTTTTCTGTTGTTCTTTACCTGATTATTTTGTTTTGTTCATTAACGTAACGTTCATTTTATATTTTGTAACGTTGTTTTTGTGATTTTCTCTGATCTGTGGTTTTTAACTTTGAACTTGTGCTGTTATTTACTTTTTTCGACTTGGATTACTCATTTAGAATTTGTTTCTAGCTCCTGAAGATGGGTTTTGTAATAACCCGAAACGTTGGAATTAAAGATGGGACCCGCCTTTTTCGTTTTGTCCTTCTTACTGAATATAAGACTCAAGCTTTGTAAAAGAAATCTACTATTTCGTTGTGGACTTAAGATTAATCTAAAAGTGGAAAACAATCTTTAAACAGACACTTGCGTCATCGGAACTGCATGATCGAACCTAGCTAGCTCATGTAGCTCTGCATATTTAAGTTTCATAGAATTCCACCATGTAATAAGATTACTACTCGTATCTGGTGGGATTCTTTCAGCGTTAGCAAAGTTTTTAAGAGCCGATATAACATCATGATTTCTGAGTGTGGCATTTACTTTGTTCTTTTCGGCTGCTTTAAGTGCCTTCTCTAAATCGTTTTCGTTTGAGATAGTTGTAGTAGTAGGATCCAAAGTGTTCTGCCCTTCAGGTTCAAACGCCCCATTAAGCAATTGCAATTTCGTGTGCATTTGTCGTAGATGTCCGATGGCAATTTCGAAGTCTGATTGGGAAAGCAAAACATTCAACCTAGGATCTAGAAATAATAAGGCTACGAATGGTTTGGTACTAAACAGTTACTTTTCTCGAATCGTCATTGTATCGTGCAGGTTGCGAGAAATAGTGCATTGCATTTGGGAAATTTCACTTTTGCAATGGAACCAAACCTTATGTCACCTGGAGTTAAATTTTGCTCCTGCAATTGCACAGTCGCAATCTTTGCTGGCTCCAAAGCTAGTTCGATTTCTTTTAACTTCTCCAAAGATTTATGAGTTACATATCACTTCCTATAATTTCAATAAATTCGTCAATTAATGGTTTCAATGTCAGTAAGCGTGCAACCATGTCAAAAGTGGAGCACCAGCGGGTGACCACATCAATAATAGACATACGATATTGCTTTGATTTTAAAACAGTAAGTATAGCAGGCACTCGCAGTTTCTTGGCTAATTTTCGTGCCTGCGATATGGTTTTTAAACAAGAACCATTATTTAAAGTGTCTTTTATAGCAAGCTGAAAAGTGTGGGTAGCATATCTAACCGTAAAAACATTGTGAAACACAGTTTCCTTATTTAGTTCACTATCTATATTTAATTTGTTAAAACTATCTTCATAGGTACTATGATCACTGGCACTATTTTCACTGGCACTATTTTCACTGTCTTAATATGACATATCTTGCATAGCTTTTACCATATTTCTTGAATTGCTAGTTGTAACAGTATATGCTTGATTGGTATTCAACTCAAATTTTTGCAATACTTTTATTACCGTTTCTCTGATTTGTTCTCCAGTATGAGAGCAAAAAAATTCTGCCACTGCTATAGTTCTTATTTGAACAGAATCGCCATAATAAATTGAGCATTAATACCAAACACAGATCTGTCCAAGCGGGATGACAGGTCAATCTTCAATGATAATAGCCTTCCTTGGAGTTCCATGCTAATTTTTTTAACAATATCTGCTGCTTTTTCATCTACTAAAGTTGCAATTTTCGTCCTGTCTATTGTAACATTGAGTGACTTTTTAATGGGGTCTATTATTTTGCATAGTCCACTATCTTCAACAATAGAAAATGGTCTTGCATTTACAGTGACCAATATGTTGGCGTCCATCTTTATGCATACTGTTGGGTGAAATGTTTCGTCAATAAGTCTTGCTTCACTTGGAATGTTCGCATCTTTGTGCTTCATCGTGTGCGAGAGATCGCTTAGCAATTTGAGTAGCACACTTATTCAATAAATTAAACTCATTCTGGTGATACCTTTCTAAATCTGTCTTTAAATTTGTAGTAAACGTTCACTTTAAGGTCATTGTGCAATTTTTAACTTTGTAAGTTGCTTTTGCTTCTTTTCCGCATCCACTAAGATGGAAATACAAGTAACAATTATCCGTTTTTTGACGTCCCATTTTTGAGCGGTTTAAAAATGAGATGAAAAATTGTGTCACAAAAAATTAAATGGGAGAGAAGCGTTTATAAAATGTGACGTTTACAGGATGCTGTCTAGTTTGAAATTGATTTTCTCTAAATGCTTTTAACAATTTATGCATTTTACTATTCTACTAAATTCTAAAAGAAAGGAAGATTATACCCCGCGTTAGCGAAAAAAAGGGCGCTCTTATCTATGGTAGGTGAGAAGAAAGATTAAGCTTTGGGTCATTCTTTGATTAGCGAAACAAGAGCTCGAGTTTATCGTTTAGATGCGAAGGTAAGGTAAGGTTGGATCATTAAGAAATCTCTTAGGGATTTAAAAACTCGAAACAGAAGAAAGGTTCAGCTTTGAGTCATTCTGTGATTAGCAAGACAGAATTAAGACGAAAGATTAAAATAAACATTTACCTACTATTCACAAGTTAAACCACGGTTATTTCTTAGAATTTCTAAATTATTTTATTAATGATACTCGACGTTTTCGCTTCAAACTTATATTTATAATCGATTCAAGTTCAAATTCTAGTTTGAAAATATATAGATTTGAAAGGTTTATCGATTCGAATTCGATTCGATTCCTCAGCACTGATATATATATATATATATATATATATATATATATATATATATATATATATATATATATATATATATATATATATACTGTTACAACCGACAATGCAGAAATATATATATATATATATATATATATATATATATATATATATATATATATATATATATATATATATGTGCCTTTGTTGATTTGGGGGTATTTTACTTTTAAATAAACATCCTACTTTTACTTCATGAATTCGTTCTTGGTTTCGAATTACGTGTAGAGACAAACTCAAGGTATATAATATGATTTGAGGATAAGGGCTCTTCCATGTTGCCTTGCCATCACTTTCTTTGTAGGCCAAATATACATGCATGAAATGTTTATAATATAGTGCAAGGAAACCTACAACCTTTTTTTTTGTTCTTTTAAACTAATCTAGAAATCATAGTCGGAAAAATCTGCAGAAAAGTGATAACTTTCTTTTGCCGATTTTTGTGCCGGTGGAGAAACGAGGTTTTCCCTTTTCATTTGCGGTATTTCAGAAATCTTGGGGAAATCCTCGCATTCCAATGGTCCCATCCATGTAACCATTAGGACCAAAGAAAGGTTTCGATAATTATCTGTTGAATGAGACCAAAAATAAGTCTCTCACTGAAAAGTTTAGCCGCGAGAAATTTTTAAATCTCTTTTTTGAATTCTAGAAATGCTAATTGGACTCTTGTTTGAGCTTAACTGCTCTATGGGTTCTTGTTTTGAGGTTGAGACTACCACCACTACTACTACAGTACCTACATCACCACTACTACTACAGACCCCCTTCCCAACCCGTTGAGAAGGACAGGGAACTGTACCAGCTGTTGGGTGAGCTGGTTCAAGGCAGAGTGTGTATCGTTATGGGCGATTTCAACAGCCAAGTTGACTGGGAAACAAGAGCAGCTTGTGGCGAGAGCGCGCTACTCTTGAAGTTCGCCAACAACGAGTTCCTCACTCAATGGGTCAGAGAACCGACGAGAGGAGACAATATCCTCGACTTGGTCTTCACCTCTGAGGATGATATCGTTGAGGATATCTCTGTAGGCGAAGAGCTCGGTGGCAGTGATCACCAGCTAGTTAGATTTAGCGTCAAGATCCCGAAGTTAAGGTCTGTTGCCAGTCAATCAAAGAAATTTGACTTGAGAAGAGCAGACTTTGCAAGCCTTCGAGCTGGACTGACTGACGTGAGGCTAGAAGTGTGCGATGCCGTTGAAGACTCGTGGAATAGTTTCAAAACAACATTTATGAGTCTTCAATCGCGTTTCATCCCTCTGAAATTCCCCCGTATGTCTTCTGTTCAACCAAAGTGGTTTAATAGAGAAATCGGCACGACTGCTTAGGGAGAAGAGAACTCTGTACCGGCAATCGAAGATCTCGGGTGACTTTGACGAATACCGGAGGCTAGCCAGGAGAGTGAATTCCAGCATAAGGGCAACTAAGTGGTCTGAAGAACTCCGAGTGGCGAGACTCTGTAAAGAGAATCCCAAGGAGTTCTTTGGATATGTAAACAGCCGTAAACCAATCCGTCGAACGATTGGCCCTTTGAGGAATGAGGAGGAGGCATTAAAGCATTCAGATGCAGAAAATGCTTACCTCCTCAACGACTACTTCTCTTCAGTGTTTACTGAAGAATGTGGTCCCATCCCCCAGCCGACGGATTCCTACTCAGGGGAAAAGCTGGAGGATATGGACTTCACCGAAGTTGAAATCAAAAAGAAGATCAGTGACCTAATGACGAATAAGTCACCTGGCCCGGATGGGTTTCTACCTAAAGTGTTGAAAGAAGTGCGTGATCAAGTGTCACGACACCTGAGCGCAATCTTCAACATGTCAATCCGGACCAAATGCGTTCCTAGAGACTGGCGTGAGGGGGAGGTGACTCCAATCTTCAAGAAAGGAGATCGTAACCAACCGTCGAACTACCGACCTATCAGTCTGACTTCGATAGTCGGTAAACTCATGGAAAGCATCATGGTGGACAAAGTGACGTCATATTTAGAGTCAAACCTGCTACTGAGGAGTTCCCATCACGGCTTCCGAAGGCAACGGTCATGCCTGACGAACCTTGTAGAATTCTTTCACTTCGTTTTAAGTGAGCACGATCGGGACAAGGCGGTGGATGTGGTCTACCTAGACTTTCAGAAAGCCTTTGATAAGGTACCACACTGCCACCTTCTCCGGAAAGTGCGAGCGCTTGGCATAAACGGAAAGGTAGCCAGCTGGATCGAGAACTGGCTAAGTGGCAGACGGCAACGGGTGGTGGTGAATGGACAGTCTTCTCAGTGGGTGCCCGTTACTAGCGGGGTGCCTCAAGGTTCTGTCCTTGGACCACTACTATTCATCATCTAAGTCAACGACATGGACGGTGACATGGTTGCCAATATTTCTAAATTTGCCGACGATACCAAGCTTGGTATGAACGTTGCAAAGGATGGAAATACTGCCCGCCTGCAGGAAGATCTTGGGAAGATTGGGGAGTGGTCGGACAGGTGGCAAATGCCTTTTAACGTGGGGAAATGCAAAGTGATGCATATCGGCAACAGAAACCCCCAATCTCAGTATATCCTTAAGGGCACTGCTATGGAATCCACCGACACTGAGAAGGACTTGGGTGTAACAATCACTAGTGACCTCAAGTTCTCGAAACAGTGCATTGAGGCGGAGAAAAAGGCCCAAAGGATGCTAGGCTATATTAAGCGCCAGTTTGGTTATCGGAACCAGGAGATTGTACTGTGCCTGTACAACTCACTTGTCCGACCACAACTGGAGTATGCCGTACAATTTTGGAGTCCTTCATTGCGAAAGGACATCGCGAGATTGGAATGCGTACAAGCCAGGGCAACCAAGCTGATTCCCTCTATCCGACATAAAATTTATGAGGATAGACTAAGGAAATTAGATCTGTTCCCGCTGGAAACCCGTAGACTGCGTGGTCAGCTCATCGAAGTTTTCAAAATACTTCGAGGGTTCGACAATGTTGACTACCGGGATATTTTAACACTGAGTGAGAACACAACGCGCAATCACGGCTTCAAACTTGAACTGAAGCGTTACAACCGCAATATGTGTGGAAATTTTTTCACTTTCAGTATCTGCGGTAAGTGGAACACACTTCCAGTGGAAGTTGTCAACAGTGAATCTGTTGACCAGTTCAAGTCAAGACTAGACAAGGTCTTGAAAAGTGGCCGTCTAGGGACGCAAAACAATTGAGCAGCCCTGTGCCTGCTCGATTGCTAGTCCAAAGGTACCCTCTTTGAATGGACCGTAAGGTCTCCTAGGGTACCTTCTTTCCTTGTTGTTACTCCTTGTTGTTACTACCTCCACCACCACTACTACTACGCCACCACTACTACTATACCTACGAAACCACCATCATCCCCGAAACCATTACTACTACACCATCACCACTAATACTACACCACCACTACCAGCACTACTGCTAGACCACCACTTCCACCACTCTTACTACTACATCACCACCACCACTCTTACTACACTACAAACACCACTACCGAGAGAGAGAGAGAGGGCTACAAGGAGCTACAAGGAAAATAACTACCCTAGAAGACCTTACGGTCCGTACAAGGAGGGTACTTTTGGCGCAATCCTCGAAGGTGTCCGTTGGTAACCTCGAAGATCACTCGCGAGGATCTTAACGGCGATTTTCGCAAGACTTTATCTAGTCTTAACTTGAACTGGTCAACAGATTCACTGTTGACAACTTCCGTCGGAAGTGCGTTCCAACTACCACAGATACTGTATGTGAAGAATTTCCCACAGAGATCACGGTGGTATCGCTTCAGTTCAAGTTTGTAGCCGTGATTTCTTGTTCTCCCCTCGCTGAGCTGGAAAATATCCCCGTAGTCCAGTCTGTCGAAGCCTCGAAGTATTTTAAACACTTCGATAAGCTCACTACGTAGTTTCCGGGTCTGCAGCAAGAACATATCTAATTCCCTTAGTCTATCTATCTAATTCCCTGGTTTGGACGCGTTCCAATCTCGTGATATCCTTTCGAAACTAAGGAATCCAAAATTGTACGGCATACTCCAGGTTTGGTCGGACGAGGGAGTTGTACAGACAAAGTACTATCTCCTTGTTCCAATATCCAAACTGAGGCTTTATATACCCTACCATCCTTTGAGCTTTTTTCTCCACCTCAATACACTGTTTCGAGAACTTGAGGTCACTGGTGATAGTTACACCTAAGTCCTTCTCAGTGTTGGTGGATTCAAGAGCAGTGCCCTTAAGGATATAGGGTGATTGGGGATTTTTGTAGCCGATATGCATCACTTTGCATTTGTTTACGTTGAAAGGCATTTTCCACGTATCAGACCACTCCCCAATCTTCCGAAGATCATTTTGCGGGCGGGCAGTATTTCCATCATTTGCAACGTTCATACCAAGCTTGGTATCGTCGGCAAATTTAGAAATCTTGGCAACCATGTCATCTTCCATGTCGTTGACGTAGAAGATAAATAGTAGTGGTCCTAGGACAGAACCTTGAAGCACCCGCTAGTAACGGGCACCGACTCAGAAGTTTGTCCATTCACCACCACCTGTTGCCGTCTGCCACTTAGCCAGTTATATATCCAGCCTGCTACTTTTCTGTCTATGCCCAGCGCTCGCACTTTCCGGAGAAGGCGGCGGTGCGGTACCTTATCAAAGGCCTTCTGAAAGTCTAAGTAGACCACATCCACCGCCTTGTCCCGATCGTGCTCACTGAAGACGAATTGGAAGAACTCCATAAGGTTCGTCAGGCATGACCCTTGCCTTCGGAAGCCGTGCTAAGATCTCCTCAATAGCAGCTTTGACTCTAAATGCGACGTCATTTTATCCACCATGATGCTTTCCATGAATTACCGACCATCGAAGTCAGACTGATAGGTCAGTAGTTCGACGTTTGGCTACGGTCTCCTTTCTTGAACATGGGAGTCACCTCCGATTCACCCCACTCTCTAGGAAGGCATTCGGTCCGGATTGGCATGTTGAAGATTGCGCTCAGGTGTCGTAACACTTGATCGCGCACTTCTTTCAACACTTTAGGTAGAAACTCATCCGGGCCAGGTGACTTATTCGTCATTAGGTCAGTGATCTTCTTTTCTATTTTCCCTTCGGTGAAGCCCATATCCTCTAGCTTTTTCCCCGAGTTGGAATCTGTTGGCTGGGGGATGGGTCCACATTCTTCAGTAAACACTGAAGAGAAGTAGTCGTTGAGGAGGTTAGCATTTTCTGCATCTGAATGCTTTAATGTCCCCTCCTCGTTCCTCAAAGGGCCAATCGTTCGACGGATTGGTTTACGGCTATTTACATATCCAAAGAACTTCTTGGGATTCTTTTCTTTACAAAGTCTCGTCACTCGGATTTCCTCAAACCGCTTAGCCGCCCTTATGCTGGACTTCACTCTCTTGGCTAGCATCCGGGATTCGTCAAAGTCAACCGAGATCTTCGATTGACAGTACACATTTCTCGTCTCCCTAAGCAGTTGGCCGATTTCTCTATTAAACCACTTTGGTTGAACATAAGACCGACGGGGGCATTTCAGAGGGATGAAACGCGATTGAAGACTCATGAATGTAGTTTTGAAACTGTTCCACGAGTCTTCAACAACCTCGCGTCAGTCAGTCCAGTACGAAGATCTACAAAGTCTGCTCTTCTCAAATCAAGTTTCTTCGATTTACTAGTTGCAGGCCCTGCCTTGGGGACTTTGACTACAAATCTAATTAGTCGGTGGTCACTGCCACCGAGCTCTTCGCCAACAGAGAGGTCCTTAACGATGTCATACTCAGAGATGAAAACCAAGTCGAGGATATTGTCTCCTCTCATTGGCTCTCTGACCCATTGAGTGAGGAACTCGTTGTTCGCGAACTCCAGGAGTAGTGCGTTCTCGCCACAGGGTTCTCTCGTTTCTCAGTCAACATGGGTATTGAAGTTACCCATGGTGATAAACACTTTGTCTTTTACAAGTTCGCCCAACAGCTGGTACAGACTCCTGTCCTGTTCTAAGAGTTGGGCAGGGGGTCTGTAAAGCACCAGGGTCCTGTATCTGACAGGACCTATCTCTAGGTCAACACCTAGTAGTTCATAGTCGGATACGATGTTGCATTCCGTCGAATTGAGAGTATCCTTAACATACAGCATCACATCGCCACCCTCTCTGTCTGGCCTATCTTTCAGAAAGAGCTGATAACCGGGAATCGTGAATTTCCCTTCAAAATCTCGGCTTGAGGTTTTTACCCACGACTCTGTTATGGCTACTATTTCAGGTTCTTCCGTCGCTATGAGGCCACGAAGTTCAAGAAACTTGTTCCTGATCGACCTCGCATTGAACAGAAGAACTTTCAGTGAGTCCCCGAATGTAGGACTCTCTACGCTCTTCCGTTTCCCGGCTTATTTGTTGGCGAGGAGGCACCCCTCTTTGCGACCTCTAAGAAGGTCGTTCCAGGAGTGACACGGGCGTATTGGCGTACGTACGCCCTCACTCTGGGCCGGATACTCCTTTGGGTCCTCTCTACGACATCCTGTATCATGTTCGACAGCAAGGCCTTTCCTTAAAAGGAAAGATGTACCCCATCTTTTTAGAAGAGATCATTTCTACCATAAAAGGTGCGGTACGGGTCCCCGAAAAAGACCCCCTCTGCCATACATAAATCTGCCAGGCGCCAGTTTAAAGAGACGTTCATCGAGTGAGCGGTCCGTGTTGTACGTCTCCTCGGGAGCATCCCAACTACAACACGCTTGCGGTTTTCAGCCCACAGTCGTCCACGGCGCCCATGACCGTGTGGACGATTTTATCCGTAGGGCCTACCCTACCTCCTCTCAGGTAGAGGTCGTTGCCACTGACCATCAGAGCAACGACTGAGCTCTCAGAAATCTGTGATTTCTCAGCCTCTACTCTGATGTGGTGGTTACCCCATCCTGGCAGGCAGCTTACCTTCACACTAGTGCAAAGGCGGGCCACTAGCATGGGCTGTAGACCCCGTGTTTGAGAATCACCAATAAGGGTGACCCTTGCATATTCGTCTTCAGACGACTTAGTCTTCCCTTTAGGAAGCGACTTGCTGCTTTCCTCTTTTATATCTACATTTGTCTTCTTCTTCCTCTTCTTTTTCTTGTCTTCCTTTGTTTTCTCTTCTTCTGTTTCTCGTTTCTCTTCTTTTGCTTCTACTTTCTCGTCCTCTGTTTCCACTTTCTTTACTTCTCTTTCTACTTTCTCTTCTTCTCTTTCTATTTTTTCTTCTTTCTTTTCTTCTTTTTGGCTCGTTGAGGCAGTCCTGCAGCAGAAGAATCCTGCTGTTGGACATCGGAAGCCTTCTCGCCTGAGCATCTGCACCTCTCTGTTTCTAAGAGTTGAACTTCCCTTTTGAGGATGGAGTTCTCCTCTCTCAGTTGAGCGGTGCTCTCGCCCAGGCGCTTCTCTAGTTTGCAAAAGTCACAGACACTAACGGCATCTGTGAGCTCCTTGCAACTCCTGCCCCCGAAGTCTTCCCTCCATCTGTAAACTTTGCATATTTTGCAGGTTAACTTGCGGAACGGAGGACCATTCTTCTTCGCCATCTTAAAAAACTCTCGGACAATACGCATTAAAAAAGGGTTTTTTGTGTGTGATTTTCTATCGCACTAATCACATCCGCCTATTTCCAGAAGGTTTTCGGTCGTTCGGCAAACAGAAACCCTTTGGACATTCCTAATCGTGCCATAGCTCCCAACTTAGAAGCACGAGAGCCCCAGTGAACTGGTTCTCTGATTTTTCGACTGGGGTGCTTGAGGTGTAGCGGTCACAGGGGGCTGGTCAGGCCATTACACGTTAGGAAAAAGCTTCTAAGGGGTACCTAGCATTTCTCCATTAATCGTACCCCAAATGCCTGAGATCCCTTCAATCTCAGTCTCTTGAAACCTATGAGTGCTCCAAGGCATTATTTAAAGAGGTCCTAAAGCCTCTCTTCTCGCGCGGTATAAGGGAGCTGGTGAGGCCCTTATTAATAAACAACTTATGTGTAATAGAGATGAATGTTTGTTTTTTGTTATTGGGTTTTGTTTTGTTTTTCTTGACAGTTGAAGAGAGTTGGTGAAACTTAGTACTAATAGAATCGAAGAGGTTGGTAGGGGGATGCAAGGAGACGCATCACAGAAGTGGTAGAGAAGTTTGACAAACCTTAGTCTCGATCCTACTAAAGCTACCTTACTGACAGTGGAAACAGAGGACGAGAAAGTAGAAGCAAAAGAAGAGAAACGAGAAACAGAAGAAGAGAAAACAAAGGAAGACAAGAAAAAGAAGAGGAATCGTACCCCAAATGCCTGAGATCCCTTCAATCTCAGTCTCTTGAAACCTATGAGTGCTCCAAGGCATTATTTAAAGAGGTCCTAAAGCCTCTCTTCTCGCGCGGTATAAGGGAGCTGGTGAGGCCCTTATTAATAAACAACTTATGTGTAATAGAGATGAATGTTTGTTTTTTGTTGTTGGGTTTTGTTTTGTTTTTCTTGACAGTTGAAGAGAGTTGGTGAAACTTAGTACTAATAGAATCGAAGAGGTTGGTAGGGGGATGCAAGGAGACGCATCACAGAAGTGGTAGAGAAGTTTGACAAACCTTAGTCTCGATCCTACTAAAGCTACCTTACTGACATGGGTGACCCTACCGGACTAAAAGTTTCCTAGCTTATCTAGCTTAACTTAAGCAGCTCGCGTAAGCTCTCTGACCAACGGCAAGGTGGTTGCAGCAAGAGAGAGAGAGAGAGAGAGAGAGAGAGAGAGAGAAAGAAACAGGGCAAACACAAAAGGAGAATGCAAAGAAGCAAAGGGTTCCATTTTTATGCCAATTTTTCACACGGCGACGACAGCCGCTTTACTCGTAATTCTACAGATTGACAACTCGTACGCAATGGATTGGCCGTCATCTTGTCATTGCTTTTTTTTATTTTCAAGAACCAAAACAATTGATTAGGTAGGGGTTTAGGTTGGTTAGTTCTTTTTATTGTTTTTTTTTTATTTTAGACTATCGTAATTTTGGAGGGGAGGGGGATTAAACTTTTATTTTCTATTTATCCGCTGGGAAGGAACCAAACAATAAGCATATTCTTACGACACGGTGTGGCATAGGCTATAGTCTGAAATGTCTGCTTTCTGTAATGGTCATAAAATAACTGTTTTTGCGTTCTTTTGAGAATATTATGGTTGTTTTGAAGCTATAATTGATTTTTTGTCAAAAGTACAACCGTAACCATGACATTATTGTATTAATTTCCATTAATGTAAACTTTTACTCATTTTACATTTACTTTCGAAGTGTTTGGTGGTACTCTTAGATATTAAAAAATGGTTAAGTTAGGTTATGCTTTCTGGGTGAGTGCCGAAACCAAAAAGAATATGGAGATTCCTGTTACATATGAGGAGTCGAAGACAAAAAAAAATGTAACTGTCTGGAATAAATTTTTAAAAACACTTAAAACTAAACGTGCTCAAATAACCTAATACCCCTAACCTTCTACCTCCTAGTTAAATTGGCTTAATCTTAACAGTGTGACCTCAAAAGATGTCCCTGTTCTTAATTACTTATTATTCAGTCATTATTACAACTTCACCAATCAAATAAAAAGCATCCGAGAGGGAACATTTTAAGGTTTAATTATTTTTTTTATATATCCTGAATATGAAATCTGAAGTTATAAAAAAATAGCAGATTGTCTCTACAACAATCAAGAATTATTTATCGGACATGCAACGTGTTTTCATTACAGAAGAGAAGATCAAGCATGGCTCAGTTGTTACCACCAAACTGTCTATTAGACAGCAATATGGTCAGCAAAGGACCATTGATCCAAAAAATTTCACAGAATTTTCGCAAAATGCAAATATCATGGCTCACTTAAGAACATGCATAAATGCAATTCTGGGCACAGCAGAGGTGTGCAAACGCTGAAAACATTGATTTAGTCGCAAATCAGCTTGAAACGGACATCAAGAAATCTGTGAGACGACTATCAGCTGTAACGGGAATCAAACGGGAGAGCAGTCGGAAAATAACCACTTTGGATTTGAGAATGAAGTCATTCAAAATTATTTGCAACAGCTTAGCGAAGAAGACTACCAGCGTTTTTTGAATATTTTGTGAACGCATTGAAAAAATAATTGAAGAAAACCAGAAAAGATTAAGTGACATAATATTCATTGATGAATGCCACATCTATCTCAATGGAGTCATCAGCAAACCAGTGTTGGCCATAAAACAAGCCATATGTACACTTGGAGAAACCTTTGCATTCACCACAAGTTATTGACTTTTGTGGTTTGAGTAGCAGCAAAGTTTACGATCCTTATTTTTCGACGACCTGAAAGCAAACAGACCACTTTTAGTAACTTCAGAAAGAGATTTAGAAAGGCTGAACACTTATTTTGAACAAGAAAATTGCAGTATCAAATGATTTCAGCAAGACGGAGCAACAGCCTACACAACTAGACAATTGTTACAATGTTTAATAATATTTTTAAACAAAGATTCATTTCTCATCACCCACAATTTCTCTCGATCTATCACCTATGGACTTTTTCTCCGGGAATTTATCAATGAAAAAGTATTCAGGCAAGAGCCAGTCTCTATCAAAGAAAGAAAGCAAGCGGTGTTAAAGAGTGTTCAGTCCATTTAATGTAGCATTTAGGAAAATTTAATAAATAACTTCTTTTCCAGTTGTGTGAAATGTATGGATATCCAGCGGCATAACTTGGGACACATTTAGAATATAATAAAACTTTAAAACGCTTTCTTTCGAATGATATTATTTCAACTGTGAAACTGTAATAATGACTCAGTAATAAGCGATTAAAAATAGGGGAAATTTTCGATAAGATTAGTTTTAGTACAATTACAAGTTTTTTATTTTCAAAAACATAAACGTTTTTAATTCTTAAAATAATGCTCACCAATGTCATTTTCAAGTTCCGGACCTTAATAATAACGTAGTTATTCACTTTTCGAAAATATATTTCTACTGTGCAAATTTTAATCTTCCTGCGCCATTTCCCCTATTTCCTTCAAGCTTTGGCTTGGCTAGTTAGCGAATAGCAGGCTTTGTTATATCTGTAGGTGATCGACGCGTGTGTCTTTTGGCGATTAACCAATAGCATTTTTTTTTTATATTTTCGTATATTTCGGACGATTTGGGAATGTCCGTGTTTTCAGTTCACATGGCATAATGGCGTGCGGTGGCTGTGTTAGGTCGCAATATCAACTAATACGAGAAGTTTTTGATGCCGATTGTCAGGTATTAGAAATAGATAAGGATCACAGTGCAATCCCGCGAAATATTACATGCCGCAGTATTTGTAGATTTAGACAGGATCAGAATTTATTTTATCGTGTTAAAATTGCTAAGGATTCGAAAGGGCGTAAAACCTCATGCACATTTTTTGTTACTGCGCGTTTAAGGCACGTGGCTTTCTAATGACTGCATTCGACCAAGTATCCGCATGAATTTTAAGACAAATGAGGCGATTTTTTTCCCAAATTTCTGTCTGATTTTATTAGGTTAGGTTAGGTCTGGTTCTTTCAAATGATTTTGAAAATGTGTTTTTCTTATGTAGATTTGGGTGTACTTTTCAGATCTGAAACTCGTTTCTGCTGGGAATACATACTTTTCCTATTATGGACCTTCAGTCGAGTATGGGAAGAGTATGTATTTCTGGGGAAAACGAATGCTAAATTTGAAAAATAAATATAAAACTACATAAGAAAAACACTTTAAAATTCATTTGAAAATATGTGTTGAAGCAAATCTCTACCAAAAATCTTTGCGGCCATACTGTAAGTATTTCTTGAATTGATGTAATTATTTTTTTTTTCACGAGGCTTATGAAGTCAAAACAGTAGTAAATAATAGATTTATGTATTGGAAAATACCATTTTTAATTGCCAATAACTCAAAACTAGTGCTTTGCGCGCTAAAAAATAGCAATAGACTATTTTCTAATAGATTGGATGTATTTAAAAAAAAGGTGTTAATCTGTAGAAATACCGAAATCAGTAAATTGGAACTGTAAATGGCATGAGGGTTTTTTTTTAAAATAACTGTGCTTGCCTACTTAAGGTAAACTATTTTCATGTTCAGCTTCCATCCTTTCCGTTATTGTATTGAATTTGGGCGTATGACCCTATGAGTTCACGCACATTAAACAGAAAAACAAACAAGTATTGCATTGAGTAAATCTGTGAGTAAACGTGGGACAAGGCAAATTTCCTTGGCAGTTTCTTTGAAGGACAACTATCAGTACACCACCACTACAGGACATCCAGGATAGCACCTTGGCAACCCCTCCTAGGATGGCTTATCCTCCCCTTTCTCTGTGTCAGAAATTAGTCATGCAATCCGATCCATGAAGTGTGGCAAAGCGTGTGGACAAGACCTAGTTCTCCCTGAGTTCCCGAAAATCTCCCTCCATACTATGAATCTACCCTCTTGGGAATATATAATGATTGCTGGACCCAAGGATATTACCCAGACACCTGGAAAGAATATATTCTTCTTCCTTTCCCCAAAGCGGTCAAAGACCCGTCCCTCCCTTCCTCCCATAGACCCAACCTGTTCCTGTCACATATGGAAAAGATTATAGAACACATGTTTTCCCACCGTCTCACAGGGTGGCTGGAGCACCATAGACTCCTAAAAACATAACAATGTGGCCTCAGACTCAGATCGGGCACAACAGACGTCCTCTTACAGCTGGAGAACCACATTCGCCTAGCTTACGCCGGACATCAATACGTCCTAGTGGCCTTCCTGGACATCCAAGGAGTCTTGGATAGGGCCCCACACATAGGTATCCTCCACGGCCTAGCCCGCATAGGGATGAAAAGTCCAGCACTAAGTAGGGTCCCAAACTTCCTGAGCAATAGGGGCTTCTCAGTCTCCCTGAGAGGCATCACCTCTACTCATGTCATCGCCCTTTGAGTCGTCCCCCAGGGATCGGTAATTAGCCCTTTCTTTTTTAATATAATGCATCTACACCAAAAAAAGCTTCCCTCCTGATATATGCTGATAGTATCTCAATCCTCAGCAGCGAGGACACACTTGATGCAGCCCAGACTACCCTACAACAATCGCTGTCAGAATTTAACTCATGGGTCTCAATATCTGGACTGACGATCAGCCCTAACAAGAGCGTATGAATGTGCTTCACACGACGAAGGCTCCCGGCCCTTCCAGAGATCCAGTTAGGTGACACACAACTGCCCCTACGAAAAACACACACCATCCTAGGTCTCCGCCTCGATGGCCTGCGCTTGACGTGGAAACATCATATCTAATAAATTGAAAATCACATGACACATGATTTTATAGATGTATTTAAAGGCCCAGGGAAATGAAAATTGGTAACACAACCCGGAAAAAACCCTTAGGAGAATATCACGTGAACCAATAAAAGCTTAAGAAGAAATATGGGAGATGTAGAGAACGGAAAGATAGGGCAAACTATTTTAACCGTTATATGAAAATAAATAAATAAGTTGGATTTGAACCTGTCATTAAGCGCTCATCGCTTATATGACCAAGACGCTGATCGCCAAAGCTACCATCCTCATATCTAATATTTACGATCTTCTTGTCTACGCCGCCTCGACACCATGCGAAGTATGGCCGGAGTCCACTGGGGTGCTAACAGGGAGACACTCCTAAGGTTATACCAGGCTTTCATCAGAAGTCGCCTCTCCTATGGATAATCAGTTTTCGGATCTGCTGCCCCTCACAACTAGGCAAACTAGATGTAATACAGCATGCAACATTGCGCATAGCCATTGGAGCATTCCGCCCTCTCCCCCATCCCAATTTCGCCCCTTCACGCAGAATCAGTAATACTGCCTCTCTCATGGCACCGAACAGAGCAAGACTGCACTACCCTCTACAATATCATGACTTACCCTCCATCTCACCCTCTCATGGTTCTCTATTCTTCCTTACAGTCCTCCCACTTCCCACTAAGATGATCCCATATTAACAATTCCTTCTTTGTCAGGGGGCATCAAGCATCAGAAAGCCTATCCATTCCCTCCACCCTTTAGCTCCTATTCCACCATGGTTTGCTCTCCAATGCATGATCTCCTCCTCCCTCCCTATCCTTTTTTTTATAAAATAGAGGACGCCGCAGTAGCACATCATATTTTCATGGAGATGGACGCCACCAAATACAATGGTTAATTCAGGATCTCTACAGATCGATCACATACCCTTTCAGACTCCTATAGCTCAGCAGCCTATTTCGAAGATCTTTCCCTTTTCCACACCTGGAAACTTATAGGCATTCGCAGAGTTCTCACCACATAATTATATGCCATACACCAGGTGCTACAGTTTGTTAAGCACCAATTGGTCCCACAAACAGTCGTCCTATATACCAACTCATAATCCTCCCTTCACCTCATTCTTTCTAATCATCCTCCCTCACACACCCCTCTGGTCTACACTACACTCTCTTCTTTTGTACCTATCCTCTCCGCCCTGGAAGGTACGCCTCCAATGGATACCCTCCCATGTAAGCATCCAGGGAAATGAAATAGCATACAAAGCTTCCAAACACGCCCTCATGTCCGATAACACAATTCCTCTGGCCCCAGATCAGTCAGTGATCCGCGCAAACGCTCACTGAGCCTGCCTAGCAGAATGGGAGTCACTCCTATCCACCAACCTGATAACCCAAATGAGCCTCTTCTGAAAATGATGCTACAGCCCACCCTTGGGCACGTCACCCCAACAGACGAATAGACACAGCCCTAACTCGCCTTCGCATTGGACACACCGGACTTCAGAGTCACCTATATCGAATTGGACTGACCAAATTCCTTGGATGCCTGTGGTGCCACCGGCTTGAGGAAACCACAAAACACGTCCCTCTGCAAAGCCTCCGATACTACACCCACCTCTTAAGCGGCGCACCAGGGGACCCTACCCATTGACGAAAAATTGTGAGACTCACATGCAACTTTCTGAGGTCGTCAGGAGAACTACCACGCCTGTAGAGCAAGACTGATACCGATTGGTAATTCTGGGCGAAGGGTTGCCTCAGCGAACGACGCCCATCATACCCAGAAGAAGAAGAAGAAGAATTTCTATTGTTCCGCTCTCTTCGAGTAGGGGATTGAGTTTTACAACCCAGCTATCATAATTTCACTGATGACAAATGCTACAAGAGACTATCAAAGGTCATCCGCACCTGTCAAAACCCACCCACAAAATGCATCCATAGGATTGTGTCAGATCATGCATCTACAATATACAATTTAAACAATCGGTAAATATGTAGATTGGCGGCGCGAACGATCGGATGTAAACTATTTCGTACGTGTACCAATATAAGAAAAGAAGGAGACTGCAAAAGACCATTCATGGCCTACACTTGGCAGCTCCTGTTCCAGTCAACACAAAAGATTTCTTACCAGAGAAAAGTCATCAATATTGTCACCCTTTACAGGAGTTCGTCAGATCTAATCTACAATATACATAAAATGCATCCAGAGGATTATGTCCATTCATGCAACCGCAAAATATAATCTTCCCACTCCTTAGAAAAATATATACATATGTACATAAAAAAAAGTCAGTCCCATCTAGCAGCTTCATCCATATATTTATCTAATCTATTCTTAAAACTACCCAGAGAGGAGGCTTCTATCACATGTCTAGTGAGCCTATTCCATTCATCTACCACACGATTTGTAAACCAATTCCTCCCAATCTCCTTCCTAAACCTATACTTATCACGTTTTTGGAGTAAATTTAAGGGGACCGCTCGTGTGGGGGTAAATAGTGCACAGGGGTTTCCCCTACAATGATCCTGAGTTTCAATCAATTGTGGGGTTCAGGGGCACAGCCCCCCAGTATATAATCATAATTGTTTATAGAATAATATTCTAATGCCTACAGACTAGGACTCAAACGCGCATGAATATTCAGGCATGGGTGAACAAAATATAACAAAATTCCACTTCTGGGGGTGCGCCACCAATCTACATGTTTACCAAACAATCCATAGGATTGTGTCAGATTATGCATCTACAATATACAATTCGAACCATACACAGGAATGTGTCAAAAGAAAAAAGCATCATCATCATGACTCATCAAAATCCAAATCAAGGTAAACATGTAGACGAGCGACCCAGCTGGGAAAAATTATTTTGTGTAAATATTATCGTTCACCCGTCTGAATATTCATGCGCATTTTGAGTTTTCTGACATCATACCCCACCCCCAACCCCTATTATAATTTGCAAAGTGATTAAAGGCGCTGACATGATGTAGTTAAAGCATTCATCTCTGTAAACATCAGAACATTATAAAAATTAGGATTATATACTGGGGGGGCTGTGCCCCCCAGACCCCACCCAATTTAATGAAACTCAGGATCATCATAGTGCAGTCCACGCATCGTGTTTACCCCCCCACGAGATGTCCACTCCAAAAACGTGAAACATTTTAGAACACGGACGAAATAGTACATCTTATCAGCCGGGGCGCTCATCTATATATATATCCAAATCAATTGTAATATACAATAATAAAAAAAGGGAAATATGTAGATTGGTGGCGTGAATGATGAAACATAAAATATTTCGGCTGTGTTCCAATATGTTTCACCTTTTTGGAGTAAATTCAAGGGGACTGCTCGTGGGGTATTTATCACCGTGGGGGGGCCCCCCTATGATGATCCTGAGTTTCAATAACATAACATAATTTCATGGATGACAAAAGCCACAAGGGCCTATCAAAGGTCATCTGTATCCATCAAATCCCACCCATATAATGCATCCATAGGATTTTGTCAGATCATGCCTCTACAATATACAATTTAACAATCTATAGGAATGTCCAACCATGCATCTACAATATATAATTTAAAGCCTCCATAGGAGTCTGTCAAAAACAAAATCAAAGTCCCAAAAAATATACAATAAAAAGAAACTGCATCCACAGGAATGAGTCAAGAAACATATCCACATACCAAAAAGTAAGAAATTAACCCTCCAGCCCCATATAATCATCCAATCTGTGCTTGAAAACATTCAAGTTTGGGCTGTCTACAGTCTCAGGTGGCAAACTATTCCAATAATCCACCACTCTGTTAGTGAAAAAATATTTTCTAACATCCAGTCTGCACCTCTGTTTTTTAATCTTTCAGTGGTGGCCTCTAGTTCTATTACTACCTACTAACTCAAATAACCTGCTGAAATCCAATTTATCCATCCCAGAAAAGATTTTAAAAAGCTCAATCATATCTCCCCTCACACACCTTCTTTCAAATGAAAACATATTTAATACCCTCAGTCTATCTTCATATTCAAGGTGCTTCAGGGATGGTATTATTTTTGTTGCCCTCCTTTGTACTGACTCTAATAAGTTTATATCATGTCTAAAATGTGGTCACCATGCCTGTATAGAGTACTCTAAATGTGGCCTGACATAAGAGTTGTATAGTTTAAGTATGACCTCCTTACTCTTGTAGTTAACATTTCTTTTAATGTAACCTAGCACCCTATTTGCTCTATTTTTTGCCTCAATACACTGCTTGTAGTTAACATTTCTTTTAATGTAACCTAGCACCCTATTTGCTCTATTTTTTGCCTCAATACACTGCGGATGACCTTTGATAGGCCCTTGTGGCTTTTGTCATCCGTGTAATTATGTTATGTAATTATTTTATGCTTTGAAAATTTCAGTGACCTATCTACTACCACTCCTAAGTCCTTCTCATCTTCAACTGAATTAAGGCAATATCCATCCATCTCATAGCTAAAGTCCCTATAATGATCATTAAAGACCTACTATTTCCTCATCAGATTCTTTCAAAACCCCTTCATATTTAATAGGCCCTATTTTAACACTTAGATTTATTATTGATTTTATAATAGCTAAAGAATTTTTTAGGATCTTTATTATTATTTTTAGCTAAATTAATTTTGGAATTCCTTTTGGTCTTCTTAATAATCTTATTTAGTTCATTTCTGGTTAACCTATAATGGTTTAAATTATCTAAACTACTCTCACTTTGTAATCTCTGGTATGCCCTTTTTTTCTCTGAAACTTTATTAGCTATTTCTTGATTCCACCATAATGGTTTCCTACATTTCTTCCTAATAGACTTCATTGGAATACACTGTTCCTGAACCATGTTTAATATAGTCTTAAAAATATCCCACATCTCATAAGTATTCTTTCCATGGAATTCTATATCCCACCTAATCTGATTTAGCATGCTGCGTAATTTATCGTAATCTCCCCTATATGAAAAAAAATACACTTTTTCGGGGGCGCTGCCGATCTTCATGTTTACTAAAACTGCTTCCACAGGAATGAGTCAAGAATACCCCCTAAAGTTAACCTGGTAAACCTGAAAATCGGTGGCCCGACTGATGGGACACAAAATATTTCATCCCTGTTCCAATATGTTTCACCTTTTTTGAGTAATTTCAAGGGGACTGCTCGTGGGGGGGGACCCCCTACGATGATTCTGAGTTTCATTCACTTGGGGGGGGGGCTTCTAGAGGGCACAGTCCACAAGTATATAATCCTAAATGTTTATAGAATAATGTTCTAACATTTTTATTTAAACAAACGTGCATGAATATTCATGCACAGACGAATAAAACAAATGCACTGGAAAAAATACACTGTTTCCCGCAAGCCACTGATCTTCAGGTTTACCGTTAACCCTCCCTTCCCTATAATCATGGAATCTGCGTTCAAATACATTCAAGTTTGGACTCTACTGTCTCAGATGGCAAACTATTCCAGTAATCTACCACTCTATTAGTGAAAAAATATTGGTAAACCTGAGATCGGCAGCGCGTCCCCAAAAGTTTATTTTTGTCAGCTGAAACGACACTAACTTGCGTTTATATTTCATTTACCTGCTTATGAATATTCATGCAAATTTGGTTAAATAAAAATGTTAGAACATTATTCTATAAACATTTATGATTATATACTGGGGGTTGTGCCCCCTAGACACCCCTCCAAATTGAATGAAACTCAGGATCATCGTAGGGGGTTTCCCCTGCAGTGATATCTCCACCCATGAGCAGTCTCATTGAATTTATTCAAAAAAGGTGGAATGGATAAAATATTGCTGAACCTGAAGATCGGTGGCGCGAATGATTATGATGATGATGCAGAGGATTATCTTTGGAATGGCCCTCCTTAAAGTACATTCATTCCAGATCGTCAAACTATCCTTCTTCCTCTCTCACTCTTCTTTCTCACTGCTTCCACATTTTTAGAAGGGTGCATTTTGTTTGCTCTATCTCCTTATCCTTGCTAAATAGGAATTTCCCTATTACTTCTCTTATGTTTTCAATATAAGGCTGCTGCATTCTGATGTCCTCTATTATGATGGTTTGCAGTCCCTTACAGTAAAGGATAAAGTGTTCTAAATCTTCTGTTTCTGCACCGCACAGTACACACTTCACATTTCCTTCTCTAAACCTTTGTCTGTCCCTTAGGCTCAGGGTCTTTGATCTTGCTCTAAATAATAACAATGGGACGCAAAATATTTTGTCCTTGTTCCAATATGTTTCACCTTTTTTGAGTATATTCAAGGGGACTGCTTGTCGGGGAGATATCACTGCAGGGGGACCTCCTACGATGATCCTGAGTTTCATTCAATTGGAGGGGTCTGGGGGGCACAGCCCCCAGTATATAATCAAATGTTTATAGAATAATGTTATAACATTTTTTTATCCAAATGTGCATGAATATTCAGGCATGGGTGAATGAAACATCGCAACTTAGTGTCATTTTGGCTGAAAAAAATACACTTTTTCAGGTGCAGCGCCGATATAGAGGCTTACCAAAATATTTTCTAACATCCAACCTGCTCCTCTGTTTCTTAATTTTTTATTTCAAACATTATCGCCTACATCTCTCTGCAATAGACTCTAAAGATTGGTCAAGAGGCAACTTCATTGATTAATGAACATCTCAATCTGTATGACTGGCACTTGGAATTTGTCTACCTCTCTCTTGACAAAATGACCATATACCTATCTCAGATATTAATTAATTTTGTTAATACGTACATCCCAATAAAAGCAAAGCAGAAGAAGGATGCCCCTTGGCATTGAGGGGTCTCTAGTAATTTTCATGCTGCAAAATCCAAATGCTGGACTGAATACATCCAATCTAGAGTAATGTATGGATGCAGGGCTCCTGCTACATTGCAAAAACTTCAGCTCTTCCATGTGGCCAACAATAACTTAAGACTGGCTGTAATACATGCTCAGTCCGAATATGAACTCCAACCCTGTATCCCAGCGTCATTCACGTACAAAGTTGTTTTATTCCTACATCAGGCATAAAAAGTATGCTCATCTTTCTATTAGTCCCTTATTAATTGATAACACCTTAACTGATGATGATATTGTAATTGCAAATTCCTTTTATTGAAGCCTTTACTTGTGTGTTTGTAAACACTATCTTACCAAATCTTTCTCCTCATCAACAAGGGACTGGTTCCATATCAACATAACATAATTTCACGGATGACAAAAGCCACAAGGGCCTATCAAAGGTCATCCACATCTGTCAAAATCCACCCACAAAATGCATCCATAGGATTGTGTCAGATCATGCATCTACAATATACAATTTGAACCATATTCAGAAATGTGTCAAAAACAAAAAGGACTCATCAATATCAATTGTAATATACAATAATAAAAAACTGCATCCACAGGAATGAGTCCAGAATACCCCCCAAAGTCAACTCTCCCTCCCTATATAATCATCCAATCTGCACTTGAATACATTCAAGTTTGGACTGTCTACCGTCTCAGATGGCAAACTATTCAAATAATCTACCACTCTATTGGTGAAAAAATATTCCCTAAGATCCAACCTGCACCTGTTTTTTAATTTTTAAGTGGTGACCCCTAGTCCTATTACTACCTTCCAACTCAAATAACTTTCTAAAATCCAACTTACCCATCCCAGAACAGATTTTAAAAAGCTCAATCATATCTCCCTTCACACATCTTCTCTCAAATGAGAATATATTTAGTACCCTCAGTCTATCTTCATATTCAAGGTGCTTCAGGGAAGGTATTATTTTTGTTGCCCTCCTTTGTACTGACTCTAGCAGGTTGATGTCATGTCTCAAGTGTGGTGACCATGCTTGTATACCGTATTCTAAATGTGGCCTAACATATGAGTTATAGAGTTTAAGGATAACCTCTTTACTCTTGTAGCTAACATTCCTCTTAATGTATCCTAGCACCCTATTTGATCTATTTTTTGCCTCAATACACTGCTTTGAAAACTTCAGTGACCTATCTACTACTACGCCTAAGTCCTTCTCATGCTCAACTGAATTCAGCCAATGCCCATCCATTTCATAGCTAAATTCCCTATTATCCCTTCCCATGTTAAGAACTTTGCATTTTTTAAGGTTAAAAGTTATCTGCCACTTCTGAGCCCAAGCTAATAACTTATTTAAGTCACTCTGCATTTTAAAGCTACCCTTAACTTCTTTGACTACAGCTGCCAATTTAGTGTCATCAGCAAAAATTGACACTTTGCTGTTTACAGCCTCCCCAAGATCATTTATGAGGGGTGGTCATTAAGTTTTGCAATTTGGATCTAAGGAAATGAGATATGAGGAAAAGTGTTTTATTATTTTTCAATATAACTACCCTCGACTTCAATGCACTCGCGCCACTTGTCCCTGAGGTTTCGAGTTCCCGACTGCTGTTCAATCCACTCCTGGATGGCGAGCTGGACATCTTCATTGTCCCCAAACCGGATGGTTGAGCTCCTTAAATCCGCACTCGCACAGGGCAGCTTGTGCAACTCTGGCCTTGTGGACTTTGACGATGTTGAAGTTGATCATGGGCCGTGAAGTTTCTAGCGACCCAACGGGCAGAGACCTTGCTCATGGCCAAATTGTTGTGGATGATGTTGATAACACTTCCATGTGATATTCCAAGTTCTCACTCAATTTCTTTGACCTTCACCCGTCGATTTTCGAGGATCCTCCTCTCCACACGGGCCACATTGTCCTCGTTGGTCACATCTGACGGGTGTCTTTTGCATCTTCAAGTGACTCACGACCATGGCGGAACATCCTATTCCAGCGAGCAATGGTTGTATAGGAAGGGGCGGTGTTGGTATACGCTGCAACCATGCATTCAGGGATCTCTTTTGCATTCTTGCCTTCCTTGGTCAAAAATTTGATCACTGCATGGTGCTCAACCTTCTCCATTGCTGAAAAATTTGTAACTGACAATCTGCGATCAGCTACTGCTTTTTAAATAGACGAGGCAGGAGCGTGCGGCTGCAGGTCCTGACTTGTCATAACTTGTCCTAACACCCCCACAAACAGTCATCCCCCTTCCTCTGTTTTGCTCTACCGATTCGCAAAACTTATTGACCACCCCTTGTATATAAACTATAAATAATAAAGGGCCTGAATGGATCCCTGAGGTACGCCACTGATAATGTCCCTACACTGTGACCTCACCCTATTCAGCACAACTCTCTGTTTCCTGTCTTTCAGTCATTCGTTATCCAATTCAAAACCTTACCACATATCCCATGCATTTTTAATTTGTGATCTAGTCTCCTATGTGGAACCTTATCAAAAGCTTTGCTAAAATCTAAGTAAATTACATCAACATTCTCTCCCTTATCTAATTGTTTAGTAACATAATCCATAAAATCCAGTAAATTTGTTAAACACGATGTAACTCTTCAAACCCATGCTGAGCATCATTAATTAACCTACCACACTCTAGATAGTCAGAAATCCCCTTCTTAACTATCTTCTCAAGAATTTTACAAATGATAGAAGTTAAGCTTACCGGCCTAATATTATTTGGGTCCTCTTTACTTCCCTACTACCAGTTTCAAACTGTATTATGAGTTAGTATAGGGGGGGAGGGCATGCCCCCCCAACTTCCTGCTCGCTTCCTCACCCTCAGGAACAAGTAGCCGAAAATGCCTGAGTAGTCATTCTTCAACTTTACCATTAGTCCATTATTTAAATTTGCAATTTATGACAGTCTTCCACATTTTCTATCTTCCTAAATACCTTGGTGTCTTCAACATATATCTCATTACTGTTCGTAACCACACTGGGAAGGTCATTTATAAACTGGAAAACTAACAGCGGCCCCAGCGCAGAACCTTGAGGAACACACTGGTTATATTTTTACACTCTGATACAAATCATTGCTAATACTTGAATTTATGGGCGCTTTCTGGGCTACCATTAATATGATCGGCTCTGCATGTTTATCAGAATAATAAAGACAATAGCGCCGTCTACTTTGTTATTTCGGCTAAAAATTAAAAATTTTCATTACATTTGAAATGGGCCCCCCATACTCCTCACTTAATTATGGGGGGTTTTATCCCCACACCCTCTTCAACTTTAAAAAAAACTTGTAATATTCCTAATTTGAAAAACTAACATCAGATTTCAGTGCAAAAGGTGATTTCTAAATGTCAGCAGCACTATCGTTGTAGCTTTCCAAAAATCTATCCTTTAACCCCAATTGATCCAACCCGCTTCCCACACTAATTTGGACATGAGAATTGAGGGAGAAATGAAATGGATTGTATGTACATTCCTTTATTTCTAAGAAAAAAATATGGTGTAAATATTTATAAGAGATCTCGTTACTTATACACACACAAAAAAAAAATGAGATTCATAAATTTGCAATTTCAATATCAAAATAACAGTCCTATAACCAAACAAACAATATAAAAGAGGCGTATTAAGCACACTGGTTCTGAAACCATTCAAAATTGTACATGGAGGCCTAGTAACCACACTTGTACTCAACAATACAACAAAAGCCTCACGTTTTACCTCTGGGGAAAAGTCCTGCCGGCTGCCATTCGAGTGTTTACAAAGTGGCCTTTCGAAAAAATAATATCAAATTGTAAATTGCTGGGGGAGAGAAAAAAAACATTTTAGACAAGCATGAAATCCCTAATATATTATATATAAAAACCATCTCCCCATTCAAACACACATTCTTATAGAGGGAGGGAGAGGGTATTGGGAAAGGGGTGGGAGAATGGCCCTTCATACACACACTCACATTCGCTCCACCACACCCCTCCTTCCTTTGGCCATTTGACCACAGTCAACCCTGTAAGGGGCATGGCAATATGCCATGCTGACGGGACTCAGCACCCCGTCTGACCCCAGCTTAGCCTCTTCTTCTTTCAGACAGCCTGTATTTCTTCCCTACTTCCTCACTTCCCCTACAACCTCTCCCACAACTTTCTCTGGACAGCCTCTAAGTTCACAGGGCAGATGCTAACCTTCTTCTCAACCAACCATCCCGGATCGGGGCTGAGGGGACAACGTTGTCTAACCCCTGATCTCCGGTCTGGGGTGGTTGGTTTTTAACAACCTGCTTCATCCCCACCCATACCTTCCTCACATCCCCTTTCCTTCTCACTTCACCATCTATTTTTTTACACTATGTGCAATGTGGAGCTACCATGCTGAGGGACTGCCAAGCCAGCAGGCGGGAGGGGTGGTCCTGAATGGCAGCACCTGGCTCTGCCAGGCCTGTACTCACCCCTTGAAGGGTGGGCTACTGCGAGGGGTGATGAGCGTATACATCCTGTGAAAAGTTTTGGGTCATCATGCCCAATGATGAAGAAATTAAAAATCTTCCCTTAATTTTCCCTGTTCCATTGTAGGAGCCGCCCTCAGGCAACTCCACAGAAAAGATGGAGGTCCCCTCCCCCAGGTCCAAGCCTGTGCCTCCCCAGACATGACTTGTGACAACACTGCCAATGGGACCTGCAATGTCGGGGGGGGGGGCAACTGGAGGCCCCCCTGAGATAGACATGGGCCTTCCATGGGAGCAAATCCAGGCTCGGCACCAAGCACCAAACCTGAATCCTTCCCTATGCAAGGTCCTCCTCAAACGGCCTGGGTTTCCAAGGCAGTAAAAGGAGGGGAGGGATCTCCTCCAACCGGTGCCCCTGCGACTGCCAGGAACTTCTCTATCTTGGAGAAGGACCTGGCTGAGGCTGGCCCATCTGGCCTGGGGGCTCCTGCTGGCAGAGAGGAGAAGCAGGTTCATTCCCCGCTCTCCTCTCCTAGGAAAAAGACTAAGAAAATTTGAGGTTCCTCTCCATCCGCAGGAGCTGTGGGGTCTGCTGCCCCTTCGGTAAGTGACCAAGCCAAGATTGGCACATCCGGCCCCTCTGCCTTCCCAGGTGCGGAGCCCCTGACTATGAATAAGACAAAAAGTGCGCAGGGCAGAGCCTCGATAACATCAGGGCCCCTCATTCAGAGGTTACCTGGCATTTTCGAGCCTGCTGGCTTCAAACGCTTCCTTGTTATTCGCTCCACTGATGGCAGTATGTTGGCCAAGGGCAACATGATCCATCAGAGAGCCGAAGATGACCTGTTTTTCGGAAGGGAGCCTTCTGGCAAATGCGGCGGATCCCTCTGAGGCAGCCAGGATAAGTGCTCTTCCGACACTTTATGGTACCCCGGTGAGTGTGACGCCGCACTCTACCATGAACTTTGTGAAAGGAGTAGTTTATGCGAGGGAACTCGTTAACTACTCCATAGAGGACATTACCTTAGAGCTGGCCAGCCATGGGGCAGTCAAGGTCAAACGTGTGATGAGAAAACAGGGAGGGGCCTCGAGACCCACCCCTACACTTCATCACGTTCGACTGTGACAAGCTCCCTGAGTTGGTGCGTGCCGGTCGGTACTGCTACCGTGTGAAGGCAATCGTGCCACTGCCGCTGAGGTGCTATTACTGTCACCGCTTCAGCCATACAAATCTCGCATGTATACATGCAAAGTCAGGGTTATCCGAAGAATGTGTAAATTGCTCCAAGGCCTCACATGATAAGTCCAAATCGTGTGTGGCCAAGTGTGTCAATTGTGGAGAGCCACACCCAGCTTCTTCAAAGCAATATGGTGCTTATCTCCTTAAGAAAGAAATGCTGGCTGTTCAGGCCCAGGATCGACTCTCATTCCGCTAGGCTAAGGACTTGGTCCTGGCGCGCCTGGCTCTGCTTGGGATGTCTTATGCCTCAATGGTTAGAAAGACACCCTCTGCTTCTGGCCCAACCAGGCCAACGAGCATGGTTGTTTCCACGGCCATTCAGAGCGCTTCTGTAGGTTCTATTCAACCTGGGTGCTCCCCTGGTAAAGCTGGCGGCACAAAGGGTTCACTCCCAGCCCCGGCGAAAACCAGGGCTCCCTCCTTTTCCCAGCTTGACCGTTTCCTGTAAGGCAAAACGGCCACATGCCTCCACCTCGTTGTTAGACTCACAAGAGGCAACACCCCTAAAGTTAGTTGCCAGTCCATCTTCCAGGGTGGGGTTGCCAAACCCTTATACACCCGGCATGATGTCTCGGTTCTTCTCACTTTAGATATCTCCTTTCAGGAGGTATCTAAAGTGCTTGGAGATTTGAATGCCAGGCATCCTCTTTGGGGCGATTACTCAATAAATTCCAGGGGACAAGTCCTTGCCGATCTGATTGAAGAGCTTCAGATGGGTGTCATAAATGTGGATGAGTTTACGCATCACTGCCTGAGAACCACTTCATTTTCTTGCATTGATCTATCTTTGTGCTCTTCTGATGCACAGCCTGATTTTGATTGGGGGGTGGTCGATGACCTCCATGATAGTGATCACTTTCCCATTCAAATATCATTTTCAGGGCAACTGCCGCCTGAGAGCCCACCTCGGTGATGCTTGGCGCTAGCGTAGTGGCCTGCATTTCAGGAAATGACTGAATTCTCTATCTCAGTCAAGGAGTTTAGGTCGGTAGATGAGGCCGTTGAGTTCTCCAGCAACCTCATTGCCGCAGGCATGACTACTATTCCTAGAATGTCTGGCCATTTTGCACGCCGACCACTCCCTTGGTGGTCATCTGAGTGTGAGATAGCCCTCAAACAGAAGCGTTATGCCTACATGCGCTTTAAGTGCTGCCCAAACGATTTCACTGTCGGTGAATCTCATCGGGCTAGGTTCCGGTATATTTTGAAGCACGCCCGCCGCTCTTTCTGGCAGGCATGGGCATACATGTCTTCACTTAATGGGAAGATCCCTCTGGCAGAGTTGTGGAAGTGAGTCAAAAGGATTTGAGGCAAGTTCTTGCAGGACCCCCCTCCCTCCCATTTTCCAGGAGAATGGGACTGTAATCTCGGACCTCACGTCCTTGGCGGAATCCTTCGTGGCCGCATTCTCTAGCCAGGATGCTGCTCCACCAGCATTCAATGCACGTTGTCATGTCACGGAAGGCGGCCGGCTGGACTTCACCTACAGTGAGTGAGTTGCATTCCACTCTTGCTTCGTGTATGGACACCGCCCATGGTCCGGACGATGTCCCGTATACCATGCTTCGACACCTCTGTTTGTGATGCATGGCCTTTCTGTTAGATTTGTTCAATAGGATCTGGGTGGAGGGTCTCCTCCCAGATTCCTGGTGAATCGCTACTGTGCTCGCCTTTCACAAACCGGGGAGAGATCACTCTACTCCGACCGGTTTCCGCCCAATCTCTCTAACCTCTTGCATCTGCAAGTTGATGGAGAAATTGGTAAATGTTAGATTAGCCTTTTTTCTTCTGGACAGCGGAGGCCATCTGTCTTCTGCACAGTGCGGCTTCCGCAAGTTCCACTCCACGACGGATGCTCTGTTCCGACTGGAAAATGCCATCTGCGAGGCCTTCCTTCATAGACAGCATATACCACAATGTTTTTCAACTTATAGAAGGCCTACGATACTGCAATGTGATACGCTATAATGGAGACTCTCCACACGATGGGGGTGAGGGGACACCTCCCAATGTTATATTTGAATTTTTGCGAGATCGTTGATTCCGCGTACGAGTGGGGGAGCCCTCTCTGGCCCAATGGAGCAGGAAGAGGGTGTCCCACAGGAAACTGTCCTCAGTGTCAGCTCGGTGCTGCCGAAAGATGTTCTCACTACGCTTTATGTGGATGACCTTTCGATCTCTTTTGGTGTGGCCCTGATGCCAACTCTGGAGTGTCAACTCCAACAGGCATTGAACCGCGTCTCTTGCTATACCGAAACGCACAGGTTTCAGTTTTCCTTGGCCAAGACTAAGACGGTGCTCTTCTGCCACCATCCACGGCTCCACCCAGACCCAGACTTGTTTCTCAATGGGGTATGCCTGGGAAGCTACTATTCACAGCCTTAGTGTCTCTTTTACCTATGCCATGGATATTCTCCATTCTGTGAAGTTCAGCGCTTGAGGCCCTGATATAGCTACTGCCTTACTTTTTTATCGATCCTTTGTTTGCTCGAAGCTCAACTACGGATGCCAGTTTTATGCATCCGGAGCCGAGCATTTATTGCGGAAGATGTACTCGATCCACCACACCGGCCTTTCTTTTTGGTGCATTCCGCATTTTCCCCATTGAGAGCCTACTAGTTGATGCTGTGGAGATGTCACTTGCTCTACGCCATCTACAGTACATCATTTGCCTGTAAGTGTGAGCACGGCGCCTCCCTCAGTCACCAAAGGCTCTCACTTCATTTGCAGCTGATTTTGACGGTGTCTATGCTGCCGAGAGACGCTAGTCATACCCTAAGCCCTTCAGGTTTAGTGCCAGGAAACTTATTCGAAAGCTAGGTTTAGCTCTTGGGCCGGTGTCGCCCCTAGTTCTGCCCAGGACACCACCCTGTAGGGTACCACATTTTGTCTATTTGTCGCCATGCCTCTGCTCCCAAAGTTTGTACAGTGCCGGGAGTTTTGTGTTTAACCTTTTTAGAGCACACCCTGTATCATGCTGGAACCGTGCTAGTGTATACGGATGGCTCCAATTCCGAAGAGGGGGTCGGCTTCTGCGCTGTATCCACTCTGTTTGAAGTCAGCGTGGCTCTGCCAGGCGCTGCGTCTGTCTTCACGGCTGAGCTGGTGGCAATACATCACTCAGTACGGGAGATTACGCAACATGCCCAGTTCGGAGACCGGATTGTGATCTATAGCGACCTACAAATCCCCATGAGTGCTCTCGGGGCATTAGAATATCTGCATCCCCTGGTTCACGAGATCCCTGACACCACTCTTTTGGCGAGCTGGGTGGATGTTGAGATTATCTTCTGCTGGGTTCCTGGACATGTTCCAAGGGAACTTAAAGTTGTGTGCCATTGCACTGCGACTGTTCCCATGGACCTACCCCCCAATGCCGCGAAGGCTTCATGTTGCTTTCTGTCATCTCCGAATTGGGCACACTTGCGGGACGCACTGCTATTTGATGGAGCGCTCATCAGCGCCTTACTGTGAAGACTGCATTATCCCCCAGACTGTTTGTCACATTCTTGTTGAATGTCCCAGTCTGGGCGATCTTCGCGCACGGTTCCTGTCCTGGTACCGGGATGGGCATGGTTGCTATCGCCTGTCCCTTGTACTCGGGATGACTGCATGGACTTGTTGCTATCGCCTGTCCCTTGTACTCGGGATGACTGCATGGACTTGTAGACTTGGGGGGAGGAGGCTGGCCTTCTCCCTTTTATTTAACTAGGTTTTGTTTTTTCATTTTTTGTTATTGTTGTTTTCTCTGTAGGTCGTATGCTCCTGCGCCAAGGAAAGGGGGACCTTTCCCCAACACCGGAGCTTGCTTCTTAATTGTTATCTTCCATTTTTATCATTGTTTTGTGTTCATATTCTTATTTTATAGTAGTTTAGAGCTTAGATGTGTGATTGCGGCGACTTACGACCAAGTGGTCAGTCGCCAGATAGCCTCCTAAAAAAAAAATCAACCACAGTCATTCATAATACACTCTCAATCCTCACTCACAGTACTTTTTATATTGAATCGCACCCATTCACACTCGTCTACTGGTCCCTGGCTATGTGTAGCAATCTCTTTGGGTTGTTTGTCAGTCGTACTGCTGGTCTCCTCATCACTATCGTTCATGTTGTCCACCATACTCTTAGCCTTCATCACTAGCTCTCCCATCTCTCGACAGAACTCTTTCATACTCTTCCGTTCAGAACCTTCACTCTTCATATCCCTATTCATCAGCTCCTCACTCACAGCTCTCATCCAACTCAAGGTACACTCTTGTAAAAAAGACAAATCACTCACATCCCCTCTACTCTCAGCGGCTACACCGGAAACCCCTTCAACTGGTTCCCACCAGAAGCCAGAAAAGTCAGTCACCTCCTCATTCTCCTCATCAAACTCACCTCTACCCTTACCATTCATAAAACCAGAAAAATCAGCCACAGGCAGCTCACTCACTCGTCTACTTACATCAGCCAAATCACTCACCTACTTATGCAAACACTCAAGCTCCCCCATACCAGAAAGACTGCTCAGACTTACTTTCATTCGTACTTGCATTCTTCCTTTCACTCTTCTTTGTATGCTTTCTACTCCTGTAGACCAAGACAAGCTCTTTCCCAGACAGATCCATACTATCACATTCCTTCTCATCATCATGCACTTTATCTCTCTCTCTCTCTGCACAGCTCATACACCGGATTGCTCACCAGGTAACCAGGAGGTTCTCTCCACCTCCTCAACTGACTCTGATGAGCCCGCATTCCTTCAGTCGCACCTTCATTCAAACTCTCTAAAACATACATCACACCATTCTCCCAGACTCTCACAACTCTATACCGTTCTTCAAACTTTTCACTCATCTTTGACATATTCAACCTACCTTTTACTTCTTTTACCTTCTATACTTTTGCACTAATTTCAAACTAACGAAACCTTTCATGTGCCTCACGCCAGACACTCGGCTCACTTTCACTCGCCTTTCAAAATTCATAACAAACTGATGTGGGGACACCTCAGTTGCACTATGCACCATGCACCATCGAATTATACGGCCATAACACTCTACTCAACCAGTCATTCAAAGTCATACTCATCATTCTCAACATCTCACACAAAGTCCTAATTGTACATTCAGCCAATCCATTCGAATACGGTACATACAGAGTCGTCCTCACATGCTCCACACCATTCTCTCTCAAGATTCACTCAAATACTTCACTCGCAAACTCGGGGCCCATTATCACACAGGCATCTCCTAAGTTTCAAAACACACAGGAAAAAACAACTGCTCAACCACACACGCAACAGTCACACTCCTTTTATCCCTCACAGGAACTGCATATGCAAACTTGCTTTTATGATCAACCATAACAACATTCCCAGCACTTATATGCTGTAAAGACACACAATCAATTACTACCAACTCAAACTGTTCTTTTGCATCAACTTTCAACATTGGCAGTTTCACTTGCACACCTTGCACCTTTCACACGTAGTCGCAACATTATTCAGAACAGTTCTCAGAAACGGATGGAAAACACACTCCTTCAAACACCCCCACAACTTATACTTACCCATATGCCCATAATTATCCTGCACAACTTTCACCAGACAAATCATACCAACCAAGGACATCACAGGTACATACATATCATCACCACCCTTCACATGCCTCACAAAATATACAACATCCATACAAACAACAAAATCGTTAGCATACCTTTTAAAATCACTCAAACACTCAGGCCATTCATTCAAATCAATACGCATCCTCACACACCTCTTCAACTCAGTGACAAAAGGACACATCTCCTGCATCTCTAGAATATCATCATCACTTAAAATCGCATTTTCATCATCCATGACCAATTTGATTGTCCTGCAAAATTTGACAACATTCTTCGCACACTCATTCAACCTCACATTCACCTTTCATAACACAATCTTTATCAGTATCCAAAGACAAATCATTCAATCTCATAAAGTCTATACCAAGCAAGAAATAACATGGCATTTGCTCATCTTTCAGAATCATAAAGTCATGCTTCATATTCACACCATTGCCCAAATTCACTCTCAGACTAACCTGTTCCTATGCCACTATCATTCCATTCCCCAATCCACTTATCTGTAACTTCACAGGCTTATGCTCGCAACATCTAAACTCATCATACTTAGTCAGAATCATCTCATTCACTAATGACAATTGCGCACCAGTATCAATCAAACCACAGAAGAACCTTTCACCAACTTTCACTCTCACTTCCATTGTATCAGGTCCTCCATGCTCGCAATACACAGAAGGAACAAGCACACCAACATCAGCACTGACATCCACACTGTCATCAACTCCTACATCATCACTCACCACAGTCATTTTCATCCAGACAATCAAATCACTCTTCTCCCTCATATACAAACACTTCAATAGCCAAATTGTAATGAACACCGCTCAAACACTGCAGATGCACCACATTAGCATTCAAACCCTTCACCTTCTCATCTTTGTACACAATCGACCTCTCACCACCAAAGTGCACATTACTAATCACTCCATACAAACGACTCACTACAATCAACACTTCCTGAAATGGTGGGACCCCTTGCATACACATTGCTCTCAATTCTTTCATAAAGTCATCCACACTATCAGGCACTCTCACATCTACTCCATAACTCTTCAAATCTTGCAAACCATTCAATACAGTCCCAAACAAGGAATCACCACCCTTACTCTTCTTTCCATTCATAATCCCTTTCGGCAAATACTCAGGATCACTCGCTCCACACACATTTTCATCATTCGTACCAGGATATCTTGACATCAAATCAGCCACTCCATTCCGTTCACCAGGCACATATTCAATCACATGGTCAAAATCACTCAAATCTTTCAAAGTTCTCACAATCCTACTATCAACCCATTTCATACATTGTAAATACACAAGAGGTTGGTGATCTGTTTTGATCACAAACCTCACACCATACAAAAAGGAACACAGCACTTTCAAACAATACCTTATCGCAGCCAATTCTCGCTCCACAGTCAAATACTTTCCCTCTGCCGCATTCATGGCCTTGGATACATACCCAATTATTCGCCTGACATTCTCTCGATTCAAACGCTGCTCTTGCATCAGCAAACCTCCCATACAGTACCCCCTCGCATCAGTCTACAATTCAAGCATCTTAGCATTTACACTATAATCCAGGTATGCCAATTCAACATCTTGAGCCGCTGCCTCTTTCAGTCTCTCATACGTTTCATTCATCTTATCATTCAATGTAACAATAGTACTACCTTTCTTGCACATCCACTCAGTTAGAGCCTTACTCACACCTGAACAATCACATATGAACTTTTGCTGAAACTCAAATCAAACCCAGAAATGACCATCTGCTTCACAGTCAGCAGTTTCAGAAACATTCGCACCGTCTCAACATACTAGGCATACTCACTCACTATATGCCCAAGGAATTCCACTTCTTTCGCAAACCATTCACACTTTGCTACTTTCACGTTCACACACACTCTCTAACATTCTCTACACATCATTCACAAATCTCATAGCTCCTCAAAACTCTGAATCCTAATCAAAATATTATCTATAAACACAGTCACATTCTTACTCGCAAACTTACTCAACACAACATTCATTGCCCGCTGGAAGGCTCCAGAACAATTAGCCAACCCAAAGCTGAGGCTCCGGAACTGGTAATGCATCTTTGAGGAAGAGAAGGCAGTTACCGGCTGGCTCTCCTCTGCAATGGGTATCTGGTAATCGCCCTGTACCAGATCCAGCTTTGTAAACCACTTCATCCCATGCATACTATACACACACTCAGATACCACACACATCGGAAACCTTTCTTTCACAGTCCTTTCATTCACCTTTTGATAATCCACACATAGAAACAATCTTCCATCCGGCTTACATATAGGCACAATTGGACTATTCCATGCCCTCTTACTCTCTTCAATCAACCCCAATTGCTCTAATTCCACACACTGCACCTCAATCTCATCAGCAATCGGACATGGGAAATGCCTCAGCCGCTGATAGATTGAGGAGTCCTCCTTCGGGACAATCTTGAATTCTGGGAGTCTTGCAACCCCGAAATCCAGATCACCCATACTGAGGGCTCCTTTTCGTTCAAATATCATTCGATACACATCCTCCCTTTCATACTCAGTTAAACATTCATCCAATTCCACCATTCTTTCCACTTCATTATACGTCCACTCACAAGTTTTTTCATTCACAACATTCACCCTGACATCCGTGCTATCATCCATACCTACCTCACTGACAGTGGAGAGGTGACCCAGTACATCTCCAACTTGGATACCCCTCACCTACCTTTTCACTCTGGGGTCTGCCTGCACACATACAAAATGATCATTCATTCTCATCAAGCCATCAAACACACAAGCAACACGCCTTACCTTATAACACGCATCCTTTCCATCCAATATCAGTATTCTCACCCACATTCAAACTCACATCCTTACTCCAACTCACTCTAACAGACACCCTTTCACCCTTCACAAGCCTTACACTCTCCATAGCAGTCACCTCAATACCGGTAAACACACTCCTCAAAACACTACCATCTTTTCCTACATACAATTTATACACCCCATTTTTACCAATCTTTCTCTCAATCTGATCACTCGCAGGATGCACAACCATACGATTCATTTTCATAAAATCACACCATACTCACTACTCACCTTATCAATCACAGAGAATTCACACTCATTCATCAACATAGCATGCATTCGAACAGCTGGCCTTATCACTCCAATCCCACGCACTCTCATACTACCAATCCCTACCAAACTACCCTTATACTCAGACAGTAAGACTCAGCTTGTCATACACATCCTTATATACCACCTTGTCTTGCATCCAGAATCTATCAAAGCCAAACACTCAATCCCGTTCAATTCACCTTCACACTCAGACACTCATACTTCCTACCAGACAGCATTTTCATACTAGACAAAATTACCAACACATTACTCGCACTCATGTGCCCAGAGGATACTTCACCAGGTACCCTCTTCAATTCAGTTTCCCGCTTCAGACTTTCTATTCACACATTGCGCTCTCAGTCTAATCCAACCCTTTCCCCCCCGAATGCCCTTCCATTGCACAATAGCTACATACATTCCTCTGGTCACGACACATCCTTGTATCATGACCGGTCTTTCCACAGTTACCACATGCAAATCTTCCACTCCCCCCAGTATTTGCTCCACCATTCAACTTCGGACAATCTTTCTTCAAATTGCCTCTTTCTTTACATTCGAAGCATTCTTTCACACTTTCCTGGCAATCCTTTATCATATGCTTCTTCTTACCATACCCAAAACATACACCAGACATCCACCTACATTCTGCCAACATATGACCCTTCCTTCCACACCTACGACATTTCACAATCTTTTTCACACCATTTGACCTCTCATTTGCTGGGGCATACCTTGGTTGCTCCTTCATATATCCATTCACACGCTTACCAGTCATCTGTCCCCTTCCATTTGTCCATCCTCCAGTTGCCCATCCTCATTCGCCCAGGAAGCTCTACATCACCCCAACTGGCGCAGCCCTCAGGGCATCCCGATAGCTGACAAACTGCCCGGGTGGAGGAAAGCTCCTGGGCTTCTTACCCCCAACATTTACACTGTACCATCCATCCTCATCTAAATAACTTTCCTCATCAAATTGCCCATCTTCCAACAGTTCCAACACATCCTCCCACACCAACCATTCACCTCTCAGCCTCATTCTCTCCTTTCTTTTCCCATTCAACCATTCACTTAGCTTTAATGGGACTGTATCAAGGAACTTTCTCATCAATTGTTTACATTCATTCACATCATCATCACTATACCTCTTTCTCTCAACTCTATGTGCATACATGTTCACACTTTCACTCTTCCTCATTCATTTCACCTGCCCAATCAGTCTCTCCTTCACCACCTCATACCTCGGTTCCCCCACACTTGTGATCATGTGGAAAAACTCTAATACTTTTCCATCCAAACATTCCCCCAAAACATTTATCCAGTATCCATTATTCTCTGGGTACTTTAGCTTGCAATATCGCTCAAATTCCCTGAAGAATTCTTCCACACTTTTCCCACCATGCAACCTAAACTTATCTACCTTTGGGACTTCCCTTATCAAAATACCCTTCCCCACATTCACTTCACTTACACTCATACTATCATTCTCTCCTTCATCCAAGTACAATGAGTCCACACTCTTCCCTCTCACCTTCCAATCCTTTCCCTTTGACCCAGTCTTCCTTCCTCCCTTGCATTCCACTCTTTTCCATTCTCTGTCCTTCCTATCACTCACAATCATCCTATCTTCTTTAGACTCGCACACACTCCCATTGATCCCATTAGTCTTATCTGCTTCAGTCGGAGCAGGGGTCAGGGTCGAGGGTCCTGGGGCTGGTCCTGACCCCTTCATCATGTCATATAGGTCCTGCATCCTTTGTCTTTCTCCATTTCCACCTTCATCCGATCAGTCTTTTCATTCATACCCATCATATCACACTTCAATCCTTCAATCACGCTCCTTAACATTGTACATTCTTCCTCTTTCTTTCTCAATTCAAGCCTCAGTCGCACAACCTTATCATGGAGACCCTGCTCCACAGAAGTCATCCTCCCAGGTTATTAATAAAGATAGAAAAAGGGAAAAACAACCGAACTACCTGTCATTCTAATTGGGTGTGGACTGCAATTCAATCCTAACAATGCTCCTGGATTTAAGATCTCGCTTCCCTATTTGGGCACCAAATGTAGCGGGCTGAAAATCTATCCTCTAACCCCAATCAATCCAACCCACTTCCTACACTAATTTGAACGTGAGAAATTGAGGGCGAAATGAAATGGATTGTATGTACATTCCTTTATTTCCAAGAAAAAAATATGGGGTAAATATTTATAAGAGATCTCGTTACTTATGCACACACAAAAATGAGATTCATAAATTTGCAATTTCAATATCAAAATAACAGTCCTATAACCAAACGAAGTTATGCTAAACAATTAAATGAACAATACAAAAGAGGCCTATTAAGCACACTGGTTCCGAAACCATTTCCGCAAATAATGCCTTTTCAGTATATTCTTTTTAAATCCAATTCATTTGAACATGGCCTAGGCTTAGACCTACTTCCTGTATTTTTATTTTTAGTTATCAAGTTCATACTATTAGCTAGGAACACTTTATCTTCCAATTCCACTGTCTTTGCTTCAACATTACTTAGTCTCGCCTCAAAATCTTTGCTCTTATTACAATTATCCTCAACTTTTTTATTCAATACCACTTACCACTGATTAAGCCTCCACTGACCCTAACCTGTTATTTAAGTCCAGATCACTACATTGTCTTTCCTTCATTTCTACTTCTAGGTTATCTTGGCTGTTTGCCAATCTGTTATTTTCAGCTTCAAGTTTCTTCACAAACATAGGAAATATAGGCCATCAGAAAAGGTTTTATTCCTATCGGCCAGAGATTTCCTTTTCAGCAACCTGAATCTCCACTTCTCCATTTACTCGGGGCTCAGCAGGCCCAGGCGGCCTCCCTCTCGCCCATCTCCGCCCTGTAACGGTCATGGCGATTTGCCTTCCTGGCTGCCGTGCTGACGGGACTCAGCGCCCCATCCACCCCAGGCTTAGCCTCTTCTTTCTGACAGCTGCGCGGCGATTTGCCATCCTGTCCGCCGTGCTGACGGGATCCAGCGCTCCATCCGGCCCCAGCTTAGCCTCTCTTCCTTCCTTCAGATAGCCCGATTTCTCCCCTACCTCGTCGCTTTTCATACAACCTCTCCCACAACTTTCTCTGGTCAGCCTCTAATTTCACAGGGTAGATGCTGACCTTCTTCTCAAGCCAACCACCCCGGATGGGGGCTGGGGGGAGAGGGGACATTGTTCCCTAACCCCTGAGCTCCGGTTGGGGATGTTTTTTTTTTTAACAACCTGCTTCATCCCCACCCATACCTTCCTCACATCCCCTTTCATCTCCTCTTCATATTCTATCAATTTTACGCCGTGTCCAAGGTGGAGCCGCCATGCCGATGGACTGCCAGGCCACCAGGCAGGAGGGGTGGTCCCGAATGACGGCGCCTGGCTCTGCCGGGCTTGTAAGCACCTCTCACAGTGCGGGCAACTGCTATTGCGTCCCGTATTAAAAAGAGGGTCACCATGCCCATGTATGTCAAAAAAACCCCAACCCCCAACTTCCCCAAGAAAATCAACGGAGCCGCCCTCGGGCAGCTCCACCGAGAAAATGGAGGTCCCCCTCCATAATTCTTTAACCAGAGAGGAGGCTTACTCCTCTCCTACCCCTACGGGTGTAGGGGACTCCCCCTCACCCCCTTCTCTGGAGGTGCTTTCGGGCACCTCCCTATCTCCAGCGGCAGTCCCTCCTTTGCTTTCTAAGGGGACTGCCAAGAAAGGCAGCCCATTGCCGACTGCCCCTCGTGCAAGCGGCTCGGTAGGGCAAACCCCCTTAGGGGGGAGAGGGAAGCCAGGCCCCTTCGGTCGCTTCCCTCAAAAGACCTGCTGGCAAGAATTTTAAACCTTGCTGGGGTCAAGGCCTGTGCCTCCCCACACAAGACTGGCGACACTGCCAAGGGGACCTGCGATGTCCTGGGAGGGGATGGCTAACTGGAGGCCCCTCCTGTGATAGACATGGTCCTTGAGGAGACCCAGCCTCAGACGGTAGGGCCTTCCATGGGGGGAAGAAGACTCGGGGCTCCTCTCCATCCGCGGGCGCTGCGGGGACAGATGGGTCTGCTACCACTTTGGTAGGCGACCAAGCCAAGATTGGCACATCCAGCCCCTCTAACCCCTCGTGTGCGGAGCCCCTGACTAAGACTAACACCAAGAATGCACAGGGCGGAGCCTCGATGACATCGGGGCCCCTCATTCAGAGGTTACCTGGCGTTTTTGAGCCCGCTGGCTTCAAACGCTTCCTCTTTATTCACTCCACTGATGGCACCATGTTGTCCAAGGGCAACATGATCCATCAGAGGAGAGGATTATCTAGTGCAATTGGTAGAGAGCCGAAGGTAACCCGTTTCTCGGACGGGAGCCTTCTGGCGAATGCGGCGAATCCTGCCGAGGCGGCCAAGATAAGTGCTCTTCGGACACTTCATGGCACCCCGGTGAGTGTGACGCTGCACTCTACCATGAACTTTGTGAAAGGAGTAGTTTATGCGAGGGAACTCGTTGACTACTCCATTGAGAACATCACCCTAGAGCTGGCCGACCATGGGGCGGTCAAGGTCGAACGTGTGATGAGAAAACAGGGAGGGGCCTCGATACCCACCCCTACACTCTTCGTCACGTTCGACTGTGACAAGGTCCCTGAGTCGGTGCGTGCCGGTTGGTACCGCTACCGCGTGAAGGCATTCGTGCCACTGCTGCGGCGGTGCTATTACTGTCACCGCTTCGGCCATACGAATCGATCATGTAGACATGCAAAATCGGGGTCACCCGAAGTCTGTGTAAATTGCTCCAAGGTCGCACACGATAAGTCCAAATCGTGTGTGGCCAAGTGTGTCAATTGCGGAGAGCCGCACCCTGCTTCTTCGAAGCAATGTGGTGCATATCTCCTTGAGAAAGAAATCCTGGCCGTTCAGGCCCAGGATCAACTCTCATTCCGCGAGGCTAAGGACTTGGTCCTGGAGCGCCCGGCTCTGCCTGGGACGTCATATGCCTCAATAGTTAGAAAAGCACCCTCTGCTCTTGGCCCATCCAGGCCAACGAGCACGGTTGTTTCCGCGCCCATTCGGAGCCCTTCTGCGGGCTCTACTACACCCGGGTGCTCCCCTGGTAAAGCTGGCGGCAAAAAGGGTTCACACCCAGCCCCGGCTAAAACCAGGGCTTCCCCCAGCGTGACCGTTTCCCGTAAGGCGAAACGGCCACGCGCCTCCACAGAGTCGTTAGACTCACAGGAGGCAACACCCTTGAAGATGGTCGCTAGGCCATCTTCCAGGGTTCCTAACGCTGTCCCCCGAAAGGAGGACAGCAACAAAGGAACTTCGGCTCCTTCGCCCACCCCTGAGGTGGAGCGAGTGGCTCGGAGACGGTGGTTCCTCGAAAAGAGGGCCCCCCGCCTCCGAAGCCGCAACGCCCGCCTAAGGCTTCGAGGCGGAGGGAAGAAAAGACTCGCATGGCGAGCCCAACCTTCCCCAATAAGTCCTCGAAGGCGACAGCGCTTTGTCCGGCCAACAGCGCCCGGGGTTCTGCCCCCGGGAAGCGTACGGCCATTCCCGTGAGGGTCTTCAGTTCGAGGAGGGCCCCCGCGTCTCCTCCGTGGACTCCGGGCCAACTGGGAAGAGCTGCGGAGGCTCGTCTCGTCCCGTTCCCCGTTAGCTATCTTTTTGCAGGAGACCATGCTAGGCGCGTGCCCCCTGCCTGCCCTCCCGGGGTATAAGGGTCTTGCGACCCCACCACCGCGGGATGGCCGGGCTGGGGGATGCGCGGTTTACACTCGGCATGATGTCTCCGTTCTTCCTTTCTCTTTAGATACCTCCTTTCAGGCAGTGGCTGTGCAGCTGCACCTGGATAGGAGGTATACTATCTTTTCTGCGTACATTCCACCGTCAGCTGACTTCGACGCGGGGGACTTCCGCCGCGTCGTGGCACGGTTGCCGAGGCCCTATCTCTTGCTTGGAGATCTGAACGGCAGGCATCCTCTCTGGGGAGATTACTCCATAAATCCCAGGGGACATGTCCTTGCCGATCTGATCGAAGAGCTTGAGATGGGTGTCCTAAACGTGGATGAGTTTACGCATCACTGTCCGAGAACCGCTTCATTTTCTTGCCTTGACCTATCTTTGTGCTCTTCGGATGCACAGCCTGATTTTGATTGGGGGGTGGTCGATGACCTCCATGGTAGTGATCACTTTCCCATTCAAATATCATTTTCAGGGCAACTGCCGCCTGAGAGACCACCTCGGTGGTGCTTGGCGTGGGCGTGGTGGCCTGCATTTCAGGAAATGACTGATTTCTCTATCTCAGTCGAGGAGTTTAGGTCGGTAGATGAGGCCGTTGAGTTCTTCTCCGGCAACCTCTTCGCCGTGGGCCTGACTACTATTCCTAGGACGTCTGGCCGTTTTGCACGCCGACCACTCCCATGGTGGTCGGCCGAGTGTGAGACGGCCCTCAAACAGAAGCGTTATGCCTACATGCGCTATAAGCGCCGCCCAAACGATTTCACTGTCGCTGAATTTCGTCGGGCTAGGTCTAGGTTCCGGTATATTTCGAAGCACGCCCGCCGCTCTTCTTGGCGGGCATACGTGTCTTCACTTAACGGGAAGACCCCTTTAGCTGAGGTGTAGAAGCGAGTCAAAAGGATTCGGGGCAAGTTCTCGCAGGACCCCCCTCCCGTTCTTCAGGAGAATGGGACCGCAATCTCGGACCCCGCGTCCGTGGCGGAATCCTTAGCGACCGCTTTTTCCGCATTCTCTAGCCGTGATGCTGCTCCGCCAGCATTCAATGCACGTCGTGATGTCGCGGAAGGCCGCCGGCTGGACTTTACCTCCAGAGGCGGAGAACCCTTCAACGACAAGTTTACTGTGAGTGAGTTGCGCTCCACCCTCGCTTCGTGCGCGGACACCGCCCATGGTCCGGACGATGTCCCGTACGCCATGCTTCGACACCTGGGTGAGCGAGGCATGGCCTTTCTGTTAGATTTGCTCAACAGGATCTGGGTGGAAGGTCTTCTCCCAGACTCCTGGCGAATCGCTACTGTGCTCGCCTTTCGCAAACTGGGGAGAGATCACTCTAGTCCGACCGGTTTCCGCCCAATCTCTCTAACCTCTTGCGTGTGCAAGTTGATGGAGAAATTGGTAAATGTTAGATTAGCCTATTTCCTGGACAGCGGAGGCCATCTGTCTTCTGCACAGCGCGGCTTCCGCAAGTTCCACTCCACGTCGGATGCTCTGCTCCGACTGGAAAATGCCGTCTGCGAGGCTTTCCTTCGTAGACAGCACTACGCCACGGTCTTTTTCGATCTGGAGAAGGCCTATGATACCGCATGGCGATACGGTATCATGGAGACTCTCCACACGATGGAGGCGAGGGGACGCCTCCCAATGTTTATATCTGAATTTTTGCGAGATCGTCGATTCCGCGTACGGGTGGGGGGAGCTCTCTCCGGCCCAAAGGATCAGGAAGAGGGTGTCCCGCAGGGAAGTGTCAGTGTCACACTCTTTGCCCTGAGCATCAACGGCGTCACCTCGGTCCTGCCGGAAGATGTTCTCGCTACGCTCTACGTGGACGACCTTTCGATCTCTTTTGGCGCGGTTCAGATGCCAACTCTGGAGCGTCGACTCCAACAGGCATTGAACCGCGTCTCTCGCTATGCCGAAGCGCACAGGTTTCGGTTTTCTTTGGCCAAGACTAAGGTGGTGCACTTCTGCCGCCATCCACGGCTTCACCCTGACCCAGATTTGTTTCTTAATGGGGTGCGCCTGGTTGTGGTGGAGTCGCACCGTTTCCTTGGTCTTGTATTCGACCGACGCCTCACCTGGGAGGCTCATATTCGCAGCCTTAGGGTCTCTTGTTCCCGCGCCATGGACATTCTCCGTTCCGTGACGTTCAGCGCTTGGGGCGCTGATAGGGCTACTGCCCTACTTTATCGATCCTTTGTTCGCTCGAAGCTCGACTACGGATGCGAGTTTTATGCATCCGCAGCCGAGCGTTTATTGCGGAAGATGGATTCGATCCACCACACCGGCCTTCGCCTTGCGACCGGTGCCTTCCGCACTTTCCCCATTGAGAGCCTGTTGGTCGATGCTGGGGAGATGACACTCGTTCTGCGCCGCGTGCAGTGCATCACTCGCCTGTACGCGCGAGCCCGGCGCCTCCCTCAGTCGCCAACAGCTCTCACTGCATCCGCAGCTGATCTCGATGGTGCCTATTCCGCCGAGAGACGCCAGTCATACCCTAAGCCCTTTAGGTTTAGGGCCAGGAAACTCCTTCGAGAGCTAGATATAGCTCTCGGGCCGGTGGCGCCCCTGGTTCTGCCCAGGACGCCACCCTGGAGGGTACCACATTTGGCTATTTGTCGCCACGCCTCTGCTCCCAAAGCTTGTACTGCGCCGGGAGTATTGCGTTCGACCTTTTTGGAGCACACATCGTCTCACGCTGGAACCGTGCCAGTGTATACGGATGGCTCCAAGTCCCAAGAGGGGGTCGGCTTCCACGCCGTATCCCCTCTGTTTGAAGTCAGCGGGGCTCTACCAGGCGCTGCGTCTGTCTTCACGGCCGAGCTGGTGGCAATAGACCACTCGGTACGGGAGATTACGCGACGTGCCCGGTTCGGAGACCTGATTGTGATCTATAGCGACTCACAAATTTCCCTGAGTGCTCTCGAGGCATTGGAATCTCCGCATCCCCTGGTTCGCGATATCCGTGACGCCACGGTTTTGGCGAGCCGGGCAGATGTCGAGATTATGTTCTGCTGGGTTCCTGGACATGTAGGAATTGCGGGGAATGAGGGCGCCAAAGAGTCCGCGAGGACTCTGCGACCGGACCAGCGTTTCGCTCTTCCTCACACAGACTACATGGCAGGAATACGGGCAGCTCTTCGGACTGCTTGGCAAAGAAGATGGGAGACGGTCGAAGGGAACTTAAAGTTGCGTGCCATTGCGCCGCGACTGTTCCCATGGACCTATCCCCCAATGCCACGGCGGCTTCAGGTTGCTTTCTGTCGTCTCCGAATCGGACACACTCGTGTGACGCATCGCTATTTGATGGAGCGCTCGACTGCGTCGTCCCCCAGACTGTTTGGCACATTCTTGTTGAATGTCCCATTCTGGGTGATCTTCGCGCACGATACCTGTCCCAGTACCGGGATGAGTGGGGTCGCTACCGCCTGTCCCTTGTGTTCGGTTCAGATTCGTGCACATTGACTTGTTGACTTCTTGGGGGAGGCCGGCCTTCTCCCTATTATTTAAGCAAGGTTTGTTTTTTTTTTGTTTTGTTTTGTTTTTTGCATTTGTTTTTTTGTTTTGTTTTTTTTTCCTTTAGTTGCACGCTCCTGCGCCGGGGGGACCTCTTCCCGACGCACCAGTTTGCTTCCTTTCCCCCTTTTGGGGTGTTGTTTTTTTTTTTTTCTCTTTAATTTTATTTTAAAGTAGCCTAGAACTAGGCCAGTTTTAATACGGCGACTAATGCCCAAGTAGGCAGTCGCCAGATGAGCTCTTAAAAAAAAAATCTGACAGCCTGCATTTTTACCTTACTTTCTCACTTTCCCTACAACCTCTCCCACAACTTTTGCTGGTCAGCCTCTAATTTCACAGGGTAGATGCTGACCAGCTTCCTCTCACTCAACTATCCCAGATCAGGGCTGACGGGGGAAGGGATAATGCCCCTTCACCCCTGAGCTCTGGTTTGGGGTGGTGAGCTTTTAACAACCTACTTTGTCACCAACCATATCTTCCTCATATACCCCTTTCTCTCTCCTTTCAATATTGATTTTACACCAAGCCCAAGGTGGAGCCGCTATGCCGAAAGGTTGCCTGGCCACTGGGAGGAAAGGTGTGGTCCTAAATGGTGGCAGCTTCTGCCAGCTCCGTGTTCACCCTTCGCAGAGCAGGCTACTGCTAAGGGCGATTAGTGTTTGCTTCTCGTATAACTAATAGGGTCCCTATGCCTGATGATAAAAAAATCAAACTTCCTCTTTCTCCTTCATCACCAACGGAGCTGACTTTGGGCAGCTCTCCTGAAAAAATAGAGCCTTTCCCTGTGCTTTTGCAGGGCACCCTCCAAAACTCTTCAACCCTTTGGGTTTAGGGCTATGAAACTCTGAGAGCTAGGTATAGCTCTCGGGCCAGTGGTGCCCCTGGTTCTGCCCAAGATGCCACCTTAGAGGGTACCACCCTTTACTATTTGTCACCATGACTGCTCCCAAAGCTTCTACACTGCCAAGAATATTGTGGTCAGCCTTTTCGGAGCGCACTTTGTGTCATGCTGGAACTGTGGCTCTAAGTTCCAAGAAGGGGGCATTTTCCATGCTGTATCCCCTCTGTTTAAAGTCAGTGGGGTGCTGCATCATCTTCATGGCTGAGTTAGTTGCAATATAGTGAATTACACTGGTTACTCAGCACAAACCTCAATATAAGCCCCAACTCAACCTGATGTGCCTTGTTTGGAGACCGGATTGTGATTTATAGTGACTCACAAAACTCTGTGAGTGCTCTCAGGTTATTGGAATCTCCGCATCCCTTGGTTCGTGATATCTATGATACAGGGTTTTGGTGAGCCAGACTCATGTTGAGATTATCTTCTGCTGGGTTCCTGGACATGTGGGAATTGCAGGGAATGAGGGTGCCAAAGAGTCCTTGAGTACCGCACGACCAGACCAGTGTTTCACTCTTCCTCAGACTGATTACATGGCAAGAATACAGGCTGCTTTGCAAAGAAGATGTGAGACAGGTAAAGGGAACTTTAAAGTTTTGTGCAATTGCGCTGCGACTGTTCCCATGGCCCTACCCACCAATGCTGCGATGGCTTCAGGTTGCTTTCTGTCTTCTCCAAATTGGACACACTGCATTCTGATGGAGCGCTCGCCGGCACCTTATTGTGATGACTGCATTGTCCCTCGGACTGTGTGTCACATTCCTGTTGATTTCCTCACAGATAATTTGGGTATCAGTTTCCAACCAACTTTCTCAAAAATCTGCTCTTGAAGCAGTCTTTTGAGTCTCCTTTTATTTTCTATTATGATGAATGACCTGTATTCCAATAGCAGTCTTGCATTACCCCTTAAAGCGCCAAACGAATTTGCTTGAAATTGCCATCGGTGAAATTACCCTTGGTACATTATTAGGGAAAATAATAAAATATTTAAATCCTTTTTTTATAAATCAAATATTATATCATTTTAATCAAAAAGAATTCTTCTATCGATCTAACTTAAAAATTATTAATAATCATTACATATTTAGAATTATGATTGGATTATTCACCATTGGTCCTCATTTTTTTTCCCCCTCAGAAGAAAATAAATTTTAGAAATTTTAGTTAGCACTTAAAACTCGTATTTTATAGAAAACTGCTTCTATTTATAGGAAGATTTCTAGATTGCAAACACTTAGAATTTCTCAAAAAATTTAAAAACTAATTATTTTCTTACCTGCACCACGCTCCTTTTTTGTTTCTTCCTCTCCTTCCTCGTGTGCTTTGAATAACATGCTAACCTAAGATATTTTGCCATTTTTTTTTTTATAAAAAAACACAAACATAAACCAAAAAATTAAATAGTGAGAAAATAACAACTGTTTACAATTGTCTGATGCATAAATAAACCCTGTGGTGTGGTTGCTATCAAACAAAATCGTTGAAACTGGGTCATGTTACTCTCATTCATAAATCTATGTTTACAAACATAGAAGGACTGACCTAATTTATTTCTGTATTTTAATTGAATGATCAATCACTAACATAAGAATTTTAAATAAAAAATGGAGGAATCATCATAAAAACAAGCATGAACATGAGTCTTATTTCAAAAGGCCCTTGAGTTGCAAATCCTTATTCTTGGGGCAAAATAGATTATGGGTCCTTTCTATACAAAGCAGCTTGTGAATCAAATGCAAAAAACTAGATAGAATACAGTATAGATGCATTAGACTAGCCATAGGAGCCCTAATCTCTACTAGAAATGATGTTTTGGAAGCAGAATCCTACCTCATGCCAGTCAAATTTTCTAGACTGCTACTAGGCCTAAGATAGTGTATCAAAGTAATGGGCCTAGCCAATCATACCACCCATTCATGCATTTTAGTTCTATTGGTAAAAGACCCACGTGGTGAGTGCAACCCCCCCTGATAAGTCTTTAAAGGTAACAGCACCTGGAGTTCTGCCTCTGGGAAGCACACAGTCATTCCTGTGAGGGTCTTCCCTTCAAAGAGGTCACCCTTATCTCCAAGCTAGGACTGGGTCTATTCCTTCAATGGAATTGCTGCAGACTCTGGGCCAAATGGGAGGAGCTGCAGAGGCTCATCTCCTCCCATTCCATGTTAGCAATCTTTTTGCAGGAGACCATGCTGGGTGCGTGTCTCTTGCCCACCCTCCTGGGATATAAAGGTTTTGCAACCCCACCACCACAGAATGGGGGCTGAGCAAGAGGATGCATCATTTATCCCCCTGCAAAATGTATCAATAATTTGCTTTAAATACCTCCTTTCAGGCAGTAGCAGTTCAGTTGCACCTAGATACAAGGTATACTGTTATTTCTTGTTACATTCCACTGTCAGCCGACTTTGATGAAGGGGACTTCTGACACATTGTGGCAGAGTTGCTGAGGGATTTGAATAGTAGAAATCCCCTCTGGGGAGACTATTCAATCAATCACAGGTGGAGAGCGGTGTCCTAAATGTGGATGAGTTTATGTATCACTGATTTTGGGCGAGAGGTAGTTAGTGACCCCTTACCTCTCTGGACCTTTTCTTTTTTTAGGGTTGGTCCCAGAGACGCTCTGGATTCTTGTGGTGAGGGGAGTCATCCCAGGGACCCTTAGGGGGGTTCCCTGGTGCTACAAACAAAAGACTTTTAATACACCCCTCACCCCTATTATTTTCTTTTGCTGCACTTAATTTCCCCCTCTTCTTTCTCCTATCTAGTGGCCCTGATGGTTACTCCACCATGAAGGTCGGAGGTTGGGCATCTCCATTGTCTTTGTTTACTGATGCCCAAGGAGAAACCCATCATTGGCCCCTTTTTCTCTGCATAGGAGAACTCGGGCAGCTCCTTTGGCGTATAAAGATGGTGTGCTGGATCTGTATCCATTCTCTAAGAAGACATACTGGACCCAACTGAATTGAGAGTTGCAGTAGTGCCGGGTCCTTGTAGGCCTCCGTGGCAGGGAGTCCCGAGGGAGAATATGAAGTCAATTCTATTTGCAATGGCTTGCCATAAACCTATAACTTCCCCTTCTCTTAAAGGGTTCTTGTGCCAAATGTTCTTCAGCCTTCTCTCGCTCATTGGATCCGTTGGATCCCTATGCCAATGATGCGGATCCAGGTTTAGATTATCCCTGCTTTCTGGTCTTGAGTTCATCATCTTCACCATTTGTAAAAGTGAATGTGTTTGACATTAATGAATCATTTGAGTGATGCTGTGGTGAACTCCGCTGGATGTAGTGATATAGTAGTTGAGGTGTGATCTCACTCAATATAATCTTATGCGAAATCTGTCTTCGATAGCCGATGTTCCCATAACCATTTTGTCCCAACCACTTCTGAATTTTGTCATAGGTATTTTCTGTTCAAACGAATTAAGGGACTATGACCTCACCCATCTCCAGAGTAAGCCTTAGTACCCAACATGTCACATATGTACACAGCTTTAGTCGCTCTGCTAGAGTTCCAACTGCCACATTGATTTTAACATTAGAACATCAGGAACTGTCCCATCATGTGTCCTGTCTTCATTTCCTACTGGCAGAGGAATTTTTTAAACTGTCTTCTCCGTCTTTTATTTTTATAATTAATTTACTGCCATTTAGAATCCACTTGGATCGGGCAATTCCCAACTTACTTGTTTCTTCCTTAATTCCATGGGAGTGATCACTTTCCCATTCAAATATCATTTTCTATACCCTTTGCACCTGAGCTCCCCCCTGGTGTTCTCATTCTATTCACTGTCCCTGTCAAGGCATTTAGGTCAATGGATGAAGCTGTTGAGTTCTTCTCTGGCCAGTAACATGATTGCTGCTGGCTGTTTTGCATTCCAACCGCTTTCATGGTGGTCGGCCCCAAACAGAAGCAATATGTCTACATGCGCTATATATAAAGGCCACCCAAATGATTTCACTGTGTCTGTATTTCAAAGAGCTACGGCTTTGTTCCAATATGTATTGATCTTCCTGGTGTGCATACATCTCTTCACTTAGCAGGAACACCCCCCAAGTTCTCCAGGAGAATGGGCCCACAATTTATTAGACCCTACCTCTGTGGGTAAGTTTTTCATCATATCACTCTTGCTTTGTGCCCCCCTCTGGTCTGGCAATGCCACGTATGCCATGCTTCAATACCAAGGTGAGCGAGGTATTGCATTTATGTTAGATTTGTTCAACAGGATCTTGACACACGGTATCCTCCCAGACTCCTGTTGAGTGGCTAGTGTGATTTCTTTTCCCAAACTGGGGAGAGATCACTCTACCCCGGCTAGTTTCCGCCCAATCCCCCTAACCTCCTATATATGCAAGTTGATGGAGAAATTGGTAAATGTTAGATTAACCTTCTTTCATAGATACTGGAGGATACCTGTCTTCTGCACAGTGTGGTTTACACAGGGTACCACTCCACATCAGATACTCTGCTCCAACTGGAAAATGCTATCTGTGAGGCCTTCCTATGTAGAGTAGATAGCACTACGCCACAGTGTTTTTTTTATCTGGATAAGGTCTATGATACCGCATGGCAATACGGTATCATTGAAACATTCCGCACAATGGGGATGAGGAGATGTCTTCCAATCTTTATTCCCCTTATGGTTGGGGCAAGCACTCTCTAGTCCAATGAAGCAGAAAGAGGATGTCATCAGTTTCACACTCCTTGCCCTGATGATCACTGTGGTGCTGCTGGAAGATGTTCTTGCTACCCTCTAAGTGGATGACTTTTCAATCTCTTTTGGTGCAGCACACATGTGGTGGATTCACACTATTTCCTTGGTCTTGTTTTTTACTGATGCCTCACCTGGGAGGCTCATATTTGCAGCCTTAGGATCATTTGTTGTTCTACCAATCCTTTGTTTGTTAAACGCTTGACTACAGATGCAAGTTTTACGCATCTGCAGCGAAGCATGTATTGTGGAAAGTTGACTCAATTCACTATACTGGTCTCTGCCTGGTGACAATTGCCTTCCACACATCCACCATTGAGAGCCTACATGTCAATGATGGTAAGATGCCACTCAACCTCCCTCATACACAGTGCCTTATATACCTCTATCTGCGAGCCTCAGTCAGCACTGGCTCTTAGTGTATCTGCAGCCAATCTCAACAGTGCCTATCCTGCTGAGAGATGCCATTCATAACCTAAGCCCTTTGTGTTTAAGGCTAGGAAAAACTTTTTGAGAGCCAGGTGTAGCTCTCAGGCTAGTGGCGCCTTTGCTTCTCTCCAGGGTGCCACCCTTGAGGATACCACCTTTGACTATTTGTCGCCACACCTCTGTTCCCAAAGCTTCCAGAGTGCCCAGGGTATTGCATTCTGCCTTTGTACATCATACTTCGTGTCAATGGATCTGTTCCAGTCTATCCATGACAACACTGTCTGTGAGCCAGGTGGATATTGAAATTATCTTCTGTTGGGTTCCTAGATCTGAGGGGAATAAGGGTGGCCAAGAGTTCACAAATACTGGCTGACCAGATGAGTGTTTGGATCTCTCTCACACCAACTACAGACCAGGGATCAGGGCAGCTTGGCAAAAAAGATGAGAGACAGCCAAGGGGAACTTAAATTTGTGTGCCATTGTGCCACTGCTGTTCCCATGGACTACCCCCAATGCCGCGATGGCTTCAGGTCACTTTCTGCCATCTATGAATTGGACACACTCTCAGGATCTACCACCATTTGATAGAGCGCTCACCCGCACCTTATTGCGATTACTCTATTTTCCTCTGGCCTCTTTGGCACATTCTCTTTGAATGTCTCTGTATCAGGATGAGTGGGGTCGCTACTGCTTATCCCTTGTACTCGGGGACAGGTTCTTCCTCCATTTTATTTGACCCTCTTTGTTGTGGGTTGCATGTTCCTGCATCATGGGGGATGGGGGGGGGTCTGCCACTGGCACCTGAGTGTGCTGCTTTTTGTTTTTTGTTGTTATTTAATCCAGCCTAGTATTAGGCTGCAGCGTGATTACAGTGACTTTTGTCCTAATATTCAGTTGCCAGATTGGCTAAAAAGAGTAAAATACAAGTAAATACCTGGTCCCAAATGTAGACTTCCAATGGCTACTTCTTGGATCCAGGGCAACACCAACTCCTCAGGCACTTGATGCGGCCCTCCAAGCCATAATGTGACCCTCACTACCAACCACCCCAAATATCATGATGTGAACGAAGAACTTAGTCTTCACGGCTCTTTCTACATATTTGGGGGATGCAGCAATCTAATTATTGTTTTGAGAGTTTATCACCTGGTTCAGAACCAGGAGAACCAGTGGTTTTGGCAGAAATTCTTACCATCTGAGAAGAACCGAAGCATTTCAGGCTTGATGGGGTTTCTTAACAAGCTTTCCAATATGTTCCTTCAGCTTGTCCTTCATTTTTGTTATGGCAGAAGCTAGCCCTTTCTCACCTTGTATTAGTAGTCATCCATGACTATTTCACTGTGGATGTCCTCATAAATACTGACACTCCTTTGTCCCTGGCTATAGATCACATTCCCTCACTGGGATCGTTGTCATTGAAGAACTGGATCTCAACAACAAATTCAGGGGTTCCTTTCCTGGTTTAAGAGGATCTTTGCAGATGCTATCATCCCAGATTCCTGGTTAATGGCCACTCTACTTGCTTTTGCAGACCAGGTAGACAGCAATGGATTCTGGCTGGTTTTTGTCTACATGTGCAAATGTGAAATTGCTCATTAGGTTATCTTATTTTTATGACATGTAAGGTCTCCTGCCAGTACATCAAGGCTTATTCAAGTTCCCCTCCACTTTGAGCCTTATGCAACTTTGGAATCTCTATTGGCATGGCTCACATGTCCTGGAGTGCCGACTCCTATGCTTAACCATCTCTGTCAATCTGCCAAAACACACAGGTTTCAGGTTTGCCAAAACTTGGTGGTGTACTTTTACTGCCTTCACAAGCATCACCCAACCCCAACCTGTTCCCAAATGGGGCTCACCTAGATGTGGAAGACTGTCACTGATTCACTGGTCTTGTGTTTGAATGATGCCAAACCTTGGTGGTGCATATTGGCAGTCTCAGGTCTCTCGTACCTGTGACATGAATGTTCTATTCTGCATAGCATTTGGCGTTTGTGGTGCTATTAGCACTCCCTTCATGTTTTCACTTATTCACTCAAGGATTGTTTATCGATACAAGATTTATTCCTCTGCATCTAGCAGCTATTGTGGAATGTGGATTGGTTCTGCCACAACAGTCTCCAGTTAGTGATTGGTGCTTTCCACATATTCTATAGCATGGGAGAGATGGTGCTACCATAGACAGTCTATCAACCGCTTGTCCCTGAAAGTTTTGCTTTCTTCCCCAGTTGCCATTAGTTCTCCTTTTACTTGCAGCCAATCTCAGCTGTGCCTGTGCCATTTATGCCATAAATATTTGGGGCTCATGGTTAGGAAACTCCTTTCAGAGTTCACTACACCACTGGTGCCCCTAGTTGTGTGCATGATATGAACTACATACCAAAGAAGATGGGAGATGGCTCCTGGTAACATCATTTGTGCCATACTGCTTTGATTGTTCCTCAATGCATTGATAGTGCCGCTTCCCTTGAACTTTTGTTAGGATTGCTTAGGTTATCTTCATAAGTGGTATCTGCCCTAGTAGAGGGACAAGTGGGTGCTACCATCTCACTCATGTGATTGAGTGTCTTTAAATTGTTGATCGCATGTGTGAGACTCTGAAGGGATTAGCTTTCCTCCAACACCGGAGTGTACCTTGTAAATGTTTTAATTGTTTGATTGCCTTTCATCCTGAATTTTTCTATACTCTATTTTCCTTGAGATTTCTCCCACCTTTATCAGCTTATTCTTTCATTGTTTATTCAACTTCTACACCATTCTACTTTCTTGCATCCTCTCCAGGCACCTCCTCGCCATATATATAACATACAATGCCATCTAAATATCTTCCTCTCAATTTTCAAACATAAATTGAGCCCTCTATAGACCTTTACATTTGGTACATGGAGGAGTATCATGCCGTGCCAGCACCATCATCCCCATCAGGTGGCAACTAAATTGAGACTACCTTAGCTTTATTACTATTAAATATTTTACCTCCCTTAGCAGCTGATTGTTCAGGGTGTTTCACTCCCTCTTGTGTCTGGTTGCGAGGTGGGGTTTAACATGCTTCCACATTCTTCCAACCCTTCTTCCCTACTGACCCCTCTCCCCCATCTTTCTTTTCCTTATCTATACTTTTACATTCACACCTGCAAGGAGATGTTAGGTATAGCATTGGTAGCTTTGCTGTGGCTGAGATCAGATGGCATGTGTGCCCTTCCTTTCCCATACACCTGCGGTTGCATGCAATCTTGGCATGTCTACATTCCACAGGAAATGCCCTCTTTTGTTGTGGTTTTAAATTTTTTTCTTAATGTTTCTTTTCATCTCTGCGAATGTGTCTGCAAAGGATCCTGCATTTGTTCCAGAATGGAGCAAGTATAGGAGTTGCATACACCTCCACTCTCAATCCCTCTCTTTCAGTGCCATAGATCTATGCATTTTCCACACATAAAACTTGCCATGATTCCCCCAATGACTTTGTTTGAGTAAAAATTGTTTTGATAGTTACATTTTTCTTTCCCACAATAATATAGGATCTAATGTAGCCCAATATGGAAAACAGTGCAGTTCAAGTTACTGTGAAACAGGAAGAATGCCCTTTCAGCATTGACACTCCAAATGACAATGAAATATACTTTGAAGTAGATAAAAATAAAGCTGTCAAGCCAAATTTCTCATGGCTGGATGAAGGAAAAATTAAGCAAGAGCACAAGGTAAGAGGAGTTTTTGATTTTTTTAATATTTCCAGGTTATGTTTGTCTATTGTTGTGTTTGTGGGTCTATCAGAACAATTTCATGGTTTGACTAAATTAACCGGCCGAGTATCCATCACTTTTTGAATGGTAATATTACAAGGTAGATGTGGCTCAATCAAAGAATGCTTATATATAACAAGTTTCCGTTGCATTCATGGTTTAGGAGAATCGTCACTTCCCCATTCTCTCTCAGTGGAGACACGGGACAGTGTGGTGGAGCGAATGTGAGTGTGTGTAAAAAGGGCCATTCTCCCACCCCTTTTCTCAGTACCCTCTCCCTCCCTCTGTAAGAATGTGTGTGTGAGTGGGAATGAGTTTTTTTTTATATTTTCTGTTTGTATATATATATGTATTTGATTTCATGTATTAAATTTTTTTTTTCTTTCTCAGATTGTACTTTGTTTAAAATAATCTTTTATCAAAATTGTGCTTTGTTTAAAATAATCTTTTATCAGAAGATTATATTTTGAAAAAGTAGTTTTTAGAGTTAAATATTTGGAGAATTGTTGATGCTGAGGATTGTTTGGATATACATTTAGAGAGAGTGGAAGCTTGGATGGACTGCAAGAAGGGTTCTCTAGACGAGTGCTCCGCCCAGCCCTGAGATGGAAGGCTTTCATACCTCACTAGACACCTGAACTACCACACCCGCATTGTCTGACAAGCCTGCCTCCTTTTATGTTAGCCTACTACCACCCACCTCCAGCACACAAGTGATAGCGCGTGCCCCTTTTTGCTCGGTTGTTGTTGTTTTTCATTTCGTTGTGTAGATATATTTAAGTAAATTTGTTCTATTCGCCCGTTATAAAATTCTTTTGGTATCTTGTTGGGATTGGGGAATTTGGCCTCATTTTAAAGTGTGCACACTTCCCTTGTAAATATAAATTATTGTAATTATCATTATATATTTTTTTTGTAAGTAAAGGGACTGTATATACAATCCGTTTCATTCTCCTTCGATTTCTCACGTCCGGATTAGTGTAGGAAGCGGGTTGGATCGATTGGGGGTTAGTCTAAATTTTTCGGCCCACTACATTTGGCGCCCGAATAGGGACGTGAGACTTCAAAACCGGGAGCGTGACGGGATTGGATTGCAGTCCATACCCAATTAGCGTGACAAGTAGTTTGATTGATTTTTCCCTCCTCCTATTTTTTTACTAACTTGGGAACAATGGCTGTAGCGGAAACTTTGAATGAAGAAGTAGTGCGATTGAGACTGGAGTTGAGAAAGAAAGAAGAGGAGTGTGAAATGTTGCGGGGAATGATTGAGAGAATGGAGAAAGAAATGAAAGGGATGAATGAAAAGACTGATAGGATGAAGAAGGAAATGGGAGACCAACAGGATCAGACGGAATGACGGATGCAGGACCTATATAACATGATGACAGGGGCTGGACCAGCCCCAGGACCCTCGACCTTGACCCCTGCTCCGACTGAAGGGGATAAGACTAATGGGATCAATGGGAGTGTGTGCGAGTCTAGAGAGGATAGGGTGATTATGAGTGATAGGAAGGACGGAGAATTGAAGAGAGTTGAACGCAAGAGAAGAAGGAAGAGTGGTGCAAAGGGGAAGGATAGGAGGGTAAGAGGCAAGGGTGTGGACTCATTGTACTCGGATGAAGGAGAGAGTGATGGTATGATTGATATGAGTGAGAGTGAAGGCAGCTCAAGTGAGAGTGAAATGAATGTGGGAAAGGGTATTTTGATAAGGGAAGTGCCAAAGATAGATAGATTTAGGTTACATGGTGGGAAAAGTGTGGAAGAATTCTTCGGGGAATTTGAGCAATATTATAAGCTCAAGTACCCGGAGAATAAGGGATACTGGATGAATGTTTGGAGGGAAAAATATTGGAGTTTTTGCAAGTGATAACGAGTGTGGGAGAGCCAAAGTACGATGTAGTGAAGAAGAGATTGATTGAGCAGGTGAAACGAATGAAAGAGAGTGTGAAGTATAAAAGGGTGAATGAATTTGAGAAGGCTCGAATGGGGAAGAGTGAAAGTGTGAACATGTATGCACATAGGCTTGAGAGTATGGCAAGAACGAGGTATAGTGATGATGATGTAAATGGATGTAAACCACTGATGAGCAAGTTTTTGGACACAATCCCGCGAAAGGTGAGTGGAAAGAGAAAAGAGAGAGTGAGACTGACAGGTGAACGGTTGATGTGGGAGGATGTGTTGGAACTGTTAGAAGATGGACGATTTGATGATGAAAGCGATTTAGAAGAGGATGGATGGTACAGTGTGAATGTTGGGGGTAAGAAGCCCAGGGGCTTTCATCCACCCCAGCAGTTTGTCAGCTACAGGGATGCCCTGAAGGCTGCACCAGCTGGAGTGATGTCGAACTTCCTGGGCCGGCAGAATGGATGTGTAAATGGAGGGTGGTCGAATGGAAGGGGGCAGATGAATTTCAAGTGTGGGAACGGATATATGAGAGAGAAACCGAGGTATGTCCCAGCAAACCAGAGACCGAATGGTGGGAGAAAGATTGTGGAATGTCGTCGGTGTGGAAGGAAAGTTCATATGTTGGCAGAATGTAGGTGGACATCTGGTGCATGTTTTGGGTGTGGTAAGAAAGGGCATATGATAAAGGATTGCCAGGAAAGTGTGAAAGAGTGCTTCAAGTGTAAAGAAATAGGCCATTTGAAGAAAGATTGTCCGAGGTTGAATGGTGGGGCAACTGCTGGGGAAAGTATGAAATATGCATGTGGTAATTGTGGAAAGGCTGTTCATTATGCAAGGATGTGTCGTGACCAGAGGAATGTATGTAGCTATTGTGTGATGGAAGGACATTCGAGTGAAAAGTGTTGGATTAGACTGAGAGCGCAAGATGTGAATGGAAAGTCTGAAGCGGGAAACTGAATGGTAAGAGGGTACCTGCTGAAGTATCCTCTGGGTGCATGAGTGTGAGTAATGTGTTGGTAAGTCTGTCTAGTGTGAAAGTGCTGTCTGGTAGGAAGTATGAGTGTCTGAGTGTGAAGATGGAATTGAATGGAATTGAGTGTTTGGCTCTAATAGATTCTGGATGCAAGGTGAGCTTGGTATATAAAGATCTGTATGACAAGGTTAGCGAGAAAGCCCTGAGTGCAAAGGTAGTTTAGTAGGTATTGGTAATAGGAGAGTGCTGTTCGAATGCATGGTATGATGATGAATGAATGTGAATTTTCTGTGATTGATAAGGTGAGTAGTGAGTACGGTGTGATTTTGAGGTATGATTTTATGAAAATGAATCATATGGTTGTGCATCCTGCGAGTGATCAGATTGAGAGAAAGATTGGTAAAAATGGGGTGTATAAGTTGTATGTAGGGAAAGATGGTAGCGTTTTGAGGAGTGTGTTTACTGGTATTGAGGTGACTGCTATGGAGAAGTAAGGCTTGTGAAGGGTGAAAGGGTGTCTGTTAGAGTGAGTTGTAGTAAAGATGTTAGTTTGAATGTGGGTGAGAACACTGTGATATTGGATGGAAAGGATGCGTGCTATAAGGTAAGGCGTGTTGCTTGTGTGTTTGATGGCATGATGAGAATGAATGATCCTTTTGTATGTGTGCAGGCGGACCCCAGTGTGAAAGGGCAGGTGAGGGGAATCCAAGTCAGAGATGTACTGGGTCACCTCTCCAATGTCAATGAGGTAGGTATGGATGATAGTACGGATGTCAGGGTGAATGTTGCAGGTGAAAAGATGCATAATAAAGTGAAGGACACAGTGAAATTGGATGGATGTTTGACTAAGTATGAAAGGGAGGATGTGTATCGAATGATATTTGAACGAAAGGGAGCCTTCAGTAAGGGTGATCTGGATTTCGGGGTTGCAAAGCTCCCGGAATTCAAGATTGTCCTGAAGGAGGACTCCCCAATCTATCAGCGGCCGAGGCATTTCCCACGTCCGGTTGCTGATGAGATTGAGGAGCAGTGTTTGGAATTGGAGCAATTGGGGGTGATTGAAGAGAGCAAGAGTTCATGGAATAGTCCAATTGTACCTGTACGTAAGCCAGATGGAAGATGGCGTCTGTGTGTGGATTATCGAAAGGTGAATGAAAGGACTGTGAAAGAAAGGTTTCCGATGTGTGTGGTATCTGTGTGTGTGTATAGTATGCATGGGATGGATTGGTTTACGAAGCTGGATCTGGTACGGGGGTATTACCAGATGCCCATTGCTGAGGAGAGCCGGCCAGTAACTGCCTTCTCTTCCTCAAAGAGGCATTACCAGTTCCGGAACCTCAGCTTTGGGGTGGCTAATGCTCCCAGAGCCTTCCAGCGGGCAATGAATGTTGTGTTGAGTAAGTTTGCGAGTAAGAATGTGATTACGTTTATAGATGATATTTTGATTATGACTGAGACTTTTGAGGAGCATATCAGATTGGTGAATGATGTGTTGAGAACTTGGAGAGTGTTGGTGTGAAGGTGAATGATGTGTTGAGAACTTGGAGAGTGTTGGTGTGAAGGTGAAAGTGGCGAAGTGTGAATGGTTTGCGAAAGAAGTGGAATTCCTTGGGCATATGGTGAGTGAGAATGGGTTGCGAAAATCACCGAAGTATGTTAAGGTGTGAATGTTTCCTAAACCGGTGACTGTGAAGCAACTGAAGTCATTTTGGGGTTTGATTGAGTTCCAGCGAAAGTTTATACGTGATTGTTCTGGTATGAGTAAGCCTCTGACTGAGTGGATGGGCAAGAAAGGTAGTACGGTTGTCAAGTGGAATGATAAGATGAATGAGGCGTATGAGAGACTGAAAGAGGCAGCGGCTGAAGATGTTGAATTGGCGTACCCAGATTATAGTGTAAATGCTAAAATGCTTGAATTGTATACAGATGCGATTGGGAATTGTATGGGAGGTTTTCTGATGCAAGATCAGCGTTTGAATCGAGAGAATGTCAGGCGAATAATTGGGTATGTATCCAAGGCTATGAATGTTGCAGAACGAAAGTATTCGACTGTGGAGTGAGAGTTGGCTGCGATAAGGTATTGTTTGAAAGTGTTGCATCCGTTTTTGTATGGTGTGAGGTTTGTGATCAAAACAGATCATCAACCTCTTGTGTATCTGCAGCGTATGTAGTGGGCTGATAGTAGGATTGCAAGGACTTTGACTATGTGATTGAGTATGTGCCTGGTGAACGGAATGGAGTGGCAGATCTGATGTCAAGGTATCCTGGTACGAATGATGAAAATGTGTGTGGAGTGAGTGATCCTGAGTATTTGCCGAAAGGGATTATGAATGGAAAAGAGAGTAAGGGTGGTGGTGATTCCTTGTTTGAGAGTGTATGGAATGGTTTGAAAGATTTGAAGAGTGATGGAGTAGACGTGAGAGTGCCCAATAGTGTGGATGATTTAAGGAAGGAGGTAATGAATGAAGTATGTAGGAAGCCTGAAAGCATTGGTATGTCGACGGTGCGGAACTTCATGAAAGAATTGAGAGTGATGTGTATGCAAAGGGTTCCGCCATTTCAGGAAGTGTTGATTGTAGTGAGTCATTTGTATGGAGTGATTATTTATGTGCACTTTGGTGGTGAGAGGCCGATTGTGTACAAGGATAAGAAGATGAAGGGTTTGAATCCTAATGTGGTACATCTGCAATGTTTGAGCGGTGTGCACTACAATTGGGTGATTGAAAAAGTGTTCATATATATGAGAGAAGAATGATTGTCTGGATGAAGATGAGTGTGTGGTGAGTGATGATGGTGTGGATGTCAGTGCTGATGTTGGTGTGCTTGTTCCTTCTGTGTATTGCAAACATGGTGGGCCTGATATGATGGAAGCAAGAGTGAAAGTTGGTGAAAGGTTGTTCTGTGGTTTGATTGATACTGGAGCACAAGTGTCTTTAGTGAATGAGAATATTCTGAGTAAGTATGAAGAGTTTAGATGTTGCGAGCATAAACCTGTGAAGTTACAGATAAGTGGATTAGGGAATGGCATGGGAACAGGTTAGTCTGAAAGTAAGTTTGGGTAATGGTTTGAATGTGAAGCATGACTTTGTGATTCTGAAAGATGAGCAAATGCCGTGTTGTTTCTTGCTTTGGTGTAGACTTTATGAGATTGAATGATTTGTCTTTGGATGCTGATAAGGATCGTCTTATGAAAGGTGAATGTGAGGTGATGAAGTTGAATGAGTGTGTGAAGAATGTTGTCAAATTTTGTGGCATGATTGAGTTGGTCATGGATGATGAGAATGAGATTTTAAGTGATGATGATATTCTAGAGATGCAAGAGATGTGTCCTTTTGTTAGTGAGTTGAAGAGGTGTGTAATGATGCGTGTTGATTTGAATGAATGGCCAGAGTGTTTAAGTGATTTTAAAAGGTATGCTAAGGATTTTGTTGTTTGTATGGATGTTGTATATTTTGTGAGGCATGTAAAGGGTGGTGATGATATGTATGTACCTGTGATGTCCTTAGTTGGTATGATTGGTCTGGTGAAGGTTGTGCATGATAATTATGGGCATATGGGTAAGTTTAAGCTGTGGGAGTGTATGAAGGAGCGTGTGTTCCATCCATTTCTGAGAACTGTTGTGAATGATGTTGCAACTACGTGTGAAAGGTGTCAGAAGCGAAAGGTGCAAGGTGTGCAAGTGAAACCACCAATGTTGAAAGTTGATGCGAAAGAACCATTTGAATTGGTAGTGATTGATTGTGTGTCTTTGCCATGTACGAGTGTTGGGAATGTTGGTATGGTTGTGATGGTTGATCATAAAAGTAAGTTTGTGTATGCAGCGCCTGTGAGAGATAAAAGGAGTGTGACTGTTGCGCGTGTGGTTGAGCAGTTGTTTTTTCCTATGTGTGTATGGAAGTCTAGAAGATGTCTGAGTGATAATGGGCCTGAATTTGTAGGAGAAGTGTTTGAGCAAATGTTGAGAGAGAATGGTGTGGAGCATGTGAGAACGACTATGTATGTATGTCTTCAAATGGATTGGCTGAACAGACTATAAGGACCTTGTGTGAGATGTTGAGAATGATGAGTACGACAGTGAATGACTGGGATGTATGTCTGGGGAGAGTGTTGTGGGCGTATAATTCAACTGTGCATAGTGCAACTGGAATGTCCCCATGTCAGTTTGTGATGAATTTTGAAAGGCGAGTGAAAGATAGGTTTCGTTTGAGTGAAAGTGAGCAGAGTGTATGGCGTGAGGCGCATGAAAGGTTCCGTTCATTTGAATTAGGTGCAAAAGTATTGAAGGGTAGGTTGAATGTGTCAAAGATGAGTGAGAAGTTTGATGGACCTTATAGAGTTGTGAGAGTTTGGGAAAATGGGGTGACGTATGTTTTGGAGAGTTTGAATAATGGTATGACGGAGAGAGTGCGGGCTCATCAGAGTCAGTTAAGGAGATGGAGAGAACCTCCTGACTACCTGGGGAGCCATCCGGTGTATGAGTTGTGTAGAGAGAGAGGTAAAGTGCATGATGATGAGATTGAATGTGATAGTATGGATCTGTCTGGGAAAGAGCTTGTCTTGGTCTCGAGGAGTAGAAAGCGCACAAAGAAGAGTGAAAGGAAGAATGTAAGTACAAATGAAAGTAAGTCTGAGCAGTGTGTTTCTGGTATGGGGGATCTTGAAAGGGAGATTGAGTTTTTGAGTAAACAGGTGAGTGATTTGGCTGGTATAAGTAGACGAGTGAGTGAGCTGCCTGTGCCTGATTTTTCTGGTTTTGGGAACATTATGAATGATAGTGTATTTGGGCTGAATGAACCTAGTGTGGCTGATTTTTCAGGTTTTACAAATGGTAATACAATGGTACCTCTACTTACAAAATTAATTCGTTTTGGAAATCGTTTCGTAACGTGAAAATTTTGTAAGTAGAAACACTTTTTACCCTATAAATGCCCTAATCGGTTCCAAGCCCCTTAAAAATCGTACATCATTTTTTTATAAATTACAAAAATGCATCAAAACCTGTAACAAATAAATGTTAGTATTAAATTACTGCACAATAAACATTAAAATGAGAGTTGTACATAATGTAAAGAATAAAGGTTTTTTTCTTCCTTTTTACTTTAATGGTTCTCTTGTTTAACTGCTATCGTTGTCACCTTTCGCCTTCTTTGGTTCAGGTTCACTCTCAGCAGTGGTTTTTGCCTGACGTTTTGTAAAGATCCGATCCAAGGTTGTTCGCCATGCCGAACAACAGAGTGAATTCCAGTCCTCCTTTTGAACTTCTCGAACCACCTACGCGATGCCTTAAACTCCTGGTGTGGATCTTGCGCCGAAGTTCCCTCGCCTGCATCCATCTTTACGAGGTCATTAAAGATGGCGGCCGCCTTTTCGCAAATTATGGTCTCGGTCACTGTGTCTCGAGCCATCTCTTTCTCCTTTATCCACATGAGTAACAACCTCTCCATCTCATTGTTCACTGCCGACCTCCTCTTCGAAATGACAGAGAGGCCTTTGGAAGGAGTCGTAGCTTTTAGGGCTTCCTTTTGTTTTAATATCGTGCCCATCGTTGATGGATTACGGTTATATTCTTTGGCGAGATCAACCAAACGCATTCCTTTTTCGTACTTTTCTATTATCTCTTGATTTGTTTGTATGGACAAAACAACTCTCTTCTTTTTCTCACCACTTTTCTCCATCACTTTCTTGGGGCCCATAGTAAATAAAAGTTAATACGCACACGTAAAGTTGCAATAAACACTAACAATAACTGACGAAAAACTGTCCGAACACTTCGTGCTTTACTGAATTTTGCTAGGGTGAGACTGAGGCTTCGGTGATCCTCATGGGCCGACAGGAAAACGAAGGGGATTCTGGGTATACGCACATACACACAGAGGTCCATCCTAGCCAATGGGATGCCAGGAAGATGCTGGGCAATAGCCAATGGCAGAGCAGCTCGGACGCGCCACTTTCAAACCAAGATACAGGGTGCTACAAGTATGTTTACGCTCGGTGGACTCTGGGAGCTGTGAGTAGCAGCGCATATTTTGAAATTTTCGCCTTTCGTATCCTGGAATTTCTTTCGTAACAAGAGGCAATATTTTTCCGAAGAAGTGTTTCGTATCCTGAAAATTTCGTATGTAGAGCCTTTCGTAAGTAGAGGTACCACTGTAGTAGGGATGAGTTTGATGTAGTGAATGATGAAGTGACTGATTTTTCAGGTTTCTGGTGGGAACCAGTCGAAGGGGGTATCTGGTATGCCTGTTGAGATTACAGGGGATGTTAGTGACTTGTCTGTTTCGCAAGAATGTACCTTGAGTTGGATGAGAGCTGTGAGTGAGGAGCTGATCAATGGGGGTATGAAGAGTGAAGGTTCTGAACGGAAGAGTATGAGAGAATTCTGTCGTGAGATGGGAGAACTGGTAATGAGGGCTAAGAGTATGTTTGACGAGATGATCAATAGTGACAATGAGACTGAAAGGACGACTGACGAACAACCCTGACTAATTGCTACGCGTAGCCAGGGACCAGTAGAAGAATGTGAATGGGTGCAGAAAGGTGCGATTGAGCACAAGTGGTACCATGAAGAGTGACTGGTCGAATGGCTTAAGGAAGGAGGGGTGTGGTGGAGCGAATGTGAGTGTGTGTAAAAAGGGCCATTCTCCCACCCCTTTTCTCAGTACCCTCTCCCTCCCTCTGTTTAAATGTGTGTGTGAGTGGGAATGAGGTTTTTTTTATATTTTCTGTTTGTATATATATATATTTGATTTCATGTATTAAAATTGTTTTTTCTTTCTCAGATTGTACTTTGTTTAAAATAATCTTTTATCAAAAGATTATATTTTGAAAGAGTAGTTTTTAGAGTTAAATATTTGGGGAATTGTTGATGCTGAGGATTGTTTGGATATACATTTAGAGAGAGTGGAAGCTTGGACGGACTGCAAGAAGGGTTCTCTAGACGAGTGCTCCACCCAGCCCTGAGACGGAGGGCTTTCATACCTTGCTAGACACCTGAACTACCACACCTGCATTGGCTGACAAGCCTGCCTCCTTTTATGTTAGCCTACTACCACCCACCTCCAGCACACAAGTGATAGCACGTGCCCCTTTATGTTCGGTTGTTGTTGTTTTTCATTTTGTTGTGTAGATATATTTAAGTAAATTTGTTCTATTCACCTGTTATAAAATTCTTCTGGTATCTTGTTGGGATTGGGGAATTTGGCCTCATTTTGAAGTGTGCACACTTCCCTTGTAAATGTAAATTATTGTAATTATCATTATACATTTTTTTTTTTGTAAGTAAAGGGACTGTATATACAATTTGTTTCATTCTCCTTCGATTTCTCACGTCCGGATTAGTGTAGGAAGCGGGTTGGATCGATTGGGGGTTAGTCTAAATTTTTCGGCCCACTACAACGGTAACTGCAAAGACATCCAGCCCCGGTACCGTGGGGTCAAACTCGTAACCACAGTGCCTCGCCACTCGTCGCTATGAAAAACTGAAAGGTTTTAAACTACAAGATCTCCCTATGAGAGTACATTCAATTTCACCTCAAATAAGAAATTGGAGATGCGTTTCTCTCAAGCTCAAAGACCAGCTTGAGTCGAGGTAAGACTTGGTGAGAAAAACCATTGTAATAAGAACTCTCCGAGGCCCGTCCACAAGCCCCTTCCCCCCTCCTACCCCTACCCCAGTGGGGTGATGAGGTATAAATAAGAAACACTTAGGAAAAATGAGGTAGAATACGTCAGTCAGTCTCCAGGCTACGAAGTCCCTGGATTGAGGCTGGGCTACCGAGACTGGACAGGTAGATTATGTGAGTCACCATACTACGAAGTCCCCCTGCAAGAGAGGCAGGGCTACCAAGGGGGCTAAGAAGCAGCTCATCCTCGAGCTAGTCCCTGGTTATCAAACCGAACATTAAGTTAACTTGTTCAAGTTCAACTTACTCTCATCAGAGAGACTCCTCATATCCTGGTGCATCCTAAAGCCCAGGGATATTCCTTGTCCTTGAGGAATTAAGAAAAGAAGAGGGAAAAGGCTGCCCCTCGAGCCCGTTACCAGGTGGCCACACCAAACTCATAAGTTAACTTGGTTGAGGAACCAAGTTCAACTTATTCTCTTCAGAGACCTCCCCCTCCTTCTATCCTGGTGTATCCCAAAACACTAAGATAGGCTTCGCCCTTGAGGAAGACTGGAACTAAGAAGAAGCTCATCCTCGAGCTAGTTCCTGGTTACCAAACCGACCTTTAAGTTAACTTGTTCAAGTTTAACTTATTCTCGTCAGAGAAACTCCCCCTCCTCGATCCTCGCCCTTGAAGAAGCCCCTCCCCTCCTAGTACAGCCCTCGCCTATGAGGAATTATGTAATGAAGGAGAAAAGCTCCCCCTCAAGCCTGTTACCCAGTGGTCACACCGAACTCTAAGTTAACTTGGTTTAAGAACCAAGTTCGACTTACTCTCGCCTAAAGCACCGTGATTGTTCTCCCCCTTGAATACCGTGTGGACCCCCCATCTGCTACACTCGCCAAAGTACCTCATGATCTCAACAACCTCCAACAATCTGGATGAAGCACATGTCAAAGGACCTACCCGATTCCTGTGGTGTCTGGGGCTCATTGAGTTCAAGGTCAAACTCAAACCAGCCGCCAGAGCAACCAAGGTATTTAAACTCCAGTAGAAACAATTAACCTATTTCTTGTATATTGAAGTGAGTAGCTAATTAGCCAATATTAGAAGGTCAAGTTAATTGGAGTCATTTTTTTGTGTATTTTAATATTCGGAGTATTTCTGTGGTTCATGTTTAGTTTTTGTGTAGTAAATTGTAAATTTAAAAATATAAGTTTATTTGGGGAATTCCTGTGTGTTTCCTTCTTATCCTTACGTGTTAAAGCGGCTCTTCCTTTAAAACAACAAAATTAGCACTCTTAGAACAAAGCCTACTTCATCAAAGAAGTATATCATGACCACAAAGAATACCATGGCAAAAGTGGTGTCAGGTGTAGAGTGATCAAAAGGGGCATTCTGCTACACATGGTAACTAGCTCAACCTATCAGAAAAGATGCACAACAGTATTATAATCTTTTTATGCAGCTAAATTGAATGCTACACATTTAACCAAGTTTGTTAAATTTAATTTGATAGTCCATACACCATTTCTCACTGCTCCAGTAGCAGTATAGTTTATCTTCAATCTTCAGTAAAGGGGGACACAACTTTCCTGATAAGATAAGGAAAGTCAGGTCATTAGCAAAGTACTACCTAAATTTTAATGCAAGGAAAAAAGAAAAACTCATAAACAAACCCCCCAAAATGAATGTTTCCTAGCTAATACAGTACATAAACATAACTTCAAGCCCAGTCGAGGATGGAACATTTAAACTGTAGGGTGGAGTTGCATTCCTTCACTATTTTAATGCTTTATTTGTAAGCCTTAGAAATCCTTGTTCAGTAAACTTCTAGGGACTGGCTGAGTGGAAATGCCACTCCCGATTGCAGTAAGGTTAAGCCCCATGGAGTGTAGTTAGTTGCCAGATGGAGTCCCAATGTTGACTTTAGTGGCTGGTACGCGCTGTAGATACTGTGGTTCACATTGTAGCAGATAGTCTTGGCAACCACCCATCAGCAATATCTGCTCACTGACCCGTGAGATGTGGATGCACATTTCTTTATTTTAATATCTTTTCCTACCACCCATTTTAAATAACCATACATTATATACACAAACATATCTTCTTCAAAGACAATTAAAAACATATAGATCATGACAAAAAGAATTTAAGAGTATAAATACAGGTACATGTATAGTCCCCCTTGATAACAAAACCTTTAATGGTCTCTAATTAGCCCTAGAGCATTTCTTGTATTTGGGGTGATACACTCTTTCTCACAGTGTAGAGTAGGGAAAAAGGGCATAGGCATATCTCTCTCTTGAGCAGACTCCGAAAGGTACATAAGGATATGTTTTTCTGGCCACCATGCTGATGGGATGCAGTGCTTTGTCCGGACCCACCTTAGCCTGCCTCTTCTTCTTTGTCATTTTCTCTACCTTTTTGTCAGCCCCTCCTAATACCCAGTGTATGATGATAATAATAGGTGATCACTAGGGCAGTAAAAAGTTGACCTAAAAAATTGAAACAGTTGACCTAAAAATTTTAAAAAGTTGACTTTATTTTCAATGGCTGATATGAATGAAACTTTACTTAACTTATTCTAGCGTTGGCTGATTGTGGTACATAATAAAGTATTTACTAATATTTTCCAGCAGAAAGTTGTGGTCTCTAAGAGTTTGTTAAGCATAGAGAATGATCTCTCCACAGACACTATTGTTGGCGGACATTTAAGGAGATAAAAATTCATTCTTGGGGATATTTTAGGCCTATGGAGTTCAACTATCTCAAACATATCATTTTCCTTAAGTCTTCTTTCAATGTGCTGCTTGATCTCACAAGGATCATCATCAAAGTTATTGGTAGTAAGAGTCTCATATGCCTCTTTAATTGTGAAATCAGTTGCTTCCATCCTAGGCACCAAACAAGCAATTTGAGTGTAATTCATTTTAATGTAAAGTAGTTGCGTTGTAGCGGGCCGAAAATCTAAACTAACCCCCAATCGATCCAACCCGCTTCCTACACTATCCGGACGTGAGAAATCGAAGGAGAATGAAACGGATTGTATATACAGTCCCTTTACTTACAAAAAAATTTACAAAATATCTACAATAGAGAGGGGGCGATTATATTGGAGATCTTACTTTTTGGCCAAAAATACAAAAAGAAAATCCTATATATATGAATACTATTTAATCTATCCTAATAAACATAAAAATCAAACAACCAAAAAAAATCCTGACTACAACAGTCAATATATACACAACAATCAAGGCCTCACTTTATACAAAGAGGATGGGAAGATGTCCAGCCACCTGCCACTCGAGCGATCAAAATGCCTAGGACTTACAAGTGTGGCGCCTCTGCGCTTGATGGAAGATAATGATTTTAAACAAAAGCTTACGTGGCTATTATAAGCCCTCCTTCATTAAGCTATACTAATGGCCTTTATTTATTAATGATAATATAGCTTTCCAGGATATAACGCTTTGTTTGTAATATAAGGATATACGAAACTAAGTCCTATCTTTCCAGAATATGAGGCCTGGAAAGAAAGAAAAAAAACATGGTAATCATTTTTATACATAAAATAAACAAAAAAAACAAACCCATTCCCATTCACACACATTCTTACAGAGGGAGGGAAAGGGTACTGAGAAAAGGGGTGGGAGAATGGCCCTTTTACACACACTCACATTCGCCCCACCACACCCCTCCTTCCTTAAGCCATTCGACCAGCCACTCACTAAACCCTTTCAATCACTCTTCACGGTACCACTTGTGCTCAATCGCACCCTTCTGCACCCATTCACACTCGTCTACTGGTCCCTGGCTACGCGTAGCAATTAGTCGGGGTTGTTCGTCAGTCGTCCTGTCAGTCTCATCGTCACTATTTATCATCTCATCAACCATACTCTTAGCCCTCATTACCAGTTCTCCCATCTCACGACAGAATTCTTTCATACTCTTCCGTTCAGAACCCTCACTCTTCATACCCCCATTCATCAGCTCCTCACTCACAGCTCTCATCCAACTCAAGGTACATTCTTGCGAAACAGACAGGTCATTCACATCCCCTGTATTCTCAACAGGCATACCAGAAACCCCTTCGACTGGTTCCCACCAGAAACCTGAAAAATCAGCCACTTCATCATTCACTACATCAAACTCACCCCTACTATTACCATTCATAAACCCCGAAAAATCAGCCACACTAGGTTCATTCTGCCCAAACACACTATCATTCATACTGTTCCCAAAACCAGAAAAATCAGGCACAGGCAGCTCACTCACTCGTCTACTTATACCAGCCAAATCACTCACCTGTTTACGCAAAAACTCAATCTCCCTTTTAAGATCCCCCATACCAGAAACACTCTGCTCAGACTTACTTTCATTCGTACTTGCATTCTTCCTTTCACCCTTCTTTGTACGCTTTCTACTCCTCGAGACTAAGACTAGCTCTTTCCCAGACAGATCCATACTATCACATTCAATCTCATCATCATGCACTTTACCTCTCTCTCTACACAGTCCATACACTGGATGGCTCACCAGGTAGTCAGGAGGTTCTCTCCATCTCCTTAACTGACTCTGATGAGCCCGCACTCTCTCAGTCATGCCGTCATTCAAACTCTCCAAAACATACGTCACTCCATTTTCCCAAACCCTCACAACTCTATAAGGTCCATCAAACTTCTCACTCATCTTTGATACATTCAACCTACCCTTCACTTCTTTCACCTTCAATACTTTTGTACCTAATTCAAATGAACGGAACCTTTCATGCGCCTCACGCCATACACTCTGCTCACTTTCACTCAAACGAAACCTATCTTTCACTCGCCTTTCAAAATTCATCACAAACTGACATGGGGACATTCCAGTTGCACTATGCACAGTTGAATTATACGCCCACAACACTCTCCCCAGACACACATCCCAGTCATTCACTGTCGTACTCATCATTCTCAACATCTCACACAAGGTTCTTATAGTCCGTTCAGCCAATCCATTTGAAGACGGTACATACGGAGTTGTTCTCACATGCTCCACACCATTCTCTCTCAACATTTGCTCAAACACTTCCCCTACAAATTCAGGCCCATTATCACTCAGACATCTTCTAGGCTTCCATACACACATAGGAAAAAACAACTGCTCAACCACACGCGCAACAGTCACACTCCTTTTATCTCTCACAGGCGCTGCATACACAAACTTACTTTTATGGTCAACCATCACAACCATACCAACATTCCCAGTACTCGTACTCGGCAAAGACACACAATCAATCACTACCAATTCAAACGGTTCTTTCGCATCAACTTTCAACATCGGTGGTTTCACTTGCACACCTTGCACCTTTCGCTTCTGACACCTTTCACACATAGTTGCAACATCATTCACAACAGTTCTCAGAAACGGGTGGAACACATGCTCCTTCATACACTCCCACAGCTTAAACTTACCCATATGCCCATAATTATCATGCACAACCTTCACCAGACCAATCATACCAACTAAGGACATCACAGGTACATACATATCATCACCACCCTTCACATGCCTCACAAAATATACAACATCCATACAAACAACAAAATCCTTAGCATACCTTTTAAAATCACTTAAACACTCTGGCCATTCATTCAAATCAACACGCATCATTACACACCTCTTCAACTCACTAACAAAAGGACACATCTCTTGCATCTCTAGAATATCATCATCACTTAAAATCTCATTCTCATCATCCATGACCAACTCAATCATACCGCAAAACTTGACAACATTCTTTGCACACTCATTCAACCTCATCACCTCACATTCACCTTTCATAAGACGATCCTTATCAGCATCCAAAGACAAATCATTCAATCTCATAAAGTCTACACCAAGCAAGAAACAACAAGGCATTTGCTCACCTTTCAGAATCACAAAGTCATGCTTCACATTCACACCATTACCCAAACTCACTTTCAGACTAACCTGTTCCCATGCCACTATCGTGCCATTCCCTAATCCACTTATCCGTAACTTCACAGGTTTATGCTCGCAACATCTAAACTCTTCATACTTACTCAGAATATTCTCATTCACTAAAGACACTTGCGCTCCAGTATCAATCAAACCACAGAACAACCTTTCACTAACTTTCACTCTCGCTTCCATCATATCAGGTCCACCATGTTCGCAATACACAGAAGGAACAAGCACACCAACATCAGCACTGATATCCACACTGTCATCAACTCCCATATCATCACTCAACACACACTCATCTTCATCCAGACAATCATTCTTCTCTCTTATATATGAACACTTTTCAATTACCCAATTGTAGTGCACACCGCTCAAACATTGCAGATGTACCACATTAGGATTCAAACCCTTCATCTTCTCATCCTTGTACACAATCGGCCTCTCATCACCAAAGTGCACATAAACAATCACTCCATACAAACGACTCACTACAATCAACACTTCCTGAAATGGCGGGACCCTTTGCATACACATCGCTCTCAATTCTTTCATGAAGTTCCGCACCTTTGCCATACCAATGCTTTCAGGCTTACTACACACTTCATTCATTACCTCCTTCCTTAAATCATCACTATCGGGCACTCTCACATCTACTCCATCACTCTTCAAATCTTGCAAACCATTCCATACACTCTCAAACAAGGAATCACCACCACCCTTACTCTCTTTTCCATTCATAATTCCTTTCGGCAAATACTCAGGATCACTCAATCCACACACATTTTCATCATTCGTACCAGGATACTTTGACATCAAATCAGCCACTCCATTCCGTTCACCAGGCACATACTCAATCACATAGTCAAAGTCACTCAAATCTTCCAAAGTCCTTGCAATCCTACTATCAGCCCACTTCATACGCTGCAGATACACAAGAGGTTGATGATCGGTTTTTATCACAAACCTCACACCATACAAAAATGGACGCAACACTTTCAAACAATATCTTATCGCAGCCAACTCTCACTCCACAGTCGAATACTTTCGTTCTGCAACATTCATAGCCTTGGATACATACCCAATTATTCGCCTGACATTCTCTCGATTCAAACGCTGCTCTTGCATCAGAAAACCTCCCATACAATACCCACTCGCATCTGTATACAATTCAAGCATTTTAGCATTTACACTATAATCTGGGTAAGCTAATTCAACATCTTCAGCCGCTGCCTCCTTCAGTCTCTCATACGCCTCATTCATCTTATCATTCCACTTGACAACCGTACTACCTTTCTTGCCCATCCACTCAGTCAGAGGCTTACTCACACCAGAACAATCACGTATAAACTTTCGCTGGAACTCAATCAAACCCCAAAATGATCAGTTGCTTCACAGTCACCGGTTTAGGAAACATTCGCACCTTCTCAACATACTTCGATGATTTACGCAATCCATTCTCACTCACCATATGCCCAAGGAATTCCACTTCTTTCGCAAACCATTCACACTTCGCCACTTTCACCTTCACACCAACACTCTCCAAGTTCTCAACACATCATTCACCAATCTGATATGCTCCTCAAAAGTCTCAGTCATAATCAAAATATCATCTATAAACGTAATCACATTCTTACTCGCAAACTTACTCAACACAACATTCATTGCCCGCTGGAAGGCTCTGGGAGCATTAGCCACCCCAAAGCTGAGGTTCCGGAACTGGTAATGCCTCTTTGAGGAAGAGAAGGCAGTTACTGGCCGGCTCTCCTCAGCAATGGGCATCTGGTAATACCCCCGTACCAGATCCAGCTTCGTAAACCACTCCATCCCATGCATACTATATACACACTCAGATACCACACACATCGGAAACCTTTCTTTCACAGTCCTTTCATTCACCTTTCGATAATCCACACACAGACGCAATCTTCCATCCGGCTTACGTACAGGTACAATTGGACTATTCCATGCACTCTCACTCTCCTCAATCACCCCCAATTGCTCCAATTCCAAACACTGCTCCTCAATCTCTTCAGCAACCGGACGTGGGAAATGCCTCGGCCGCTGATAGATTGGGGAGTCCTCCTTCAGGACAATCTTGAATTCCGGGAGCTTTGCAACCCCAAAATCCAGATCACCCTTACTGAGGGCTCCCTTTCGCTCAAATATCATTCGATACACATCCTCCCTTTCATACTCAGTCAAACATCCATCCAATTTCACCATGTCCTTCACCTCATTATACATCCATTCACATGTCTTTTCATTCGCAACATTCACCCTGATATCCGTACTATCATCCATACCTACCTCATTGACAGTGGAGAAGTGGCCCAGTACATCTCCGACTTGGATTCCCCTCACCTGCCCTTTCACACTGGGGTCTGCCTGCACACATACAAAAGGATCATTCATTCTCATCAAGCCATCAAACACACAAGCAACACGCCTTACCTTATAACACGCATCCTTTCCATCCAATATCACAGTGTTCTCACTCACATTCAAACTAACATCCTTACTCCAACTCACTCTAACAGACACCCTTTCACCCTTCACAAGCCTTACACTCTCCATAGCAGTCACCTCAATACCAGTAAACACACTCCTCAAAACGCTACCATCTTTCCCTACATACAACTTATACACCCCATTTTTACCAATCTTTCTCTCAATCTGATCACTCGCAGGATGCACAACCATACGATTCATTTTCATAAAATCATAGCCCAAAATCACACCATACTCACTACTCACCTTATCAATCACAGAAAATTCACATTCATTCATCATCATACCATGCATTCGAACAGGTGACCTTATCATTCCAATCACAGGCACTCTCCTATTACCAATACCTACTAAACTACCCTTGCACTCAGACAGGAGGGCTTTCTCGCTAAACTTGTCATACACATCTTTATACACCAAGCTCGCCTTGCATCCAGAATCTATTAAAGCCAAACACTCAATTCCATTCAACTCCACCTTCACACTCAGACACTCATACTTCCTACCAGACAGCACTTTCACACTAGACAGACTTACCAACACATTACTCACACTCATGCACCCAGAGGATACTTCAGCAGGTACCCTCTTACCATTCAGTTTCCCGCTTCAGACTTTCCATTCACACCTTGCGCTCTCAGTCTAATCCAACACTTTTCACTTGAATGTCCTTCCATCGCACAATAGCTACATACATTCCTCTGGTCACGACACATCCTTGCATAATGACCAGCCTTTCCACAATTACCACATGCATATTTCATACTTTCCCCAGCAGTTGCTCCACCATTCAACCTCGGACAATCTTTCTTCAAATGGCCTATTTCTTTACACTCGAAGCACTCTTTCACACTTTCCTGGCAATCCTTTATCATATGCCCTTTCTTACCACACCCAAAACACGCACCAGATGTCCACCTACATTCTGCCAACATATGACCTTTCCTTCCACACCGACGACATTCCACAATCTTTCTCACACCATTCGGTCTCTCATTTGCTGGGACATACCTCGGTTTCTCTCTCATATATCCGTTCCCACGCTTGAAATTCATCTGCCCCCTTCCATTCGACCACCCTCCATTTGCCCATCCATTCTGCCGGCCCAGGAAGTTTGACATCACTCCAGCTGGTGCAGCCTTCAGGGCATCCCTGTAGCTGACAAACTGCCGGGGTGGATGAAAGCTCCTGGGCTTCTTACCCCCAACATTCACACTGTACCATCCATCCTCTTCTAGATCGCTTTCATCATCAAATCGTCCATCTTCTAACAGTTCCAACATATCCTCCCACATCAACCGTTCACCTGTCAGTCTCACTCTCTCCTTTCTCTTTCCACCCAGCCATTCACTCACCTTTCGTGGGATCGTGTCCAAAAACTTCCTCATGAGTGGTTTACATTCATTTACATCATCATCACCATACCTCGTTCTTGCCATACTCTCAAGCCTATGTGCATACATATTCACACTTTCACTCTTTCCCATTCGAGCCTTCTCAAATTCATTTACCCTTTTATACTTCACACTCTCTTTCATTCGTTTCACCTGTCCAATCATCCGCTTCTTCACCACATCGTACCTTGGTTCCCCCACACTTGTAATCACGCGGAAAAACTCCAATACTTTTCCCTCCAAACATTCCCCCAAAACATTCATCCAGTATCCCTTATTCTCCGGGTACTTGAGCTTACAATATCGCTCAAATTCCCCGAAGAATTCTTCCACACTTTTCCCACCATGTAACCTAAATCTATCTATCTTTGGCACTTCCCTTATCAAAATACCCTTTCCCACATTCACTTCACTCTCACTCATATCAATCATACCATCACTCTCTCCTTCATCCGAGTACAATGAGTCCACACTCTTGCCTCTTACCTTCCTATCCTTCCCCTTTGCACCACTCTTCCTTCTTCTCTTGCATTCAACTCTCTTCCATTCTCCGTCCTTCCTATCACTCATAATCACCCTATCCTCTCTAGACTCGCACACACTCCCATTGATCCCATTAGTCTTATTCCCTTCAGTCGGAGCAGGGGTCAAGGTCGAGGGTCCTAGGGCCGGTCCTGACCCCTTCATCATGTCATACAGGTCCTGCATCCGTCGGTCCGTCTGATCCTGTCGGTCTCCCATTTCCTTCTTCATCCTATCAGTCTTTTCATTCATCCCTTTTATTTTATTCTCCATTCCCTCCATCATTCCCCGTAACATTTCACACTCCTCTTCTTTCTTTCTCAACTCCAGTCTCAATCGCACTACTTCTTCATTCAACGTTTCCGCTACAGCCATTGTTCCCAAGTTAGTAAAAAAGATAGGAGAAGGGAAAAATCAATCAAACTACTTGTCACACTAATTGGGTATGGACTGCAATCCAATCCAGTCACGCTCCCAGTTTCGAAGTCTCACGTCCCTATTCGGGCGCCAAATGTAGCGGGCCGAAAATCTAAACTAACCCCCAATCGATCCAACCCGCTTCCTACACTATCCGGACGTGAGAAATCGAAGGAGAATGAAACGGATTGTATATACAGTCCCTTTACTTACAAAAAAATTTACAAAATATCTACAATAGAGAGGGGGCGATTATATTGGAGATCTTACTTTTTGGCCAAAAATACAAAAAGAAAATCCTATATATATGAATACTATTTAATCTATCCTAATAAACATAAAAATCAAACAACCAAAAAAAATCCTGACTACAACAGTCAATATATACACAACAATCAAGGCCTCACTTTATACAAAGAGGATGGGAAGATGTCCAGCCACCTGCCACTCGAGCGAGCAAAATGCCTAGGACTTACAAGTGTGGCGCCTCTGCGCTTGATGGAAGATAATGACTTTAAACAAAAGCTTACGTGGCTATTATAAGCCCTCCTTCATTAAGCTATACTAATGGCCTTTATTTATTAATGATAATATAGCTTTCCAGGATATAACGCTTTGTTTGTAATATAAGGATATACGAAACTAAGTCCTATCTTTCCAGAATATGAGGCCTGGAAAGAAAGAAAAAAAACATGGTAATCATTTTTATACATAAAATAAACAAAAAAAACAAACCCATTCCCATTCACACACATTCTTACAGAGGGAGGGAGAGGGTACTGAGAAAAGGGGTGGGAGAATGGCCCTTTTACACACACTCACATTCGCCCCACCACAGCGTTAGTAGGTTTTTCTTAGACACACTATCTGTAGCCTTCTGAACAATAATTCCATCACCTTCAAAATTCTCAACAATACATTTGACACTTGGAAAATTGTCTGCATAATAGAAAGCAGCGTTTAGCCAACTTGCCCAACATGTTCAAATTGGTTCTGGGAGAGTACCAATTTCTTGAAACAGAGCCTTCCTCTCTTTATTTTTAACAGTAGTTGCCTTGACGCATGCAATTAGTGCATCAACTTCACTATAAAATGATCTTATATGCATTGCACAGTTATGTAACAGATGTGCAATACAAGTTACATGGGAAAGTTTCTTGAGTGTTGCTCCAGCAGACACCATATAACGAGCTGCATCAGATAGAAGAGCAGAAATTTTCTCTTGCTATCTCAAATTCTTTTATGGTATTATCAATCTTGTGTATGACATTTTGCACATTAACAGATACGACAAGAACACATTTGATTAAATAAGTTTTTTCTGGAACATCAATAATTCCTATAAGTATATTAAAATATTTAGACCCTCTTACTTCACTTTCATCAATGACGGGGAAAATTAGTTTTCCGTTAGTAATTGTTTTATCCTAGCTGATTCACTCTTGGCCATTTTCATGGATATTTATCTACAAGTTTTCACACTGGGGACTGGTACACCCAAATCAAAGAATAATTGTTTGATATGAGGGTGGCACAATTTATGAAGGTGTATATCGGCTGACAAAAATGTAGTCACTAGCTTTTCAGTAAAATCTGAAGACTTAAACTTTAACACTGTTTGTGTCTTTCCAGTTTCCACACATTTAGGTAGGCTACGCTGGTGTTTTTAAGTCGAACGATGTTTCTCTATGAAAAGTTTTTTTTCAGCTTCACTATAACGCAACAAATTTGACAATAAAGTTCATTTTTTTCCTGAACAAATGAATTCATTGGGATATTTTTCAATTACAGCACACACTTTAGAAATAGATGGCATCCCAACTTTAGGTATGTCTATATATATAATTCAAAACTGCCTAAAAGACCACCAAAAAAACAAAACAAGCATAAACGAATACAATAGCCGTTAAACAGCAACTGAAAAAGGCAGGAGTTGCTAATTGGTAGGCAACCAGTTGCCAATTAGTAGGTGAAAAGCTACCAGATATATTTTTATTCTCTATTTTTGACTTTCTTGATATATAGAGTTTGTTGACCTGATGTGTAAAAGTGAACTTTTCATTGACCTATTAACTTTGTTACTATACCCCCTATAGTCATTTTTAATGCATTAATAGCTGTTCTAGAGGAAAGTGTCTTGTAAAAGACAATTTGACTTTTAACTGCCCTAGTGATCACCCACCCTACTTATTAGTGCACCTGCCTATCTTTACTTCTTAATCACATTTCCATATCCGCCTACACCCTTCCAAACTTACTCTTCACTTCACAGAAGTTGTGGGTCTCCACCGCACTTTCATCCTCTTACGAGTTCATGGAGTGGCAGTGTATACCATGAGGTTCCTACCTGCAGAGAGGGCTGAAAGCCCTCTGTCTATAGCTAGTAATAGGTATGAAAGTGTTGCTTGTTGACTTCTCGCCTTCTTCCAGTACACATATAAGGTGGCTATGCCAGCACTATCTTTTATGGCAAAAGCTTCAGGGAAGGATGAGAATGATCGAGGCATCCCTTCCACCTGTTCCTGTAAGGGGCACGGCGATTTGCCTCTGACTGCTATGCTGATGAGATTCAGTGCCCCATCTGACCCTAGTTCAGCCTCTTCTTCCCCTTCCACTAACAACCCTTTAGCTTTATCTGTCAATTTCTTTCCCTCCTCTACTACTCCCTCCCTCTCTTCAAAGCATTTGTTTTGATGGGATTGGACTTCTCTACTCGGGTTCGGGCCTGTGCTAGTTTCAGTCGGCAAGAGGTCTGATTCTCGGGAGGCTGTCCTGGCTTCATCCCCCTCATCAACACCTGCAGAATATTGGCGGTTATTACCAAACCATCCCCCCCCTCTCCCTTTTGGGGGGCTGCCAAGAAGCGGTAAAACTTCATAATCAGCTTTTGATTTGCCGGACCAGGCTGTGGCCGGGGGGGGGGGAGGATTAAGGCCCACCAGGTGTATCCTGCACAGTCCCCACAGGCTTACCCTGAGGTTACCTGGCAGTGAAGTCCATGGCCCCCCTCTGTAAGTGGCCCTGCGGTGACTGCATCATTTAGAACCAGCCTGTTGTCTGTGCCAATGGGCATTCGCAGGGCTAATGGAAACCAAGCCATTGACCTCTCTCTCGGGTCTCGGTCCACTCATCTATTGGATCTGGCAAAATGGTACTTTCATGGGCGGTAGATTCCTGTTTATGTTTGAACAAATTCTTTTAACAATTTTCTCTTAAAAACCCAATGAAACCAGCAAAGGAAGTTTTAAGCTGCGCATCCCCTCCCCTCTGCCCACCACCCTTACTTCCCAGCCCTTCTAAGAAAATGGATACGAATCTACTAACTTGAGGAAAGAAAAGAACCCAAGATGTGAAAAAACTTGTGGGAGAACTTTAACCACAAGATCGCCCTCCCCCCTGAAACAACTGGACAGATAGAAGAAAATTGCATAGAAACAAACAAGGTCTCAAGAAATTGAAACACCACTGCAAAAATTACCAAAGTCAGTATGAAGTCTACAGGAAGCTTCAAACTCCCAGCAAGCAGCAGGTCCAGCACGATCCACCAAAACGCTGCCTGAACTGCTCTCACTGCAGGTACTGCCAGGACAATTTGTTGATCGATCTTTCAGAAGATTTTACCTGATAAAACAAGAAAGCCAACAAACAAACCTAATGAAGACATGCATGGTCAAATAGAGTAAAGAATTCTAAAAACTATTTCAACTTCCCAGATCACAATTTCTACCTCTCTCACCTCAACCAGATGATAGTATACTAGTTGAAGTAAAAACAAAAGAGCAAGCGGAAAAAACCTTAACATTAAAAGAATTGGCAGGAGTAATAGTAACAGCACATCTCTCCTTTAACATGCGTAAAGGCGTAATAATAGAACCAGACTTCGTCCAATACTCAGAAGCAGAATTAATTGAAGAATTAAGCGAGTACTCTGTCACTCAAGTCGACAGAGTACATAAAACAATTAACAACAGAAAGATATCAACAAACACTTACTTCATATCATTTGACCTAGACATCCTACCAATATATATATATATATATATGAATATAGGATAGCGCCGCTTCACAGTTAAAGAATTCAAACCTAGCCCCAGAAGATGCTACTACTGCCAAACGTTTGGGCACTCTACAAACACCTGTCATCACAGGAATCTGGGATTTGCGCCCACCTGTATGGATGCTATATCCATACATGAAAAAGAATGACTAAACTTTAAAGATGCTAGAGAAAAGGCACAGACCTCCATAGGAAACTCTTATGCCTCTGTAGTTGAAATGAACAAAGTGACCAGACCCCCATACCATGGGGTTAAAGCAAAACTCAACTGCCTGCCCCACAGGCCCCGAATATTGAATTCCCGCTAACCCACGCATATGGTCGACAATTGACCCCTCCCCCTCCTCCCAAAGCAGTTGCTGCATTGTGAGGCACCTGCACCCAATACCTCAATGCTAAACCCCATCCACAACAAATCCCTGAGCACATTGACCCCCCACCCCAAACCAAACATATGGACACTCAGGATATACCATAGAAAATCCACCCAAAATCTTGGTCACCTCTTCACAGTGTTTCCCCCCCCACCCCTCACCAAACACTGACATCACCTACGAAGAGAAGGTAGAACACGAGAAAGACACCGAAGACCCACGTGGGACAGATCCTGTCCCCACCAAACACATTGAAGCTTGAATCATAACACCGATGAGCCATTTTCACTCACCCACCAACAGAAGCAGCAAAATAGATAATCCATCCTCCTATTATTGATGGACCTCCCCCCACCCAACAGTAGATACCCAAGACACAAACAAGAAAAACAGTGAAACAAGAACCAACACCTCAAAGACGAGTCCATAGCAGACTCGAGTAGCCACGGGCCCCTAATAAATCAATGGGTGCCACGACCTCCACAAAAACCAAACCGCTCACTTCCCGAACCAAACCAAAAGAATAATGAAGCTAATCCAGTGGAATTAGAGCCAACTGGGAAGAATTAAGGCTTCTTGTAGTGGATGAGAGCCCTGCCTGCGTCTGTCTCCAGGAAACCACGTTGGGAATACACCCACCACAAAAATTACAGAGTTACAGTTGCGTAACCACCCCAATACCAGATGATGGCAGCACATCCAGCGGCTATGCCATCTACACCCATCAAGAAGTTCCCACATTACCCATCAGATTAAATTCACCTCTGGAAACAATCACCATGACCATGCACATCAAGAAACGGTACATGATCGCAAACATCTACCTCCCACCCACAGGGCCCCTTCCAGTCACCGCTTTACGAGACTTGATCTCGCAACTACCAACTCCATTCACTCTAATGGGGGACTTTAACAGTCATCATATCGAGTGGGGCGACAGAATTTGCAATGCCAGAGGAAACGAGATATTAAAGCTAATAGAAAACCACCAACTTGGAATCATGAACCAGGGCGAAGGTACTAGATTTAACAGAAAAACAGATACCCTATCAACATTAGACCTGGCCCTCTGCTCACCCGACATCACAGCGGACTTCAAATAGAGAATCTTGGATGACCTATAAGTAAGCGACCATTACCCGATCATCCTTTCCTCAGACGAGGGATTATCCATCTCGGGTATACCATGCTGGAGACTGGACCAAACAAACTAACTAAAATTCAACAAACTCACCAATATCCAAGTCATTGACATCCTGGAGACAGAGGAAGTGCTGGAAATTTTTACATCCATCCTATACCAAGCAGGTAAAGCATCCCCGCAACCAGTTCAGGACAACTCAGTCAGAGATCTATCCCATGGTAGAGCCCAGAATGCTCTGCTGCACTGAAAGAACAAAGAAAAGCCTACCAAACATACAAACGATGACTAAAATGGAATTTAATTAAAAGAGAGCTAAATATAGATACATACTTAAGCAAACCCGCTGGAAATCATGTAGAGCTTATGTCTCCACGATAAACTCTAAAACCTCCATCACCACACATGGAGCAAGATCTGAGGGATGCTAGGTAAACCCAACCAAGACCTTACTCCTGTACTTTGAATAAATGGAAACACTATCTTAAACCCCATCGATGTAGCAGCCATGCTAGCGACTCACTTTGCCAAAATATCAAGTAGAGCAAACACAACACTTTGCCCAATACCAGTTGGAGAGGGAGTGCTCACTCTAAACTTCACATCAAGAGAGTATAAATCTTAGGAGGAATTCAGCAAAAAAGAGTTTGATACAGCTCTTGCATCATGTAGAGACACAGCCCCAGGCCCAGACAATATACCTTACGCAATGCTACGCCACCTAGGGGAATGGGGTAAATGCTTCCTCCTAGATATATTCAACAAAATATGGATGGAAAACTCCTTCCTAGATACCTGGAGAATGGCTACAGTTCTCACTTTCCGGAAACCAGGCAAAGACCCAACCAGTCCCCAAAACTACCGCCCAATCATTCTAACCTCCTGTATGTGTAAACTTATGAAAAAAAATGGTGAATCTACACTTAACATGGTTCCTTGAAACAAAATCCTGCATATCCCTATTGCAGTGCAGATTTCAAAAATTACACTCAACTACGGATGCCCTTATCCATCTGGAATCCGCGATATGTAATGCATTTGCCAGGAAACAGCACTTAGTAGCTGTTTTCTTCGACCTCAAAAAGGCATATGATACATCATGGCATTACGCCATCTTAAAAGCCCTCCATAACCTCAGACTACACGGACAACTACCAAACTTCATTCAAAATTTCCTAACCAACTCATTTCTACAGGAAGAAGGCGTTCCACAGGGCAGCCTCTTAAGCTTACCCCTGTTTGTTATAGGAATCAACAATATCTCACAAAACCTCCATCGAGACATTACAGCCAACCTGTATGTAGATGACTTCTCTATCTCCCTAGCAGGTTCCGAAATGGCAACAATAGAACATCGCTTCCAGATAGCCATCAACATCACAAGATGGTCTATCGCCCACGGCTACCAATTCTCAGCCAAGAAGACCAAAGTAATCCACTTCTGCTGTTGTAGGTGTATTAGGGAACCTGACCTATATCTATACCAAAAGAGGATTGCAGTCATTGAGAACTATAAATTCCTAGGACTAACATTTGATAGAAGGTTGACATGGGAACCACACATAAGAAACATTAAAAACTCTTGCAAGAAAGAAATGAACATCCTATGTACAGTGTCACGCCACGACTGGGGAGCTGATCGTGAAACACTTCTCACTCTCAACCAATCCTTAGTGTGACCCAAACTGGACTACGGATGTGAGATCTACTCCTCTACTTCCAAGAAACGCCTTGCACTCATCAACACAGTGGCTAATGAATGTCTCCGCATGGCTACTGGAGCCTTTCGATCATCACCCATACCGAGCCTACATTTCGATACCTGGAGACACCACTAGACCTCTGTAGGATGGAACTCTCCCACCACCATTTGGCACTAGAGTGTTACTATGGATGGAGGAAATCAGGGTAATGATGAACCCCATCCATCCACTTGCTTTCCCAGATATTCCATTTTGGAAAACAACTTTAAGGATATGCCATGGCAATATAACAAAACAATCAACAACTACCCCTCTGGGAGAGAAAATTCAATTCCTTACCCACGCAGCAACACATATGGGTATATATATATATATATATATATATACACCGATGGATCAAAGTTCAGAAATGGAACAGGATTCCTAGTGATATCAAATAACTACACCCTCTGAAAAACTACCCCAAACAATATCAATCTTCCCTGCTGACTGCTATGCATTAAAGCATGCAGTGCAGTGGGCATACAATAACCCAACATCAGATGAATTCACAATCTTCACCGACTCTTTCAGCAGCCTACAAACATTAGAACGAATGACAGACATCCATCCAATTCCGTTAGAAATAAGAAACTACATATATAGAGCAGCATGCGAAAGAAAGAAAATTTCCTTCTGCTGGGTCCCAGCACACATGGGGGTCGCTGGAAATGAGCAAGCTGATACAGCAGCAAAAACTGCTGCCTTCGTCCAATCAGACCCAATGATATCCCAATACCATATGATGACTACATCATTGCAATAAAAGCCACCATTCGGGAGAACTGGATGGGCAGATTTATATGGACAAAATAAGATGCGACACATTTTCCACAACTTATTGCTATGGAAGCTTTGAGAACTCACACACAGATACCTAATGGAGAGAGACTTTTCCCACTACTGTGAAGATTACATTCTGCCCCTCACAATTGCAGTGGAATCATTTGCTACCTCAAGAAGACAGGACTATTAAAGAAGCTATAGATAAGTCTCCAATAGTACGATCTAAATTTTAATGAATTTTAATTATCTTAACATCTTACTCCATTATCATACCATTTATCCATCCAGTGTTTCAATCATCACTGCATAATCACTACCTCATCATATCAGACAACTTTTATATCTTATCTAACCTTTTCTTTTTACTACAAAACGAAATACAGTGCAATCACCTCGCAGTGAGCACCAAGGGGCTTGTAAACAATCCATCCATCCATTCAATCCCTTCCACCTGTGGAGGGGCTTCCCTCTCCCCATGACCATGCTAGAAAGAAACTACTTTGTCATCTTTGGAGCTGCTCTCAGGCAGCTCTACCCCTGAAAAGAAGTCCCCATTCCCTTGGGCTCGGCTTTCATGTCATATCCCCTCTTTTTAAGTCATCATGGCTCTACCAGTCAGTGGGTCTGTCTGTTTTCATGGACAGCTGCTGATTACAATACACTACTCAGTACAGGAGATAATAATTACCCTTTGCACATTTCAAGCCTGTATTTGTGATCTTTAACTTCTTACAAAGTACCCTGACTGCTCTCAGGGCATTGAAATTGCCTCACCCCCTTGTTCATGGTATGTGATGTCACTGTAGCGGGCCGAAAAATTTAGACTAACCCCAATCGATCCAACCCGCTTCCTACACTAATCCGGACGTGAGAAATTGAAGGAGAATGAAACGGATTGTATGTACAGTCCTTTACTAACAAAAAAATACAATATTTACAAAAATATGGGTTGATATATTAGAGATCTCTTTCCTATTCACACAAAATACAGCTAAAGTTTCCTATATATATGAAATAAAAAAAAATAAATAAGTCCCACTTATTTATATTACACTGGTCTGCGTCAAAAATGTACCTTAGGTTTTCTATAGTGTTTCTTAATAAAATTGACCTCCTAAATCCGAATCTGTCATCCGTTTTTCTCTATCACCTCCAGTTTTTGCGATACAGTGGGTGATAATAATTTTATAGTTTATACATCTCCTATATTACATCAAATTTCAATAGTTTTTGCACTGCTCTATTTGCAGTAAATTTTGTGTACATTTTAAGTAATTATGCAAATAGGTTTATATTTTGCAGGTTAAAAATTGCTTAGCATTATAATAATAAGAATAATAATAATAATAGTGGTTGAGTTAAAAATGAACAGAAAATGTAAGAATAGCTCCGACAGATTTTGCTATGTTTGCGGCAAAGTGACTTTTCCCGAGCAGCAAAGTACAATCCCTCCTGTAATTAAATCTTTGTATTATGCATATTTTGGAGTAAGGCTAAGAGATCAAGATAAAAGTTTCGCACCACATATCTGCTGCAAGGGATGCTACATAAGTTTAAGACACTGGAGTCAGGGCGAACAGAAGTCCCTCTCTTTAGGTGTTCCCATGGTGTGGAGAGATGGCAAGGACCACACTACGGACTGCTATTTTTGCATGACAAATCTTAAAGGTGAGCATTGTATCAAGTATTTAAGCTTTCTGTATTATACTGGCTCCTGAAAATGTCATTATTATGCAAAGACTTAGCATAAAATTAAAACTAACATAGTTCACTTCAGCATGAACATATCCTTTACTAAACATTTATGTACTATCTGCAACTCCAAATCAATTCCCTTATGTAATATGCAATTATATTTTCCACAGGTATAAATAAGAAGAATAAACATAGTGTGGCATATCCGGATGTTCCTTCTGCCATCAAACCCATGGCCCAGGAATTCCTATACCTTCTCCCCCTGAACATATAGAGGTACATGAAGAGATTAATATGGAAGTTGACCAAGATTATGACACATCTGAGTCTTATCAGGTTTCCACACATGATATGGTCGCAAGACCATTCACTCAAGTTCAGTTAAATGACCTGACCAGGGATCTGGGGGTTTCAAAGGCGAATACACAACTTCTTGGCTCTCGACTTCGTGAAAGTAATCTTCTCACTTAAGAAACAACATTTAGGGGGGTACAGAAATAGAGAACAAGAATTTTGAAGCTATTTTTTACAGCATTCTTCCAGCTCTTTAGTATACTGCGCCAATATTAAAGGACTTGTTGAGGCCCTTGGAATTCCCTACAACCCATTAGAATGGAGACTGTTCATAGATTCCTCCAGTAGAAGTTTAAAAGCTGTGTTACTGAATATTGGTAACAAGATAGCTTCCGTTCCTATAGGCCATTCAATCCAACTTACTGAAAGTTATGAAAATATGAAAAAATTGCTGGATGCAATAAATTACTCTAGCTATAAGTGGAGGATATGTGGTGACTTAAAGGTAAGATCATTTTACACTTGGCATTTCTAAGCTTTTTGATATTGACATTTTCATTTTTAATTGTTAAAACTTGTATACACCTTTTGGTCAACTTACATTTTACAAGAATGCAAATCTGGAAATCATGAGTCATTTTTGAGTTATATTTTTTGTTGAAGTGTGTCCCTATAGGTTAATGCATCCTATTGGCTTAATGGGGAACTTATCCTAATTGAGAAGGTATACAACACAACTCAATAAACTCAAAATAAGATGTACATATATCCAATTAGTTCCAATACGATGATTTAATGCATCGGCATACAGGATTTTTCAATACATATTCATATTCTTATTGTTTTAAGAAATATTACTTTGAATTTGTTTTTAGAAATATTACACTGAATTTACATACCATGCTAAATTTTTTTCAGGTAGTGTCTCTTACGCTTGGGACACAAACAGGCTATACGAAGCATCCCTGTTTCCTATGTTTATGGGACAGTCGTGCAGATAGTATGCACTATGAGAAGAAGGTTTGGCCTCCACGAGAAGCATTTAGAATTAGATCAAACAATGTGATAGCTGAACCTTTAGTGCCTCCTCAAAAAATACTCCTCCCTCCACTGCATATAAAGCTTGGCATAATGAAAAATTATGTCAAAACCCTTAATAAAGTAGGCCAAGCTTTTAAATTTCTTCTTCAAAAATTTCCACAAATCAGTGACGCATAAGCTCCATGGGGAAATTTTTGATGGACTTCAAATCAGGAACTTGATCAGCAATTTGATGCATCAATGAAGGACATAGAAAAAGATGCCTGGAAAGCTTTCAAAGCTCTAGTTAACAATTTTCTAGGCAATAAAAGAAGCCTAGAAGAATATGTTGCCCTGGTCAATCAGCTCTTAACAAGTCTCAAACATTTGGGAGCTCGAATGTCTATAAAGATACACTTTTTACAGTCCCATCGTGATTATTTTCCCAATAATTGCGGGGATTACAGTAAAGAACAGGGGCAAAGATTCCACCAGGACATAAAAACAATGGAATCCAGGTACCAGTGTAAATGGAACGGAAACATGCTTGCTGACTACTGTTGGTGTTTGAAGCGTGATGCACCAGATGACAGGCACAAACGAAAATCGTCAAGGGCGTCTGTTCTTTGAAATTATAATTATTTTCTTTATTATGTTGCATTCTTTTATTTTTTGTTTATTAAAAGAATTATAGTTTACATACGTGTATTCCTGTTTATATGATATAACAGTAATAATGCATTATTAGATAGAGAAAGTTTTTTTTTTTTTAAATTAAGAAAAAATGAGGTAATTTCAATGAAAATTGTGTATGCTGTACTGAGAAAATCTGACCTGATTGAACAAATATACATTCATTTTTGAGCTCAGGAGGTTGGATTCATTAAGAAACCACAAAAAAATCCTGGGGAACCTAAAAAAAAATTTCAAACGCAGGCCTGTGTTATTAATCGATCCTAAGAACAATTAAAAAAATCAAACAAGCAACCAAAAAAAATCTGGACTACAACAGTCAATATATAGTTAACCAAAAAAAAAAAGAGAAGGCCTCACGTGGTACAAAGAGGGATGGGGGATGTCCAGCCACCTGTCACTCGAGTGAGCAAAATGCCTGACTTCCTAACAATTGGCACCTCTGCGCTTGATGGAAGTGAAGTGATCTTATCACTCTTGCGTGGCTATTCTAAGCCCTCTTTCCTTAACAACACTAGTAATATTTTGTTTGCTATATAAAGATATATGACACTAAGTCCTTTCCAGAATATGGCGCCTGGAAAGAAAAAAAACATCTTATAATAACATGCTAATCAATAAAAAAAAAAAAAAAAAAAAAAACCCATTCCTATTCACACACACATTCTTACAGAGGGAGGGAGAGGGTATTGAGAAAAGGGGTGGGAGAATGGCCCTTTTTACACACTCACATTCGCTCCACCACATCACTATTATGGCTAGATGGGCACATGTAAAGATTATCTTCTGCTGTGCTTCTGGACATTCGGGAATGTGGGGAATGAGCATGCCAAAGAGTGTGTGAAGTCAGCAGAGGTGAATTTAAAGTGCATGCCATTGCCTCTGCCTGAGTGTTTGGCACATTTATTTTTATGATCCCAGTCTTAGGAACACTCATATCTTCTTGCCTTTCAAGATGGCCAGATCAGGCTATCATTTTTTTTGTATCCCAGTCTTAGGAACACTCATATATCTTCTTGCCTTTCAAGATGGCCAGATCAGGCTATCATTTTTGAGTATCCCAGTCTTAGGAACACTCATATCCTCTTGCCTTTCAAGATGGCCAGATCAGGCTACCATTTCAACTATTACTTAAAAACTTCAAAATTGTCTGTAAAGAATAATTAAATTCACCACACTTGTCCCTTGTACTTGGGACAAGTTCATGCACACTGGACTGTGACTATTTGACTTGTTGAGGAATTTTCCTGATCTCCTTTTTTTTCCTGTTGTTGGGTGATTGCTCTGGTACCATGGGGGGGGCACACCTCCCTCCTATACTGGAGCCTGCCTTCTGCTTCGCTTTGGTTGCTTTTTTTTTTTTACCATAGCTTAATAGCAGGCTAATTTGATTGTGGTGACTTGTGACCTTTGTGGTAGTCGCCAGATAACCTTTTTATTTTATTTTTTTATTTGTTTGCTATTTTGTCAGTTTTTTTCTCCTTATCCCACATTATCCCTTAGGCTGCAACTTAATTGCATTGACTAATGCCCTTGGGGTTAGTTGCTAGATAACCCCCTCCCCCTTCCCCAATCTTTTTGGCTTTGTTCTGCATTTAGCCTAAGGAGGGGTTGTGACGACTTATGTCCTTATTGTTGGTTGCCAAGTTAGATCCCTAGAATTAAAAAAAAAAAATTAGACCTCGATCTCTTTTGCAGGGCGTCTCAGAGGAGGTGGAGGAGGACATAGTCAAAAAGGAGGACATAATCAAAAAGGAGGACATAGTCAAACAGGAGGACATGACCAAGCAGGATAGCTGCGAATATGTAGACTCGAGCTCACAGGTGAGCATTTTTTCCTCCCACTTCCATTGAGGAAGGGAGGAGGTAATTTAATACCTCCTTTCACCCATAAAAGGGTCTGGTAGGGTTAAGAGGGATCATTGGAAGCTCTCATTAGAAAGTTATGACACACTCTTTTGGGGGTCGAGATTCATTGATTGACCCATCGAGTTCGCATGAAGATCAGAATGTTAATTGCTCACTCATACTGCTGCTCCAGCGGCTGATCCTCGTTGGGGAAGGGGGGGCTCGAGGTCCACAGGGGTGGGATGAAGCGGCATACATTTAGATCCAGCTTGCCCCATGATTGGTAACCGGTTAACCTCCTTCCCCGCTAATTGAACGGATGGGGGTGCGGGCAATCGCCCTAAAGGGCCCTCTAATGGATTGATGCGCTCCATTGTCCCAACTGACCGCCCCTCGATGTCGACTTTCAGGTGAGCGCTGCTTCAGGACCGTCCTCGACTACCGGCACTCGTAAACGGAAAAGGGGGTCCGCAGGCCCTATCAAGTGCCACCCTTGCCCTCAGTGCGACTACGCGGCGGCTTGGCCGAGCGACCTGCGTAAGCACCTGCCCACGCACAGTCGCGCCACCAAGTTCTTCGGGTGCTCAGAGTGCAGTTATGCGACGCATTCGAGCACCGAACTCGCCACCCACCTCTTTGCCGCCCACGCGGGCGTGAAGCGCTTCCACTGCCCCGATTGTGACTACAAGACTAACTGGAAGGGTGACCTCACCAAGCACCGCCTCACTCACTCGCCCTTGAGCGAGAAGCCCTTCTCGTGCTCGGAGTGCGGCTACGCCACCTACTGGAAGGCCGACCTCCGCAAGCACCTGCGTACGCACTCGGACGAGCGCCGCTACCACTGCTCCATGTGTGACTTCGCCACCAACTACGGTACGGTGCTCAAGGGCCACCTCCTCGGTCACGCAGGCATCAAGAAGTTCCGTTGTTCGGATTGCGAGTACGGCACGAACCGCAAGTGCAACCTCACGAAGCACCTCCTCACACACTCACCCTTCAAACAACTTCACTGCCCCGAGTGCGACTACGCCACCAACTGGAGGGCGGATCTCGAGGTCCACGTCCTCTCGCACACTGGCCTCAAGCGCTTCCAGTGCCCCGAGTGCCCCTATGCCACCAACTGGAAAGCGGACCTCGAGAAGCACCGCATGGACCACTCGGGCGTGAAGCACTTCGCCTGCGACGCCTGTGAGTACCGCACCAACCGTAAGAGCGACCTCACCCGCCACTCCTACACTCACGGCCCCGCGCGCCGCTTCCGCTGCCCCGACTGCGATTTCGTCTCCAACCAGCGCAGTCAATTCCACACCCACCGCCTCATCCACGCGCCCCCCCAAGAAGGATTGGACCTCACGCCAACCTGAGGACGCTGCTTCTCTTCCGTGGGAGGTCGTCTCACCGCTCTCGTTCATGACTGCCTTCTTGAGCCCGGTGAACCCGAGCTACGTATTTCGGCACAGCTCCGAACGGCTGGGATTGAACTGGTCTCGCTGTCGTCTCTCTTACTTAGCGTTGCTTCACGCCCTTCGAATGGCGTCGAACACAACCCAGTGAATACGTTTAAAAATAGAAATATAGATATTAATTTAAGATATTGCTTTAACCGAACTAAGCGTTGTTAAACATTCTTTATTCATATACTCATTTCCCTTTAAATGTCCACTTTTTCTCTTGAAATAGCCTCGAGTGAAGCTTAGGGTCCTTGCTGGTTCACAATTCTGTAATATATATATATATATATATATATATACTTGATGGTTCGACGACGGTCGCCTGCGAGCGGAGGAACTGCTCATGAAAAGGAAGTATTATCACTGAGGTATAAGTTTAAACTCGAGATTCGCGAAGCCCTTCATCGAGTCCGCGACCCAATTTATATACAATAGAGTTTCCTTGATGTTCTACGTCAGGCTATAACTAACCACCCCGCTCGACCAAGACGGCTCGTTTCGGCGGAAAGAAAAACCCCACCTATCCAGTGTCAGGTCTGAATGCTGCTATAATGCCTAATACATCAGTATCATTCACTAGAGAGTCAACGTCTACACTGCCATTCGTTAAACGTTATCCTCAACCATTCCTCTCTCTCACATAATTCACTGGATACAGCAGAAACCTTAAAAGATATTGGAGCTTGTTTGAGACTATACGTCCACTCCCCCTTCTATCACTCAGACGGATGAAAAGATGACGGCATTACAACGTAACAGAAAAGGATCACAACACTCGAACTCTCATGCAAGGAAACATCCTACTCAAGATTCTGACCATTCCACTTTCAAGGAGACGGATTAGGACACAGAATGCTGCCTTTGAAAACCTTGTCCCTATGTCTTGTCCCACTGGTATGAATGAATCAGCATGAGCCACAATATCCCTACCGCTGACTCCAATCCCACAATCACTCCATAGCCATTCTCAAAATTCTAGCTGAACCAAACCCCCAGACGCCGATCTCAAAAACCTCTACTAAAAGGAAAGGAAAATTTGTTACAACCCTCCACTATAATCCTAGACCCAAATAAACTGCAAATGTAACGATAAAGGCTAGCCAGTCTCCCGGCACTAAAAGACCGGAACAGCACATTCAAACGAACGAGTAAAATCTATTATGTTCTTGACTTTTCCCTCGTAATTCTCTCCCGAGAATCTAACTATTCGTAATCCAGACAACCTTTAATTTCTCCTTCCATTCAGCCATAGGACAAAACAGTAAGAAAGTTCTAGGATCGCCCTCCAAAATAAGGCCCCAAGAAGAATCTAAAAAGGGCCACAGTAAAATGTCCTCATCCTTGAAACCACCCACACCAGTTGCTAAACCTTTCCTCTCAGACCCCAAGCCAAAGGGTCCTGTTCCTACTGGCAGTTTGCTGCCTGTAAACCCCAAAGGAATAAACTCAATGGAAAAGAACCCATCTTCACAGCTACCCATATCTACCTTTGTGATACAACGGTTTAATCAACGAGTATTCTCCAATGGAACACTCAAGGGTGTTCTACCCAAGTGGGAAGAACTCACCATGCTAATTAAAAAGTTCGAACCAATAGGGATTTGGTTTAAAGAAAATAGATTTGGAAATCTATCATTTCCTTATTTCAGACCATTTAAAATCTTTAATTCTTCTACCCCCTTCCCCCCTGTTTGGGTGGCACATTGGACGGGGGCTATCATTGGTAATAATGATTAATACTTCATTGGTAATAATGATTAATACTTTGCACAGCCAATTCCTCTGCAAGCAGTTGCAGCCTGCATCTCCCTTACCCAAATGTTATACCATTTGCTCTATTTATTTTCTCCCTGAAGTCGAAATATGTTGTTCAAAACTGTTGGAACTTTTAACTCAACTGTCAGCTCTTTTTTTTACTTTAGGTCATTTTAATGCTCAACATACCAACTGTGGTGATAGTTTGTGCAATACTTGGTCGTTTTATTGAATCCCTTTGACATTCAATCGATTTGTGTATTCTAAATGCAAAGAAATATTCCTCGTCTCATATTCAAACTAACCTCATAGTTGTTTAGACCTTTCCATCTGTTCACCCGACTGCTTCTTGGATTTTGCGGTAATGGCCTTTACCCCATTATGCTGCACACGGCAGTATTTGGTTCCTACCCATTAAATCTACATCGCTAGAATATTAAAAGCGCCAACTGGAATGTGTTTCGCTAAGCTTCCTTCACTGATGCGACGATAGGCGATTTCCAAGATGTAGACCATGCTATTCGCTTCTTTACGAAACTAGTGCATAAAGTCTCTTTTCTAAATTCTAACCACGACTTAATAATGAAATCAATCTCATGGCCCCCTCCCTCTTTGGGATCTTTTCTTCAGGGGTTGTTCCCAGAGAGGCTCTGGCCTTCTCGTGGCGAGGGGGGGGGAGCAGCCCTGGGCCCCTTGGGGGTCCCATGGTGCTGCCAACAAGACTTTTAACATGCCCCTCTTTCTTTCCTCCCTTATTACATTCTTCCACTGCCCTTTATTTCCCCCTCTTCCTTCACCTATCTAGTGGCCTTATCGATACCCGACCTCTGCTCGTTTTATGGATTGATTCTGAATTGTTCCTTCATGAAGGTGGAAGAGGCTGGGCATCTCCACCGCCTTCGTCTACCAAATGCCCCCAAGGAGAAACTCATCGTTGGCCCCTTTTCTCAGTACGTAGGAGAACTCGGGCAGCCTCTAAGGTTTCTAAAGATGGTGTGGTGGATCCGTATCCATTCTCCAGGAGGACATACCGGACGTAACTGATTCTAGATTTGCAGTAGTGCCGGGCTCTTGTAGGCCTCCATGGTGGGGAGTCCCAAGGGAGAATGCGAAGTTTTTTCTTTTTCCAATGGGTAGCCGTAAACCAAAAACCTCCCCTTCTCGTAAGGGTTCTCGTGCCAAACGTTCCTTAGCTCCCTTTTCAGCCTTTCCTCGCCCGTTGGACTCCTATTCCAACGAAGTAGACCCAGATCTAGATTATCCCCGCTTTCTTGTCATGAATTCATCATCCGACACCCCACTTGCAAAAGTCGATGTGTTTGCCTACATCGAACTACCCAGACGCTGCTTCAATTGCAATCAATTTGGACATGTTGGCCGTGCCTGTAATTCTTACTACCATGGCCCCGACTGCACCAAAACACCTCGCTGTGCCAACTGCGGAGGTACCCACAGTGCTGCGTCAAAACTCGGCTCTATATTTTTATATGAAAAGGAGGTGCTCGCTTTGCGCGACTCCCTACGTCTAGATATAAGAGCACAAACCTCTTTACTCGGCCGGCTCTTCTCTGACGTTTTACGTGACGCTGGACGAAACCGACCAGCCTGAAGCCCCTCATCCTACATCTACTCGCAGCGTCGGAAACATTCAGAATATGCAGTCGAAGCATCGCTCTCACACCGAGATTACCAATGTAGCCCCCCTCTCTCCAGCAGCTCTAGCTGGAAGAGACGCTCAGGGTGAGACACTTGAAGACATCAGACGCTATTTGAAAGAATCCTCAACATCGACCAGTGAAGGTTCATCCACCCGGAAGGATTCCTCACCTGGGTCATCGACCATTAATAAGCGGGCAACCTCTGGAGCTGACTCGGCCGAGCCCCGAGAATCTTCAATGGACTCCTCCCCTATGGCTGAACATTCAATGCCCTTAAGTCCGTCCCGCCCTTCACAGGACAGGTCCCATTCTGATCCAAACTATGATAGATATACACCCAGCTCCACACACCTCACTCAGATCACCTGTTCGTTCCGCTCACCCTTCAACCCATGATCCGATGGAAGCAGTTGATACTCGAATATCACCAATCGCGGCGGCTGGACCAACTCCTCAGACACCGAAAATACCCTCGACCCATGAATCCGGATCTACCGGCCGAAAATCTCTTCTCGATCTTCCTTTTCCGCCAGGTTGTGAGCCCGAATTACAATCAAGGGCCTCGGTCGGTTCTCCAAAACCCACGAAAAAAGCCGCAGTTACTGCTTTATCTAGGATCTCTTCCCTTGCAAAAGCAGGCTCCTCGAAATCAGCTCTCCGTCTCCCAAGCTCTTTGGGACGAAGCTCAAATACAATATCGGCCACAAAAGAGAGAAAGATATCCACAGTGGTATCTAATCGTCCCACATAATATCCATTTTACAATGGAATTGTCAAGGCGTTCTTCCAAAGTGTGAAGAACTCAAAATCTTTTGACGACTATCCACCCCGCTGTTATTTGTCTTCAGGAGAATAAACTGGGTATACGCCCTTTCCGCCGCTACCTGGCTTTCTCAGTTTCAACTCTTGCTCCTGCTGGAAGCAACTCTCATGGGGGGTGTCAATCATGGTATCTTCATCCCACCATGTTTCTCCCATCCCCCTACATACTACCCTCCAAGCTGTTGCCGTGAGGATTTTTCTTACTAAACTTTTTACCATTTGCTCTATTTACCTACCCCCTTGTTTATCATTGTCAATACCCGACCTTTTAGAACTTATAGACCAGTTGCCCTCCTCATTCTTATTAATAGGAGATTTTAACGCGTCACCCATACTGGGGTGACATCACTCGAAATGCCAAAGGCAGTGTTTTAGTCTCTTTATTATCTGACTTTCTTTGTGTTTCAAATACTGGTGATTTTACCTCTTATTTCCAGGTGGACTCTTTTAGCTGTGTTGACCTGTCTGTTTGTTACCCGGATTGCTTCACCTTCACGGAATTTCGATGGTCAATTCTTGACGATCTCCATGCAAGGGACCACTTTCCCATTGTCTTGTCGGCCTTTCAAGTTTGCCCTCATACAACCATGCCCCTTAAGTGGGACTTAGGTTATGCAGATTGGGAAGGTTTCCAAGAGGCGTCCAACACAAGTGCATCCTTGGGGACCTTCAATGGAGTGGACGCGGCAGTAGAATACTTTACATCGACTATCTACAATGCAGCAACACAGACCATCCCATGGAGGCGACCCGCCACGGGCCGCTCAACCGTGCCCTGGTGGCCATCGACGTATGCAACAGCTATCAAAAATTACAAGTTAGCCCATGCCCGATTCCGAAAGAACCCAACTTTGTGCAATAAGTTCGACCGAAACCGATCTCGTGCGCTTCGCCAAAGAACCCTTCGTCAGGCTCGCCGAAATTCATGGTGCCGTTACGTTTCATCATTTTTCTCTATGACACCAACTGCTAAGATCTGGAACAGGATTAATAAGATCAGGGGCCGTTATGCTGATCATCATACCCGTCATCCTTGGAGGATGACGGCCTGGCGGTCAGCAATGCTTTTGCTGACTATTTCCGCCCCGTCAGCAGTGTCAGCCGTTACGATAAGGCTTTTCAACCCTACAGATCAAAGGAAGAGTCTCATTCTCTCAACTTCACAACAAAATCTAACCTTCCATATAACGCTCTATTCAGCATCCATGAGCTGCAAAGCGCTTTGTCCCTTTGCAGATCTACTTCTCCTGGTCTTGACGAGATCCATTTTGATATGATCCGGCACCTACATCCACACACTACTCTCTTACTTGATTTGTACAACCTTATATGGGTGAAGGGTTTTTACCCCTCATCATGGCGCATGGGAATCATCCTTTCCTTTGTCAAACTGGGCAGGGTTGGGTTGGACACAGATCACTACCGCCCTATAGCTCTCACCAGCTGTTTTAGTAAGTTGCTGGAAAAAATGGTATTGGAGCGCCTAAACTGGTTCCTAGAAACCAATCTCCTCTCTCCATTTCAATGTGGCTTCCGCAAAGGTCATAGTACCCTTGACCTACTAGTACGTTTCGAGGGATCGGTCCGGAAAACTTTCTCTTTAAAGCACCGAGTCTTGGCCATATTTTTCGATATTGAGAAAACCTACGACACAACATGGAGATACGGCATCTATCTTGAAGCAGCTATACGTCTGAGGGATGTGAGACCTTATACCGTCACTTATTCAAAGTTTTTTAGCATCTTGATCCTTCAAGGTACGTGTTGGAGATGCATACTCTGACCTGCGACCCCAAGAGGAGGGAGTTCCTCAGGGCAGTGTTTTAAGTGTCATGTTTATAATTGCCATCAATGATATTATTTCGTCTCTTCCAGAGGGTGTATCGGCAACTCTGTTTGTCGATGGTTTAGCACTATACTGTTCCTCACTTCGCCTTCCATCAGCAGCGCGTCGGCTACAACTGGTGGTTGATGCTGTATTTAAAAGAGCACAACTTGAGGGATTCTGCTTTTCCACGAACAAAACCAAAGCAGTGTATTTCCACCGAGGCAGAGGGGTTCTTGTTCCGCCATCTATCTCCCTACAAGGCGAAGATATAGAGTTTGTCTCCGAGTTTCGGTTCCTTAGAGTAACTCTCGATCCAAAGTTATCCTGGTTACCACACCTACGCCGACTTCGAACAGGCTGTCTTCGGGCTCTAGACCTTTTTAAAGTCCTCTCACACACTTCGTGGGGCAGCGACCGACAAACATTGTGGACATTATACACATCCCTCGTCCAATCCAAATTGGATTATGGCTGTCAAATTTACTCATCGGCTTCCCCTTCAGCCCTGAAAATGCTGAAACCCATTCGAAACCTCGGAGTTCACCTTTCTAGTGGAGCCTTCCGTACTTTCCCTGTCAACAGCCTTTACTGCGAGAGTGGGGTACTCCCTTTGCCCTACCATAGACTTCAAATCTGCATGCGATACCTCTGCCGAGTACAGCAAGCCCCTGTATCAGAGGTCTACAGATGCCTGTATGCTGCCGAATCAACGGCGGCATATGATAAGTTGCCATCTTTACCCCGCCCCCTGAACCTTCGCATAGGGGATCATCTCTCTAACCTGGGTGCTACAAGGGTCCTTACCCTTCCATCCTTACTGACCCTTAGTTTGCGTGCTCCTCTCCCCACAGTATGTACCAACATGTGGAGCCTGGACAAGTCCTCCATGGACCCTCGCATCATTAAGAGCCTGTTCTTAGAGTATTCGAGCTCACACAAACAATGCTGCCCATTATATATGGATAGCGTGGGAGCCGCAGCCATCTACCCAGGAGGAGAATTCCTAACTTTATCTTTGCCGCCAGCAACATCCATTTTTACCGCTGAACTTTCAGCAATCCTTTTAGCCTTTAGACTCATCCAATTTTTACCTTTTAGTGATTTTGTCATTTTTTTCTGACTCGAGGAGTGTTTTACAGTCAATTAGATCTTTTAATTCGTCTCACCCCTTAGTCACATAAATTTGCAACTGACGGATCCAAAATGCGTCCCGATATAGAATTACTTTTTGCTGGGTCCCTGGGCAACGAGATGGTTGATCGGCTGGCCCGCTCGATTCATATTGGCGGAGGAATTTTTGAACCCGTCGTTTTTTTTTATTTTTGTCACAAAGTGGTCTCCTCCACCTTTTATAGATTATTTACCTCGTTTCATCCTAGCTGCCATATAGAATCCACTTGGATTGGGCAGCAACCCACTGGTTCTTTACCTTAAGCCCTTAATAAAAGAAACGAAAAAAATATGAATTAAATTCTACACTTTATCACATTCAAGAATATAAACACGTTTTTAAGCACCACGCGGAATCAAAAAGAAACGTTACCTTCCACTAACACACCAGGTTCGACACTGCGTGACAACAGTGCCCTCTCTCCCTACCGTGCAGCTTTCTATCTTGGACATTTGAGCATGCGCAAAACAGTCAAACACCGCGTCGCTGAAACTGTGAAGTGCTCAGTTCTACACAAGTTTTGTATTTTTTTTCATAAACTAGGGGATGGCTACTGACATTAAGTATTTAATATACAAGTATAAAGAAAAAAGTTTCTATACACGAGCCGCCACTCAGTTCCATTGGAGAATTTCTGCCATCACTCAGAAAGTGAGAGACCACAGACGGGATAATAGGCGAGGCGGAGGAGCACTTAAGAACAGGTGCTGTGTGAGAAGAACCTGGCATGGGCGTTAAAAAAAAGAGGCTCAGAACGGCGAGGTAATCCTAATCTAGAGGGACGGGGACTAGTATTGCGATAGCTAAGTTTGTTTCGACAGCCCGAAGTCATTGGTCGTGACCCGGGGGAAAGGATAGAGACAAGAGATATTTTTGAATAGCGGTAAAGCCAGGGCGGGGATGATCAAACCTAATGGAGGGTGTGCATCTCGCATCTGAAAGGCGATCGGGAGTCATAGTTACGGCTGGTTTTCAAAGGGAAAGTGAGATGGTGTATGGTCATGACAGAAGGAAAGGGTATGGATAAAGGAGGCTTAGGGGCATCGTTACCTTCTGGGAGTGTATATCACTATTGGTGAAGAATACACAATCTCCGCCTGAGGGGAGCTCGAAGTTGCAGTTACAGGTATCAAATGAACAGGGGTAGGGGAAAGAGAAGAAGTTGAAGGGTGTACCTCAGCCAAGGTTTAATTATGAGTTTTTATAAAGGTTGATTGCGCTCCCTGTTTGGAAGTTAGCTTCCTAGAGGAAGGGGAAAGTTTATCGATTGGGCCAGGATTCATCAGTCTGACTACGTCAGAGCGGAGCACCTCAATAGATTCAATATAGGCTTGAATGGCGTCCAGAGTCTCCGGAGTGGCATCTCGATTTTGGACATGCTCTGTCGGTGCGGAGGAAATGCGGGTAGGAGAGTAAGAGGGTATACTAGGAGCCTGCCTTTGAGATTTGCCTTCAAGGGCACAAAGATCATCGCGCTATTCAGCCACGGTCTGGGTACCACCACATCCAACTCAGCGCGGTTCGGCCATGGAACGGCGCACACCGCAGAGGCAGGAGTGATGCAACGAGACGGCAAAAATCTGAACTTAAACCTAAAACATGCACTAGCACCCACGCATTCATTCAGTCAGGGACAGATAAAAGGTGAACGAGATAGAGGAAGAAATGATGACTAACATAACAAATAAATCATAAATAAAGGTCGGGTAGGGGAGGGAAGGCATAATAAAAATACACCTCGCACTCTCCCCTAATGGCCGGGCTGAGGCCTCTCTCCAACGATAAGGCAGGAGCACACACTCTGTGAACATCTGGAAACAGCGTGGGGGGGAGGAATAGATATAATTTTCATCATAAATTTTAAAAATAATTTTAGTGTATCTTTTTATACATTTAAATTGAAATTAATCAAAAACTATCCTAGGGTAATCGTGACTCCAACAAGGCTAACTAATTTAAGGAATGTTTTTATTGAGTGAGCTTGCAAAAAAAATAAGGTTTTGTTCGTGTGATTAAAGATTTGGCTAAGAGTAAGACCAGAAAAATTCAATTTTAAAATTATCGTTTGTTGTTGCTGTTTTTTCAGCAATCATAACGAAATTTAGATTCGCAATAGTAATCTTTCTTTAGAATTTTGCAGATGTGTCCAGGTTGGGATTTGTTTGTTGTTTAGAGATCTATAGGGCACTGTGCCTTTAATATAAGTTTTTATCGCAGTTTTCTCTTTTATTATGAATAAGAATCATTGTCGGCCAACGCTCTGGCTCTGACACGGTTGAAGGAACTACTGCTCGCTCCACACATTTGTTTGTTTTAATCGTGTCGCTCGATTCTCTTGCGGCCTCTCGATTTGGAATTTGGAGAAATCTTGGAAATGTATGCTGTTTAGAGTAGCGAGAAATTCTACAACAGCCCCAGGCTGCCCACACGGAAAGTGTGCATCTGATTTAAGTACTTTATTTAATTTATTTATTCTTTTCCAGACCACTGTAGCTGTTTGTAAATACTGCATTACTGTCATACATCCATCAGTGCATTACTGCCAACTATTACAACATTAGTGCCATTATTACATTATTCCATAACTAACATCTTCCATTGCTGTTGTTAAATCTTCCATAATCTCTATTATTTAATTCCCCATAGTTCGAATTATCGCAAAATCGTGCCCAAAGTGACCTTTATCGATCCACTAATGTTTTATCCAAATTAAGTATTTTCATTATCTCTAAGTAATCCAAATAGCATCTCATTATCGTAACTCACTTATATATAATCCTACTTAATCCCATTCGCAAGTTCGTCTGTTAGCAATATCCTGATATCATAATTGAATTAACTATATCCTTCAAGTTTTCAATAACATTGGTCAACACACTTTTTGCCCAGTTATGTTTTGTGGTTATTTTTAACTAATTTTGACGTGCTAATTTCAAATATGGCATCCTTTTTTTCTTTTTTTTGTAGCACATCAGGTTTTCATTCTACAGCATATTCCTATTTTACGACTTACTGCATGTATTTACACGGTAAGGATAGTTTCCTAAGTGTCATAGCTCCAAACCATAACTTAGAATGCCAACAGAATTTGAAAGGATAAATGCATTGTAAGATAACATCAGTTATTACTAAATACATACAGGATATTTTTTTAATGGGGAAAACACAAGAAATCGGACACATACATATACATTCATGGAAGAAATTTTCGCCTGCGAGAGTGTCTTGTATGTTCCCCATTCCTCATTTATATTTATTTATATGTATTCATGTTACTAATATTTTGTTTTGTTTCTTTTCTAGATTTACAACAGCGGTAAAATGACTTGAGACCTACCACGTTTTTTGCGCGTATGAATGTGTATTGTGTTTAGCATGATGCAGTCACAGTGCGCCTAAAAATTTTTCTAGAAGTATCTGGCATCTTCGGCAATGGTGTGTGCTGCCGATGGCACTCAGTGCTACGCTAGACGTGACTGAGGAATGTTGTATCTCCTCAATACCGCATCAATAATCTGCAGCTTTTTGTTGTTAGTGGTTCCTGCTCAGTATTTTCCTACGGTCGTTTTGAAATGCTAGGAAATTACTGTTGTAGCGTACGAGAAGTGCAGGCGAGCGGCCTAAAAGCTTTGCTTGAACGAGGTTTTTTTTAGACTCAGGATCGCCGAGTGGATTCGCCGCTGGCTAACAATGGTCCAGCGACGCGGGAAGCTGTTCGCAACTCGCATGCGCTATTATTTGTTTCTTTGCCACTTTTCCTACTCTCCTCTATATACAATGGTGCCCAGACCCGGGAGGGGGAGCGTTAGCCCTTGGATAACATTTCCGAATGTTTTTTCTCCATTCACGCTCCGCTTCTAGGAGGGGGGTTGTGTAGCATACAAGAAGTGCAGGCGAGCGGCTTAAAAGCTTTGCTTGAATGAGTCTTTTTTGCGTCTCAGGATGGACGAGTGGATTCGCCGCTGGCTAACGGTGGTCCAGCGACGCGGGCAGCTATTCGCAACTCGCATGCGCTATTATTTTTTCTTTGCCTCTATCTACAATGGTACCCAGACCCGGGAGGGGGAGAGTTAGCCCTTGCATAACATTTCCAAACGGGCTCTCTTCGTTTTCTTCAAAATACGCTCCGCTTCTAGGAGGGGGTTTGTATAGCGTACGAGAAGTGCAGGCGAGCGGCTTAAAAGCTTCGTTTGAATGAGGTTTTTTTTGAGACTCAGGATGGCAGAGGGAATTCGGCGTTAGCTAACAATGGTCCAGCGACGCAGAAAGCTGTTCGCAACTCAACTACGCTATTATTTTTTCCTTGCCTCTGCTGAGGAGAAAGCCCGTATTCTTGCGTGGAGACAAGAAAACGTCCCGATTAAGATGATATGTGAACGTACAGGAAGAGCAAAAGCAACCATATTGAGGTTGCTGGCAGCAGCCTGGGGACTCCCACCCAAAGCCATTCCGGGGCACAAATTCGGCGGTGAAGGCGAAGGAAGACTTTTGCTGCTACAGATGCCCCCATGAAGAGAGAATTGGAAAAGGACCCTCGACTGACAGTGCCCGAATTGAATGAATTGCATCCGGGGCTGATACAAAACCGCTGTTCGAACCATTCGGCATCAGATGCTGAAGGGCTTGGGGCTTCCATGTCGTAAAGCCGCCGCGAAACCGCTTATAAATGACCGCATGAAGAAGCAACGTCTTGCATTCGCAAAGAAAAATGCACAGTGGAGGAAGGTGATGTTTTCCGCCGAAAGCAATTTCCAGGTGTTTCGGAGGTGGTCTATCACAGTTTGACGCCCGTCGTCTTCCGATCAGTACAACCCAAGATACACTGTTCCGAGAGTTAAACACCCTGATTCAGTGATGGTTTGGGGTTCTTTTTCTGGTGAGAAAGGAAGGGGGGTCCTTTACTTCCTTCCAAGGAACCAAAAAGATGAACGCTGATCGGTTTATTGACGTTCTGAATGACCATATGTTAGAAATGTTCACCATCACGAGTGTGAAATGTTTATGTATGACAGTGTATAGGTTCTAAATGAATATTGCGGCAATATCCTAGATAGCTCTCAGATCACAATAAACATAAAAACCTATATTTCGTTATTCAAGGGAATGAATTGTTAAATGATAACGAGTCTAAATTTTGCAGACAAATTCCTTAGGCCTAAATCTGGGGGACGTTGGGGAAATACGTAAATTAAAAACAAAAACTTAAGAAAAATATATACTATTGAATAAACAGTTAGATTATTTCAGGGTGAATTTGTACAGTAAGTTTATGATTGTATTGAGAATTACGCGTGAATTCAATTTTAGTGAGTTAACGGGAATAGATTTACAATTGATAAATATGGTTCGGTAATTCTAGTATAACAAATGATGTTTGATAATTGGATTTTAATTGGTAATTGGATAATTGAGTATAACAATTGATGATTGATAATTAGTTATAATTGGTAATTGGAAAATTGTTAAATAGATTATATTATAATTAATTCGTAAATAGTAATTGTTAAATAGATTGGATAATTGTTAAAAAATTGCTAAATAGATTATAAGTAATTGGATGATAAGTGATTGGTAAATAGTTTGATAAATAGATTATAACGGAGTTGAATGGGTCTATAAATGAGACAAATAAATCAAGCATTAATTCAGGATTCTTTGGGGAATATATTTAGCTAAACAATTACAATTCAAATATTGACAGACCTGTTTCACACCACTGTGGGACAGCAAAGCGAATGAACCTCATGGCTTAATAATTTTAAGACGCTTGGGAGAGCGGGTGTAGCAATCTCCCGATTTAAGTCAGGGTGACCAACCCTTCTTGAAATTATATATATATATATATATATATATATATATATATATATATATATATATATATATATATATATATATATATATATATATTAAGGAATAAATATCTAAATTTGTAGTAGTATAGACCGCTACACAGTGCTTCCTGCCATACGGCCAAGAAGGTCACGAAATGATTTCAGGAGAGACAGATTGAGGTGTTAGAGTGGCCTGGGAATAGTCCTGACCTCAACCCTATAGAGAATTGTTGGCAGAAAATGAAGAAAACCATGTGCTGGAAGAAGACTCCAAACATGGATACCCTCCGAGCAGAGCTGATGAAGGTCTGGTGCACAGAGATCTCCTTGGATTACTTCAGGAACCTAAGCCATTCCATGCCGAAATGCCTCAACATGGTCATCAAGAATAAGGGCAACATGACAAAATACTAAATTATGTGATTACTATGTATTTTTAGTATAATACTCTAATTTTCAAGCTGGAGTTTTATTTTTTCTTAAAAATGTGGTAGGTCTCAAGTCATTTTACCGTGGCTGTATTATAAATATAGTTGATTAAACCCTATAAAAGGGGCAGTTTGAATATACCTTACTTCTAAGTTCTATCATTACCTTAAAAGCTTGTAAGACAACTATGCTCATCACTACTTACAACTATTATTCCAATTTAATCAACTATTATGGATAAAGTCCTACGACTTGAGAAATTTTATGCACCTACTTCCGATCCTCACGCTCGCAAATTACGGAAGCTTCGGTATAGAAATTTTTGCTACTTCCTTCCTACAATATCTGATTAATCTCCATGCAAATTAGAAGTACTCTACTTGCACATTGATCATCATGCCATGGATGTAATAGAGGGCTGTGCTGATTATTCGAAGGCTATCGAATTGTTGCAAGCTGCAAATATATTAAGACTCCCAGTGAAAGTCATGCCAGACATTTGCTTTCTACTCGAATTCAATACCAGAAGAATCGATTGACCAGTACCTTCAAGCTCTCAATTGTCATGCTGTGGATTACAACTCTCAGGTCGTTACTGCTGCAGTATATCGTGATGAGAGTATCAGGGATTCGGGTAACGCAGATTGAAGGCAATCTCTTCAATTTTTGTAAATTCTTTGTCTATATAGTCAGGGCTACATATTCTGAGTGCCCTAAGATACTGGCAGAAAATACTGAGGTTTTAATATTTTTAGAATGACCTGAATAAAAATGGACATAGGAAATCGACAAATAATTTATCCTATGTCCATTTTTATTCAGGTCATTCTAAAAATATTAAAGCATTAGTATTTTCTTTCATGTATCTTAGGGCACTCAGAATATGTAGTCCTGACTATACAGTGTGTCGCAAAAAAAAGGAAGCCGATTTTTAAATCAAAATATATATCTAAAGGTATTAAAGCTAGATAGGTTCTGAAAACTTAATGTCGAGGAACGACACAGTATGCCCCACTGTCTAAATTATTTAAGGAAACGCCTCTACAAAAATAAGCTTAAATACAAAATAAATGATTAAATATAGAGACAAGAATAATAATGGAAATTAGCACAAAGGTTAGCGTGAAAATGAATATTATAGCGGGCAGGAATTAATGGAAGCTGGGCCCGGGAATTATTAATTAATTCGATGGTTTAATTAAAAGGAGTAAGATTACTAAATCTTGTCGTTATGCGATTATGGGGTCTTCTTAGTACCATTGATGGGCAGCCCGTCAGTACCGATCACCGAAGGTCCGTCACTAACGGACTCCCGTTTCGCTGGCGGACTGATGACTGACAGAAACTTTGAAACACTAACGAAATAAGCGCCGACGGAAGCGATTTTTTCCCGTTACCGTAACCGTCACTAACCCGAAAAGCAAAGACGATCTTCGGCAAATCATGTTTCCCTCAGTCGTCAGCGGAACGGGAGTCCGCCAGTGACTGACCTTCCGTCATCGGTACTGACGGACTGCCCACCACTGCTTATTACTTGAGAGAATGAGTTGACTTACGAGGGTAGGATTCTGGATTACCTCAGATGATTGACGGGAGCGTAAGACCAGTGGTCAGGTCTTCGTAGAACGAATTCGGAGTATGAGCGTTCATGGAACTCCAACGGGTTTGCGATTACTCCGACTTCCTGGGAGAGGGGGGCCACATAAGAGACTCGTCAACGGAAGGCGTAGAATCTTCACGAAAACGGATGAGAAGAGGCGAAGCCCAGGACAGTTTTCCGGGACATAATATAGTGGTAATCTTGCTTTGAAAAGAGCGGATTACGGAGAGGATCTGAACAAGAGATCACGGCGACGAAGCTCGGTTCAACTTGGGGTACAGATGTATTTGATCTGGGCGACAAGACTTCCTAACTCGCACTCTATGATGAGAACTAAACACTTCGTCTTAAATAGGGGAATTCGTCTGGAGGCAAGGAAGGGGGTGCTCAAGACGAGCGAAGTCCCAAAGGACAGCATGGTGTCAGACAATGCAAACAAGAGAGTTGATAAGCGCCGCTTTGTCCAAGCGATCGGGGGCTAGTGAGAGAATTCTTTCTACCCACACATGGGGGGTGGACGAGAGAGACACCAGCGTCCAGACGGGAGGTCAACACTATCAGAGTGGGGGACGGTGGTCATAAATGAAAACAAACATAGCTGGCGCCAGTCTAGGCCTGATAATATTAAGCCACACAGCCCGTTTGAATTCATACTCCCACATCCTCTTTTCTCAAGACAACAAAATTTCAAGAACGTAGAGGATGGAAATTTGTTTGCCATTCTCAACAGAAATGGGAGAGATACTAAAAGGAGGAATTGGGCTACCTTATGGGATACATGCTAATTGGCGAGGCCTTTGATTAGGCCTTAACGACAATAAAATCCATACACATGAGGTGTGGAACTTAACAGAGGTACATAAAAACAAAGAAACGAAAGAAAAAATAAAAATAATTATCACAAGAAAAATAACGACAAAAACAAAACAATTACAGGCAATTTATACAAAGGACAAAAAACTCTTAGTTATATATATATATATATATATATATATATATATATATATATATATATATATATATATATATATATATATATATATATATATATATATATAAATGAAGGGTATTGTTCTTAGGTGACTACATTTTTAAGACGAAGGGAATACTCCTTATATCGAAATTCAGCTGAGACAGTCAGCCATACAATTTTCAGTACTCTCGATATAAAATATTCGGAATTTATATTCCAGTAAAATTAAACTCCAGCGCATTAACGTGCCATTCTGAGTTTTACTATTCTTTAGGTAAGCTAACGTTCTGTGAACCATTTCAATAAGGAATTCTTTCCCTAGCAAATACATATTGAACTTTTGAACCCCCAAACTATTGCAAGTGCCTCAAGTTCTATAGTCGCCTAGTTCTTTTCACGCGACGAGACCTTCCGACTTGCATATGCAACAGACCTGATCCCAAATGGTTTTGCAGGGTTGAGGAGCCGAAGAATGGGGGAAGAAATAAGCTTCTCTTTCAGTCCTTGAAGCCTTGGGGTTCCATACCAGGGTATCTGGGGATGTTTTCCGTATGGAGGCATTCAGAGTGAAAGCTATTGCGGCGAAATTAGAAACGAAGCGCCGGTAGAACGTAGTGGATCCTAAGAAGGAGGGAAGTTGCTTCTATGTACGGGGAAGGGGCATGTTTACAATGGCTTCCACTATGTCTTTCTGCGGGGCTATTTTTATATCCCGATATGAAAGCCTAAATAACGTATAGAGCTATACGCAAAGTGGCACTTAGAGAGCTCGATGGTTAAGCCATGCTCCTTCAATCTCATGAGGAGCGAACAGAGGGAAATCTTGTGCTCATCCCATGTACATGTGACAGCGTACACATTGTCGAAATAGAACGAAATATTCGGTAACCCATCAAGAATCTTTCTCATTATTCAATTGTAATTACTGCACGCAGTAACTAAACCAAAAGGAAGGCACCTAAACTGCATTAAGCTTTTCTCGGTAAGAAACGCGGTGTACTTTTGCACATTATCTTTAAGAGGAATCTGATAATACGCCTTAGAGAGGTCAATCTCAGTGATGAATTTCGTTTCTTCGAACATGTGCAAATTCTGGTCTAGGAAGGGAATCGGTTCTGCGTCAAAGATCGTCACAGAGTTCATCTTCCTGAAGTCGACGCATATTCTAAAGGGTGGGTCTGTCTTCCCCACCACTACAATGGGGAAGCAGTATTCAGAGATGGAAGACTCGATTATTCCCATCTTTAGCAGATTATCCACTTCTGCATTAAATGCTGGGCGGAGGTGGACGGGCAAGGAATAAGGTTTGATTCGAACAGGTTTCTTGGGTGGTCAGAGAGATGGCATGTGTAAAATGACGTGCACATCCGGGCTTCTCTGAAATCACGTTTGCGACTTCGGCTAATAATGTAGCTAGTTGGACCTTTTGTGGGGGCTCCAAATGGAGGCATTAATCCAACTCGGGGGAGATTTCTTCATGGGAACCAAGGAGAACGGGAAGAGGAAATTCTTTGTCTGATTCAACACAGACTGTTTGTATCACATTAAGGGGCTCCGGGGAATAAGAGGCACCTAATACATCCTCTTCATCAAGAGCGACGATATTATTATACATGCTCGTCAGTGGTACCGATTGAGCATGTTAATGTGATAGTTTATTACCAGAGGGGATCTGAATTGAATAATCCACAGGTCCTCGGGTTTTCAAGACAGGGAAGGGGCCTTTTCATTGGGAGAGGAGCTTGTTCGAGTCGATCGGGAGGAGGAGTAAAACCTCGTAACCTGGTCGAAGGCGCCGATCCTTCGCCTTCACATCGAAATACGTTCGGTACTTGTTTAAATTGAGATCTGTATTTTTATACCCGATCTCGGCGCATTCCTCGAGGCGCTTCCTAAAATTTAGCACATAAGAATAGGAGTTTTTAACTTCCTCGTCGAGGCAGGGGTTGGAGAACAATTCATTAAGGATGCTCATGGGACCTCGGACATTTCGCCCATAAAGGAGTTCGAACGGCGCGAACCCAAGGGTCTTATAAGGGATTTCACGGCGAGTAAATAGAGTGACGAGAAGATCACGGTGCCACTCTTGAGGCTGAGCGTGACACAGTTTCTTTAGGATGGTTTTTAGAGTGCCGTTTAACTTCTCACACACCCCATTAGCAGCAGGGGGAAAGGAGGTCGTAAAAAGAGGTTTAATTAAGAGAAGTTTTCCCATATATTCAAACAATTCAGATGTAAATTGTTTGCCTCGATAAGACAGAATTTCTTTTTCTTTAAGGATGCCGACCTGTGAGAAGATGGTGATTGGTGCCTCGGTGCATGTTATACTATCTATCCTTTTAAGGGGACGCGTCGGGGAACCTCGTAGCGACGTCCACCAGGGTAAGGATATAAGAATGACCGTCGCTTGACGGGAGATGTATTGGGCCAATTAGATCGATGGCCAGTTTAAAGAAGGGTTCAGACACAATGGGTGTCTTTTGCAGGGAAACCGGGGTAACTCGTCATTTGGTTGTTGTCTTCTGACAAATGTCGCAGGATCTACAAAATCCGGCTATCTCCCTGGCAGCGCCGAGCCAGATGAAATATTTGAAGATCCCTTGAGCCGTTTTATTGTGACTAAAATGGCCAGCCATCAGCCCATCATGGGCAAGTTTAAGGGAATCGGGAACATGAGCGCGAGGGATAAGAAGGGCACATTGTTTGCACCATTCTCCAATGAACTCGCGCGAAAAAGAAGGGCCGCAATCAGACACTGGGTCGCCTTTATGGGACTTTTCCCAAAGAGGTTGTAGGGAAGGAGATTTCTTTTGCTCGTTAGCAAATTCTTTGTTCTGAAGGAGCCTGAATTCAGGGGTATACGGGGTTTCCAGAGGTTCTGGGGTCTCAACCTCCTTTATTGCCTGAGCCCTCGTAAGGACGGGCTAGGCAACCGGATTAAGGGAAATCTGGGGGTTTTGGCAGACTAATACGGCTCAGAACCTAATGGGGGTGGCAGCGAGCTACGAGGATCCGGTTAGCGCGTCCAAAGTAATCCTGGACAACCGCATACTTCTTATGATCTGGGCCTACTCGTGGGAGCAATTCTTCTGATACGACGATACATGTCCACCCAGTATCTCACACCAGTGTCGATATAAGGCACCCATTTACCGATCCTTTTTCCAAATCAAGCCAACCAGAGGAGCTTTTGTTGAAGAGGAAGTTGACTTGGTGCGCCGTTGGGGGGCTATTAGCTGGGGCAGAAGCTGGAGCTGAAGAATTAGCAGAGGGATGAGAGAGTGAGGCATTTACTTGGTGTACTTGTTGTACTGAAGACGATCGGAACTGAGAATTGGGGGTGAGGGCAATTAGCCTTAACGTGCCTGCCCACGCCACATGTGAAGCACACGATAGGCCGCAGGGAGTAATAGACCTGGGGGAAATTATTAACAAGGGGCTTGACATCCCTCGGTTCTTGAGGAGAAACTTTGGTTTTGGCAGGACCATTAACCTTAACAAACTGGGGAGAGTTCGGGTGAGGAACTTGGAAGGGTTTTGTTCTTGGGCGATGGTAGACTAGTTTTCTTGAGGCCATGGCTAGACGCGTATACATCTGCCTCCTCCAAGCATTCCATAAAGGTAGATGCTCGTCAATCTTTAACGAATAAACTGTTTTCAGATGGCAACGCAACCATCAACTGATCCCGCAGCCGAATCTAACCAGAATTGTAGGCTTCTCTGAAGGAGGAAACTAAACTGGCGATATGTCTGAACAGCAAAATCCTTGCCTGTCGGAACTTAGCCTGATAAAAATCCGGATTCATATATTATTGCCACCAGCAATTCGGCCTTAAGGGTCGAGTGATTTATAATGGCCTCATGGGAAAAGGATATGAAAATTTCCCGCAGGTGGGAATTTAAGAGGGGGAGTAAGCGGGTTATAAAATGTTAGTCCGGAATAATACAAGGAAAAAAGGTGGAGTATATTCTATTGAATGTTCAATTTGTAATTTACTTTACTTCGGGCAAACTGGTAAATCTATATTTACTAGAATTTACCAACATTAGTATAATATTAGAAGAGGTGAAATAAACAGCGTTTTATTTTCACATTTATCTGAAAATAACCACACCATTGACTGGAATTCTGCCAAATTCCTTTATCATTCCGCAGATTTCACAAAAAGAATATTGTCGAGTGTTCCTTAATTGGCATCTTACCTAATATAAATATTTCTCCTGGCTTCTTTAAACTCGATCCTGTTTAAAAAAATTGTACTAAATGAAATAAATTCATAATGCAGCCTGTTGTCACTCTTTATTAGTGTAATATCATTCGAATTGCCCCCCTCCCACCAGTGTTTCTGTTTTGACTGTGGATTAACTCTTAGTCCTAAATGTTTTCGCTCTAATGATAATCATTTAAAATGTTTTTTTGGGGGGTGTTTTTTTCCCACCATATTACATTCATATACATGGCGCTGTTGCGAGTATATCGTTTAAGGGATGCATATGTCTGTTATTAGTAACCTATTGTTCTTTTACTTAAAACCTTTTCCCTTGATATGCCTACATTAAAGGTAAAATTTGGAGGATTGCTTTGTGGCGCATACTGGCGAATGTTATGATTGTTAACTCTTCCATTCATATGAAATGCAGCTTCATCGCCGATTACAATGTTTTCGAAAAAGCGAACTTTTTTTTCTTTGCAGAAACCAGATGGCAAAATTTAGGCGGCGAGGTAAATTTTGTTCAAAGAGTTCTTGCCTTACATGCATTTAGTAAGAATACCATTTCAAATCGCGTTTAATGATTCAGTGAAACGTATTCATACGGAAGTTCAACCCATTCTTTCTTACTGATATTCTTGGATCTTAAATAAGCTTTTCTTGAACAAGCTTAATGTTTTCTTGTGTCCGTTCTGTTCTCCTGCGACCCGAGCGATTTTTGTTTGAATTTAAACTTGTTCCTTCAGTCTTGTACTTATTAATATTTGTCCATATGTTTTTGGGGGGTTGGGGAAACTCTATCCGAAAATCGTTGTTCAAAAAGTTGTAGAACTTGTTTAAAGCTTCCAGTCCTTAAATAATTTGTGACCACAAAAGTTCGTTGTTTACTTGTAAGTTGCATTTTAGGGTGTTTGAAGAATAAAAAAAAGATGGAGGCTTAAATCGAGTGCTGGCGATTGTCCAACAACGTCTTAGCGGGAACTAGGCTAATAATTTTGGTAAGCCTATTAGCCTAGGTTTTAGACATTGTAATTTTTTTCTGTTCCCTTCAACTAAATGGTATTGAAATATGTTTATTTAAAGTTTGATTCTGTATTTTACCTGCTTGCGCAAGCACACTTTTTATGTCTTTCATCTACTTGATTGCAGAATTTACAATTATTGATGTAGGTTTATAAAATTTTCGACATAGATTCACAAAAAATAGACAAACAAAATTTAGTGTGGAAGTATGAATCGAACACGCCGTGTGGCTTAATTTTCTCAGGCTAGACCAGGGCAAGCTACGTTTGTTTTCATTTATGACCACCGTCCCCCACTCTGATAGCGTTGACTGCCCGTCTGGCCACTGGTATCTCCCTCGTCTCCCCCTCCCCTGTGGGGTAGAAATAATTCTCTCACTACCCCCTGGTCGCTTCGTCAAAGTGGCGCTTATCAACTATCTTGTTTGCATTGTCTGACGCCATGCTATCCCTTGGGACTTCGCTCATCTCGCCCTCCCCCCTTGCCTCCAGACGAACTCCCCTATTTAAGACGAAGTGTTTAGTTCTCATCATAGAGTGCGAGTTAGGAAGTCTTGTCACCCAGACCAAGTGCATCTGCACCCCCAGTCGAACCGAGCTTCGTCGTCGTGATCCCTTGTGTAGATCCTCTCCATAATCCGCTCTGTTCAGAGGAAGATTACCACTACTTTATTATGTTCTCTCTATATTTAATCATATATCTTGTATTAAAGCTTATTTTTGTGGTGTTTCCTTAAATAATTCCTGAGTTAAATCTGGTAAACGAGTTGCCCTTTTGAATAGCCAACTGGATTGATCCCAATTAAACTGCCCCTTAGACCACTCGGCTACGTGGGCGGTTTAATTGACATCAGTGCGGTTGCTCGCTGTCTCATTGTGCTTGGTTGGATCCCACCCAAGCTCGGATTTTTTAGGAGTAGGAAATAACTATTTCCGAAGAAAAATATTCCATTATATATATATATATATATATATATATATATATATATATATATATATATATATATATATATATATATATATATATATATATGATGAAAATTAATGCAATATCGCAAGAAAAGATGAGGAATTAAACCACATTCTCTGAAGACAATTTAATTCAGAACAGTTTCGGTGTATCTCACACCCTTTTTCAACTGGCACTGGGTAGAAAATATAAGATAAGTGCATATAAGCATAACACAAGATCCCCTCTTTTTCCCCCAATCCCCTACTTGTGGAATTAGGCCTAAACATATTGAAGGGCTGACATTTTACTATTTTGTTTATTTGCTTTCTTATTACAGGATTAAAAGAAAATTGACCCTCAGATAGATTTAAATTAGGAACTGACGATATCAAGCTCGATTCTACGATTCTTCTCTTAACATAGTTAGCCGATATAAATACCATTTTACTTCCATTGAAAACGATCGTATGATTCTTGTCTCTAACATGGCAAAATATTCCACTGCTTTCGCTGCCCACTCTAATATCTCTTTTGTGTTCGTACAATCTCTTGTCTAGATTTCTCCCCGTTTCCCCTATATAAACTCTATGGCAATCGTTGCATGGTATTGCATATACTCCTATGTTATGATGTTCTTTGGGTTTCCAGGCCATCATCAATTGGTTTAAGGAATTATTATATTTAAAGGCTGCGTGGGCTGTGGATGAGTACTGAGGCGCCATCAGAAGAGTGCTAGATGATAGTCCACTTGAAATATCTGTCAACGATCACTAGGTAGTTTTTACCTTTGTGATGGAAGTAGTCGGTGCATATTCATTTGAACGGGTAGGCAGGAGATATCGGAGTCGTAAGGTGGCGCGTTGGGTTGCGATGGAACAAAGCGGTTGCAATGGTTGCATACGTCGCGTAAGGCCATTATGACCGGAGTAATGCCTGCCAAAATTCGGATGCTTCTGCTCTGGAGATCATTGATGATACTCCTTGGTGCGCTGCGTGGAGCGCATCCAGAGCGTCTTTACAGAGCGAGGGTGGAATTACTACCCGGTTTTTGTATTTGATGACGCCGTCGACAGTGTATAAGTCATCGCGAAACTGGTAATATTCACATAGGTCGGGTGGCAGCTTGACCTATTTGAATATTAGTCCGGCTTCTATCCGGACTAATAAATCGTGCATATTTTCGTCGCTGCTTGTTGCTATTCTCACGCGGTCCCAAGTGACGGATTTCAAGGAGTTGAGTACTGAGACAGCAAGAGTTTTTACTGCCGCATTGATGTCACTGTTAGGGGGTGGTGCAGTGCTCCTGATTCCAGCGAGGAAGGAGTGTATCTCATCATGGGAGGGATTGTCGTGGATGACGGATATGTCATCCGGTTAGTGCGTTGGAGTTGGAAATTGGGGGCCTCTTGGGTGGCGTGAGGTACTGTCGGCAACGCGGTGCTTTGCACATAGTATATGAACCATGCGGAAGCAGTACCTGAGTGTTTTCTCCTTGAGGTTTCGAAGGCGGGTGTTCGGAATGTCATCGAGTGACCTATCGCCAAGGATTTTGAAGAGCAGTTTGTGGTCCTCGTCTATTGTGAGATTGTCGCATCCGAGAACGAAGTACCTAGACAATCTAACACTTAACCATCGATTGGCGCATAACGTGATTCGGTTGGATGCGTGAAGCGGCTGCCGACTAGGGTGATTTTCCATCTTCACTTCAATAGAAAGGTTCAACACTTGGGCATCCGCAGTGTTTTTGAGAAAGCCAAAATCTAATACTTGATTTTGACAAGTCTATGGCGAGGCACGTCGGTTTGGTCTATCGAATATGCACACGCATTGTTATTTCTTTTATGTAGCACTATATATTGATTATATTATTGCTTCCTATAGTTGTTTTTTTCATTATTCATGCAGTAGGAAATAAGGGTTTCGTGGTAAATTTCCAAAACATCCCCAATGCGGGATTCTGGCCATAAAATATATTTTCTGATGTTTTTATGGCTCAGGAACACGAATATGATGTTCATTGCCACCGAAAATGGTTTACTTTCAAGTTAGCTTCAAATTTACTTGAGCACAGCTACCACGAAAATAAGCGACAGGCGGAGTGAATGACGATCATAAATCGCTAACCTAACCTAACCTTTTTATGTCGTGGTGCGTTAGGTTAAGTTAGGTTTGCGACAAAATTGCCTTACATAATTACCACACTAAAGTTTTCAGCATTCTTTTTGCAATAATGGAGGGTAATCTCCCGGAAAAAACTACACCAGTCGATAATTGCTTGATGTGATAAGTGTACTTGTTTCCTGATTTTCTGCTGGGTAGCTATGTTAAATACGAACCCATATACAAAATGAATCACTTTAAGTGCATTTATTCTAGCGTTTTCAAAAAACGTTCCGCGCAACGAAGACCTATAAAAGTGGCAATAGTTTTTTTAACCTTTTTGTTCCCACGGGTTGGAGCTCACACCACAAATACAAATGGTAAGCAACTTCTACAACTTATAGAAGATGAAAACTTAATAATATTAAATGCAGATCCAAACTGTGAGGGGATATTCACATGGGAACAGAGAGGATTGAAAAGTACAATTGACTACGCAATTGTAAATGATCATATGTACCAAAGTTTCTGCACTATGCACATCGATGAAGAAAGAGAATGGTTTGACATATCAGATCATAATCTCATAAAAATAGTTTTTGAAGCTAATAAAATTGTACCAAAAAGAGAACAAATTTTGGAATATAGTTATTATAAATTTAATCAAGAAAATGTGTCAAATTATATAAGATCTATAGAAGAAGAAATGGACAATGACAACTCAAAGTGGTCTATAACAAAAATTGAAAAATGCATAAAAGAAAAAGCAGATGCTATACTAAAAAAAACGTATAAGAAAAAGGCAAATATAGATAAAACAAATCCAGAACCAAGATGGCTAAATTTTGAAATAAAGCAGAATATTAAATTAAGAAAGTACTATAATAGAATAAAAAGAAATGCCAAAGAAGAATCTATCAAAGAAGAATTCACTCAGAAATATTTAGAGCAGAAATTAAAAGTGCAATTACTTGTTCGTGACTCAAGGGAAAAACTAGAAAAGGCTCTAACAGAACAAATAAAGGAAGATAAGAGCAGAAAACTTTGGAAACACATAAACACCTTAAGAAATACTGACAAGAACCCAAGAGAGATATTAGTATATAACTCCACTGGAAAAAAACTAGATGAAACAGAATGTGTAAAAGAAATAAATAACTTTTGGAGTAATCAATATAAAATACATGAAAATGATATTAATAATTACTGGAATAATACACTAAAGCAGAATTATGAAAAAGAATTCTACAATAGACTACTGACAGTTAAGATGGATAACGACCAAATAATACATTTCCAAACAGACAATAAATTTATAATGGAAAATTTTGATTATGTGGCCAAATTACCATCAAATCCATGCAATAGCATGAAATGTCCATTGATAACAGAAGAAGAAGTTAAGGCAGCAATAAGAAGGTTGAAAAACAAAAAAGCCTCAGGACCAGATGGATTAAAATGTGAATTTATAAAGGTACTAGAGAATAGTAAAAAATTCCTAAAGAAGATTTTGGAAGCACTAAATGATGTAAAGGGAAATAATATACCAGAAAATTGGAAATCATCCCTCACAAAATTGATACCAAAAACAAAAAGACCAACAACATCAGATTTTAGACCTATAGCCCTAACCAATATTACATATAAAATATATATGGCAATTATAAAAGAAAAAATTGAAGTCCATTTACGTGAAAACTTGTGCCAGCTTGAATATCAACAAGGGTTTACCAAAAAAAGACGTATTGAAGATAATATGTTAATGTTATCCTACTGTATTGATTATAGTTATCAAAATAAAAAAAACCACTATATGTGGTATCAATAGACTTCAAAAAAGCATTTGATTCAATAAAAAGAGGTAAAATAATAGAAACCCTAAAAAAATATAGAATATGTCCAGAAATAATTAATACTATAGCAGCTCTATATACAAGTGATTATACTTTTCTCTTCTTAAACAAACATAAAGTTAAAATTGATATAAGTAGTGGCATCAAACAAGGATGCAATGGTTCAACCACTTTATTTGTATTAATAACGTATATTATAGTTAGTAAGATAATAGACAGTAAATATGGATTCAAATCTAAAGATTTCTATATCCCGGCCCTGTTTTATGCTGATGATGGCCTTTTGATATCTAATTCACTTATAGAAACAACATTCCTAATAAAAACCTTGAAAGAAGCTGCTGAAATATTCGGTCTATCAATAAATTATAATAAAAGTAAAATTATCATATATAATAAAAGCTACTGTGAAATAAAAAATATTGTTCAAATAAATGATATTCAAGTGGTTAGCCATTTAAAATACCTTGGAGTTGAATTTAATAACTCTAGGAATTATTTCAAAATACATAAAGAAGAGAAGCTTAAATTTATTCAATCAATGAGTCATATGCTGCCCTCAGTAATTAGTAAAAGCACAAATAAGGTGCTTATTGGTAAAGCCTATTGGAAAAACATCATATTACCAAGTGCAATATACTCAGCGGAAATTATGTATTTTACAAAAAATGAAATAAATGAATACCAGAAGGCTGAAAATAGGGCATATAGACATATTCTTGGAGCTCCAAAATATACTCCTGTTGCTGCCCTTAGAGGAGAAATTGGATCCTCTACTTTTGAAAATAGGTTGGCCCTAAAGGTGATCATGTATATAAAATATCTAATCAGCAATAATGAAAATGAATTGCTAAGTAAGATATTTATTGTATTATACAATAATAAATCTAACAAATGGATAAAAAGTATACAATCCTACATGAATGCCCATAATTTATCGTTGGACAATATTAAATACAAAAATAAAACTGAACTGAAAAACATTATAAATAACATAGATACAGACAAATGGAAGAGAGAGCTAGCAGAAAGAAGTAGTCTTGCAATATATTGTGAATATAAAAAGAAAATTAAAGAAGATGGAATTTATTACAATGACCAGTACTCAAGAATCTTATTTTTGGCAAGAACCAATACACTCAAACTGAACTGGAGGAATGAAAAATTGGATAAAAATCAAACAGACCAATGTCTCCTTTGCAACATGAAAAAAATAGAAAATATAGATCATTTTTTATACGAATGTCCAAGATTGATAAACATTAGACAGGAGAGTAAATTTTACACTGATAAAAAATCATTTATAGCTGCAATTCTATTGTTTAGCAGTAATATGAATAAGAATGAACAAGAAAAACATAAGATGATTTTATCAAGAATGTGGAAAATGAGAGAAAAATTTGTAAGTGGTTTGAATTGAGACATTTGCCCTATTTTATGTGATAATTTAAATTGAAACATATGACATATTTTATTTATATATATGTATATATATTCTGAAACTCTGTACATAATCTTAACATAACATAACATAACATAACATAACATAATTTAACGGATGACAAAAACCACAAGGGCCTATCAAAGGTCATCCGTATCCATCAAATCCCACCCATATAATACATCCATAGGATTTTGTCAGATCATGCAGCTACAATATACAATTTAACAATCCATAGGAATGTCCAACCATGCATCTACAATATATAATTTAAAGCCTCCATAGGAGTCTGTCAAAAACAAAATCCCCCAAAATATACAATAAAAAGAAACTGCATCCACAGGAATGAGTCAAGAAACATATCCACATACCAAAAAGTAAGAAATTAACCCTCCATCCCCATATAATCATCCAATCTGCGCTTGAAAACATTCAAGTTTGGGCTGTCTACAGTCTCATGTGGCAAACTATTCCAATAATCTACCACTCTGTTGGTGAAAAAATATTTTCTAACATCCAGTCTGCACCTCTGTTTTTTAATCTTTAAGTGGTGGCCTCTAGTTCTATTACTACCTTCTAACTCAAATAACTTGCTGAAATCTAATTTATCCATCCCAGAAAAGATTTTAAAAAGCTCAATCATATCTCCCCTCACACACCTTCTTTCAAATGAAAACATATTTAATACCCTCAGTCTATCTTCATATTGAAGGTGCTTCAGGGATGGTATTATTTTTGTTGCCCTCCTTTGTACTGACTCTAATAAGTTTATATCATGTCTAAAATGTGGTGACCATGCCTGTATACAGTACTCTAAATGTGGCCTGACATAAGAGTTGTATAGTTTAAGGATGACCTCCTTACTCTTGTAGCTAACATTTCTTTTAATGTAACCTAGCACCCTATTTGCTCTATTTTTTGCCTCAATACACTGCTTTGAAAATTTCAGTGACCTATCTACTACCACTCCTAAGTCTTTCTCATCTTCAACTGAATTAAGCCAATATCCATCCATCTCATAGCTAAATTCCCTATTATCTCTCCCCATGTTAATAACTTTGCATTTATTAAGGTTAAAAGTCATCTGCCACTTCTGAGCCCAAGCTAACAGCTTATCTAAGTCACCCTGCACTTTAAAGCTACCCTCAACCTCTTTGACTACAGCTGCCAATTTAGTGTCATCAGCAAAAATTGACACTTTGCTATTTACACCTTGCCCAAGATCATTTACATAGATTATAAATAATAAAGGGCCTAAAACTGATCCCTGAGGTACGCCACTAATAACATTCCTCCACTCTGACCTCACTCCATTCAGTACAACTCTCTGTTTCCTATTTTTAAGCCATTCAGTTATCCAATTTAAAACCTTCCCACATATCCCATGCAGCTTTAATTTATGAACTAGTCTTCTATGTGGAACCTTATCAAAAGCTTTGCTGAAATCTAAGTAGATCACATCAACTTTCTCACCCCTATCTAATTCTTTAGTTACATAATCCATAAAATCCAGTAAATTAGTTAAACACGATCTATCTTTTCTAAAACCATGCTGAGCATCATTAATTAACCTGCTACTCTCTAGATGATCAGAGATTCCCTTCTTAACCATCTTCTCAAGAATTTTACAGACTATAGAAGTTAAGCTTACTGGTCTAAAGTTATTTGGGTCCTCTTTGCTTCCCTTTTTAAAAATTGGCACTACATTTGCCAATTTCCAATCATTTGGTATTTCTCCAGACTCTAGTGATCTAATAAATATCTTCTCGAGAGCTACTGCAATACTTTCTACACCTTCTTTGAGTATCCTAGAATGAATGTTGTCAGGGCCAGATGCCTTACTAGTATTTAACTGAATTATAAGCCCTTTAATTTCTTCTCTGTCTATATTAATAGAATTTATCACTACTTCCCTTGACCTAGAATTATCATCAATTAATCTAACTGGTTTCTCTTCTGTGAATACTGAAGCAAAATGATCATTAAGGACCTCTACTATTTCCTCATCAGATTCTTTCAAAACCCCTTCATATTTAATAGGCCCTATTTTATCACTGTTAGATTGATTATTGATTCTATAATAGCTAAAGAATTTTTTAGGATCTTTATTATTATTTTTAGCTAAATTAATTTCTGCTGTCCTTTTGGTCTTCTTAATAATCTTATTTAGTTCATTTCTGGTTGACCTATAATGGTTTAAATTATCTAAACTACTCTCACTTTGTAATCTCTGGTATGCCCTTTTTTTCTCTGAAACTTTATTAGCTATTTCTTGGTTCCACCATAATGGTTTCCTACATTTCTTCCTAATAGACTTCATCGGAATACACTGTTCCTGAACCATGTTTAATATAGTCTTAAAAATATCCCACATCTCATAAGTATTCTTTCCATGGAATTCTATATCCCACCTAATCTGATTTAGCATGCTGCGTAATTTATCGTAATCTCCCCTATAAAAATTTGGAATTTTCGTGGAGTTTGTCGTTGTTCTACCCTTAACTATTTGCAAATTAGCTAATGTAAATACAAGACAAAGGCAACTATAAATAGGTAAAGAGCCTGAAAAATAATATTCTGGACAAAGATAATAATCTGAATATTTTAATACTTTCTAATAAATATGACTATATATCAGGTGCCGATGTAAAGGTAATACCGAACCATTTGATCTGATCTGATCTGGGTTATACTAGTTTTATCACAGCAGCAGAAAGTAAGGTTTTCCTCAACTTCAAGATCATTATCTCTCATGGAGAATATACCCACTTCTATTAGCTTATGCCCAGTCAAAAGGGTAAGCAAATTGTTTTATCGGATAAAATTAGTCATCTGAAATAATAAACTAGAGCGAACAACCAGCACAAACTTGAGACAAAATGAAAAATGGCGCATAATAGTAGTGGATATTTTAGCAGATAATTTGATACCCAAAATTATCGCCCGTATCTCAAGTTTAGGCAAACTTTTTTTTCAGCCGTAAATAAAGCAAACAAACAAACAACATTAAAAAAACAAGGAAGCATGAATTTTTTAGCATTCGCCAGTTTTTTTATCATAGATTTTTTGCCATCGCTTTTATAATTACCATTAAAAAACTAAATTTCTCTATCCGTAACTAATATAGACAATTACTACACTATATAGCATTTCCGTATTATTTCTTTTTAAAATTGAGATATTTATAACAAAGCTCCTTCGATTGCGTTTGAGTTGTTTGTCTGTAGAATTGCCCTGATATTTTCTTAAAGTATTATATTTAATTTACTTAGTTTTTACTAATCGATTTTAAAAAAATCAAATCAGTGTCCACTTAGATAGATCCGCGGTGTCGCGTTTTTAGTTATTTTTTATCTCATCGAAGACGCCTTTATACATTGACTCAATTTTAATATGTATCAAAAGTGACAAGATAGCAGAATCGTACATTAGGATGATGCTGTGTTTAAGGAGTTTAGACGTGCGTTTCTTTAATCCTCGCTTCGATTGTTATCTTCACGTATCGTTTGCTTAGTGAGCCCCTAGCATGCATCTTTAGAAAATCATTGGAGAGTGGCATTGTGCCAGTGGCATGAAAGAAAGCCAATGTGATACCTATATTTAAGAAAGGGGATAAAACAAATATGTCTAATTACAGACCAGTAAGTTTGACATCAGTGGTAGGGAAAATGATGGAATCTATTATAGCAAGGAATATTAGGGATCACTTGGATAAGCATAAGTTGATAAAAGAATCACAGCATGGCTTTAGTAAGGGTAAATCCTGCCTGACTAATTTGTTGTCTTTTTATAGTAAGGTGTATGAAGCAGCAGATAAGGATGAAAACTATGATATTTTATACTTGGACTTTAGTAAGGCTTTTGATCGAGTGTCACACTTACGGCTTTTGAGCAAAGTTAAAGCACACGGGATCGATGGCAGTATATTTAGGTGGATTCAGTCATGGCTTGGTGACAGACAGCAAAGAGTTAGTATAGATGGAGTTAAATCTGAGTGGGGGTGTGTTAGCAGTGGAGTTCCGCAAGGATCTGTTTTGGGTCCCTTGCTATTCTTAATTTATATTAATGATCTTGACATAGGTATAAGTAGTGACCTGAGTAAATTTGCTGATGATACTAAGCTAGGTAGGGCCATTAGGGCTGATTCTGATGCTGTTGTAATGCAGGAGGAATTGACCATTCTGTCCAATTGGGCTGAGAAATGGCAAATGAAGTTTAACATAGACAAATGTAGTGTACTTAGTATAGGTAGAAATAATCCACTGAATAGTTATAAATTAAATGGGAGAAATTTAGGGAGGACCGATTGTGAGAGGGACTTGGGTATTTTGGTAAGTTCAGACCTTCATCCTAGAAAGCAATGCCTAAATGCTAAGAATAAAGCTAATAGGATATTGGGATTCATTAGGAGGAGTGTAAGCAATAAGAGTGCTGAAGTCATTCTAAAACTGTATCTGGCGCTAGTTAGGCCTCATCTAGACTATGCAGTACAATTTTGGTCACCATATTATAGGAAGGATATTGATTTGCTTGAGTCTGTGCAGAGAAGGATGACAAAGATGATTGGTGGGCTAAGGAACTTACCTTATGGTGAAAGGCTCAGAAAACTAAATCTACATACATTGGAAAGGAGAAGAGTCAGAGGGGAATTGATTGAAGTCTTCAAATGGGTAAAAGGATATAATAAAGGGGATCTGGGTAAGGTTCTTATACTTAGTGAACATGACAGGACACGTAGCAATGGGTTTAAGCTTGATAAGTATAGGTTTAGGAAGGAGATTGGGAGGAATTGGTTTACAAATCGTGTGGTAGATGAATGGAATAGGCTCACTAGACATGTGATAGAAGCCTCCTCTCTGGGTAGTTTTAAGAATAGATTAGATAAATATATGAATGAAGCTGCTAGATGGGACTGACTTTTTTTATGTACATATGTATATATTTTTCTAAGGAGTGGGGAGATTATTTTGTGGTTGCATGAATGGACATAATCCTCTGGATGCATTTTATGTATATTGTAGATTAGATCTGACGAACTCCTGTAAAGGGTGACAATGTTGATGACTTTTCTCTGGTAAGAAATCTTTTGTGTGTTGACTGGAACAGGAGCTGCCAAGTGTAGGCCATGAATGGTCTTTTGCAGTCTCCTTCTTTTCTTATGTTCTTATGTTCTTAAATAGTCTTGTATAGTACTCATTGGTCAGGGAAAGAGGTGTTTACTAACATTAGTGTGGATCGGAGGATGATAAAAGGACTAATAGGTGAGTTAGATACTACCAAGGCCTCTGGCCCTGATAATATTCATTCTAGGATACTTAAATAAGGTGTAGAAAGTATCTCAATAGCTCTGGAGAAGTTATATACTAGGTCACTGGAATATGGAGAAATACCCGATGATTGGAAGAGAGCGAATGTAGTCCCTATTTTCAAGAAGGGTAGTAAAGAGGATCCAAATAACTTTAGATCGGTTAGCCTAACTCCTGTAGTCTGTAAAATTCTTGAGAAAATAGTTAAAAAAGGGATTTGCCAACATCTAGAGAGGGAGGGGTTAATCAGCGATGCTCAGCATGGGTTTAGATCAGGTAGATCATGTTTGACTAACTTACTAGACTTTCTGGAGTTTGTAACAGATCAAGTAGATAAGGGAGAGAATGTAGATATAATTTACTTAGATTTTAGTAAAGCATTTGATAAGGTACCACATAGGAGACTAGTTCATAAATTAAAAATGATTGGGATATGTGGGGGTGTTTCAAATTGGATAGCTTAGTGGCTGAAAGACCGGAAGCAAAGGGTAGTGCTAAATGGTGTAAAGTCAGAGTGGAGGGATGTTATCAGTGGGGTTCCTCAGGGATCAGTTCTCGGTCCATTACTATTTGTCATCTATATAAACAATCTTGGGGAGGCAGTTAATAATAAAGTGTCAATTTTTGTGGATGATACCAAATTAGCAGCTGTAGTTAAAGATATTGATGATAATTTTAAAGTGCAGGGGGATTTAAATAAATTGTTATCCTGGGCACATAAGTGGCAAATGACTTTCAACCTTGATAAGTGCAAAGTTATTAACATGGGAAAAGATAATAGAGAATTTAACTATGAAATGGATGGGCATTGGCTCAGCTCAGTAGAGGATGAGAAAGATCTAGGAGTAGTAATAGATAAGTCATTAAGGTTTTCTAAGCAGTGTATTGAAGCAAGAAATAGGGCAAATAGAGTGCTGGGCTTTATTAAGAGAAATGTCAGTTACAAAAGTAAGGAGGTTATTCTTAAACTCTATAACTCTTATGTTAGGCCACATCTAGAGTACTGTATACAGGCATGGTCCCCACATTTTAGACACAATATTAACCTTCTTGAGTCAGTGCAACGGAGGGCAACAAAGATTATTCCTTCCCTGAGGCACCTTGAATATGTAGATAGACTGAGGGTATTAAATATGTTCTCGTTCGAAAGGAGGTGTGTGAGAGGGAATATGATTGAGCTCTTTAAAATTTTTTCCGGGATGGATAAATTGGATGTTAGCAAGTTTTTTGAGTTAGATGATGGAAATAGGACTAGAGGTCACCACTTGAAAATTAAAAAGCAAGTGTGTAGGTTGGATTTAAGAAAATATTTTTTTCCCTAATAGAGTGGTAGACTTCTGGAACAAATTGCCGCAGAGGGTAGTAGGTAGTCCAAATCTAAATGTATTTAAGAGTAGGTTGGATGAGTTTATGGGAAGGGAAGGTTGTGATGGTTCCTAAGTTTTGTATATATTAATATTGTTTGTATATATCTATAGCTGCATGATTTAGTTCTTGACAAGCCTTGTGCGGTGATACCCTTGTTTTTGGATGCAATCCTCTGGATGTAGTTTTCCTGGGAGTTTGGGTGCCTTAAAAAAGAGGCCGTTTGACTCGGATGACCTATGATGAGCCCTTGTGGCTTTTGTCATCTGTTATATTATATTGTGGGGGACTTTGATTTTGTCTTCACCTGGTGATGGTGCTTTTTGTGGGTGGGTTTTGACGGAGGCGGATGACCTTTGATAGGCCCTTGTGGCTTTTGTCATCAGTGTAATTATGTTATGTTATGATCACTTAGTTCAAGAATTGAGTGTAGGGGAATCATTTTGAAACAGTGATCATCAGATGGTTCGGTTTAATTTGCAAATAGTTAAGGGTAGAACAGCGACAAACTCCACAAGAATTCCAAATTTTTATAGGGGAGATTACGATAAATTTGCAGCATGCTAAATCAGATTAGGTGGGATATAGAATTCCATGGAAAGAATACTTATGAGATGTGGGATATTTTTAAGACTATATTAAACATGGTTCAGGAACAGTGTATTCCGATGAAGTCTATTAGGAAAAAATGTAGGAAACCATTATGGTGGAATCAAGAAATAGCTAATAAAGTTTCAGAGAAAAAAAGGGCATACCAGAGATTACAAAGTGAGAGTAGTTTAGATAATTTAAACCATTATAGGTCAACCAGAAATGAACTAAATAAGATTATTAGGAAGACCAAAAGGACAGCAGAAATTAATTTAGCTAAAAATAATAATAAAGATCCTAAAAAATTCTTTAGCTATTATAAAATCAATAATATATCTAACAGTGATAAAATAGGGCCTATTAAATATGAAGGGGTTTTGAAAGAATCTGATGAGGAAATAGTAGAGGTCCTTAATGATCATTTTGCTTCAGTATTCACAGAAGAGAAACCAGTTAGATTAATTGATGATAATTCTAGGTCAAGGGAAGTAGTGATAAATTCTATTAATATAGACAGAGAAGAAATTAAAGGGCTTATAATGCAGTTAAATACTAGTAAGGCATCTGGCCCTGACAACATTCATTCTAGGATACTCAAAGAAGGTGTAGAAAGTATTGCAGTAGCTCTTGAGAAGATATTTATTAGATCACTAGAGTCTGGAGAAATACCAAATGATTGGAAATTGGTAAATGTAGTGCCAATTTTTAAAAAGGGAAACAAAGAGGACCCAAATAACTTTAGACCAGTAAGCTTAACTTCTATAGTCTGTAAAATTCTTGAGAAGATGGTTAAGAAGGAGATTTCTGATCATCTAGAGAGTAGCAGGTTAATTAATGATGCTCAGCATGGTTTTAGAAAAGGTAGATCGTGTTTAACTAATTTACTGGATTTTATGGATTATATAACTAAAGAATTAGATAGGGGTGAGAAAGTTGATGTGATCTACTTAGATTTCAGCAAAGCTTTTGATAAGGTTCCACATAGAAGACTAGTTCATAAATTAAAGCTGCATGGGATATGTGGGAAGGTTTTAAATTGGATAACTGAATGGCTGAAAAATAGGAAACAGAGAGTTGTACTGAATGGAGTGAGGTCAGAGTGGAGGAATGTTATTAGTGGCATACCTCAGAGATCAGTTTTAGGCCCTTTATTATTTATAATCTATGTAAATGATCTTGGGCAAGGTGTAAATAGCAAAGTATCAATTTTTGCTGATGACACTAAATTAGCAGCTGTAGTCAAAGAGGTTGAGGGTAGCTTTAAAGTGCAGGGTGACTTAAATAAGTTGTTAGCTTGGGCTCAGAAGTGGCAGATGACTTTTAACCTTAATAAATGCAAAGTTATTAACATGGGGAGAGATAATAGGGAATTTAGCTATGAGATGGATGGGTATTGGCTTAATTCAGTTGAAGATGAGAAGGACTTAGGAGTAGTAGTAGATAGGTCACTGAAATTTTCAAAGCAGTGTATTGAGGCAAAAAATAGAGCAAATAGGGTGCTAGGTTACATTAAAAGAAATGTTAGCTACAAGAGTAAGGAGGTCATCCTTAAACTATACAACTCTTATGTCAGGCCACATTTAGAGTACTGTATACATGCATGGTCACCACATTTTAGACATGATATAAACTTATTAGAGTCAGTACAAAGGAGGGCAACAAAAATAATACCATCCCTGAAGCACCTTGAATTTGAAGATAGACTGAGGGTATTAAATATGTTTTCATTTGAAAGGTGTGTGAGGGGAGATATGATTGAGCTTTTTAAAATCTTTTCTGGGATGGATAAATTGGATTTCAGCAAGTTATTTGAGTTAGTAGGTAGTAATAGAACTAGAGGCCACCACTGAAAGATTAAAAAACAGAGGTGCAGACTGGATGTTAGAAAATATTTTTTCACTAACAGAGTGGTGGATTATTGGAATAGTTTGCCACCTGAGACTGTAGACAGCCCAAACTTGAATGTTTTCAAGCGCAGATTGGATGATTAGATGGGGATGGAGGGTTAATTTCTTACTTTCGGTATGTGGATATGTTTCTTGACTCATTCCTGTGGATGCAGTTTCTTTTTATTGTATATTTTGGGGGACTTTGATTTTTTTTTTTTGACAGACTCCTATGGAGGCTTTAAATTATATATTGTAGCTGCATGGTTGGACATTCCTATGGATTGTTGAATTTTGTATATTGTGGATGCGTGGTCTGACAAAATCCTATGGATGCTTTATGTGGGTTGATTTGATGGATACGGATGACCTTTGATAGGCCCTTGTGGCTTTTGTCATCCGTGAAATTATGTTATGTTATATTAAATCATCGTAGTGCGGTCCACGCATCGTGTTTATCCCCCCACGAGCCGTCCCCTATAAATGTACTCCAAAAACGTGAAACATTTTGGAACACGGATGAAATAGTACATCTTATCGGCCGGGTTGCTCATCTACATATTTACCGAATTATGTTATTAAAGATACCCTCAACTTTTCTACAGTTGCCAATTTACTGTTGGCAGCAAAAATTGACACTATGCTATTTACAACCCCAGCTTAACCTCTTCTCCTTTCTTCAAAACACTTGTTTCCTTGCTTTTCATACAACCTCTCCCACAACTATCTCTGGTCAACCTCTAATTTCACAGGGTAGATGCTGACCTTCTTCTCAGCCAACGGTCCCGGATTTGGGCTGAGGGGGCAGGGGACAATGTTCCCTAACCCCTGAGCTCCGGTCTGGGGTGGTTGGTTTTTAACAACCTACTTCATCCCCACCCATACCTTCCTCACATCCCTTTTCCTCTCCTCTTCACAATCTATCTTTTTAAACGCCGTGTCCAAGGTGGAGCCACCATGCTGATGGACTGCCAGGATACCAGGCGGGAGGGGTGGTCCCAAATGGCGGCACCTGGCTCTGCCGGGCCCGTAAGCACCTCTTGCAGTGCAAGCTACTGCGAAAGGTGATGCATGATTGCATCCCGTGATACAAATAGGGTCACCATGCCCAATGATGAATATAAAAAAAAACCCAACCCCCAACTTTCCCTGTAACATTAATGGAGCCGCCCTCGGGCAGCTCCACCGAAAAAATGGAGGTCCCTCCCCTGTGCTTGCGCAGGGGACCCTCCATATCTCTCTAACCGGAGAGGAGACTCACTCCTCTCCTTCACCTCCCTCTTTCCAGCGGCAGTCCCCTCAGTTCCTTCCAAGGGGACTGCCAAGAATGCCAGCCGCTCCACATCAAAGCGGCTCGATAGGGCAAATCCCCTTAGGGGGAGAGGGAAGCCAGGCCCCTTCGGTCGCTTCCCTCAAAAGACCTGCTGGCAAGAATATTAAACCTTGCCGGGGTCAAGGCCTGTGCCTCCCCAAACAAGACTGGTGACGCTGCCAAGGGATCCTGCGATGTCCTGGGAGGGGATGGCCAACTGGAGGCCCCTGCTGTGATAGACATGGTCTTTGGGAAAACCCAGCCTCAGACAGTAGGGCCTGCCATGGGGGGGGAATCCGGGCTCAGCGCCAAGCACCGAACCCGAATCCGCCCCTATGCAAGGTCCTCCTCAAATGGCTGGGGCCTCCAAGGCAGTACAAGGAGGGGAGGGATCTCCTCTGACTGGTGCCCCTGTGACCACCAGGACCTTCTCCATTTCGGAGAAGGACCTGGCTGAGGCCATCCATCTGCCCTGGGGGCTCCTTACGGCGGAGGTGAGGAGCAGGTTCATTCCCCACCCTCCTCTCCAAAAATTAAAAAGACTCGGGGCTCCTCTCTATCCGCGGGGGCTACGGGGACGGATGGGTCTGCTGCCACTTTGGCAAACGACCAAGCCAAGATCGGCACATTCCAGCCCCTCTGCCCCCCTAGTTGCGGAGCCCCTGACTAAGACCAAAAGTGCACAGGGTGGAGCCTCGATGACATCGGGGACCCTCATTCACAGGTTACCTGGCATTTTTGATCCCGCTGGCTTCAAACGCTTCCTCGTCATTCACTCCACTGATGGACGCATGTTGGCCAAGGACAACATGATCGATCAGAGGAGAGGATTAGCTAGTGCAATTGGTAGAGAACTGAATGTGACCCGTTTCTCAGAGCCTTCTGGCGAATGCGGCGAATCCCACTGAGGCGGCCAAGATAAGTGCTCTTCGGACACTTCATGGCACCCCTGTGAGTGTGACACCGCATTCTACCATGAACTTTGTGAAAGGAGTAGTTTATGCAAGGGAACTCGTTGACTACTCCATTGAGGACATCACCTTAGAGCTGGCCGACCATGGGGCGGTCAAGGTCGAACGTGTGATGAGAAAACAGGGAGGGACCTCAAGACCCACACCTACACTCTTCATCACGTTCGACTGTGACAAGCTCCCTGAGTCGGTGCGTGCTGGTTGGTACCACTACCGCGTGAAGGCATTCGTGCCACTGCCACAGGGATGCTATTACTGTCACTGCTTCAGCCATACAAATCGATTTTGTAGAGGTGCAAAGTCAGGGTCACCCGAAGTCTGTGTAAATTGCTCCAAGGCTGCACACGATAAGTCTAAATCATGTGTGGCCAAGTGTGTCATTTGCGGAGAGCCGTGCCCCGTATCTTCGAAGCAATGTGGTGCATATCTCCTCAAGAAAGAAATCCTGGCCATTCAGGCCCAGGATCAATCTCATTCCGCGAGGCTAATGACTTGTTCCTGGCACGCCCGGCTCTGCCTGGGATGTCTTATGCCTCAATAGTTAGAAAGGCACCCTCTGCTCCTTGCCCATCCAGGCCAACGAGCACGGTTGTTTCCGTGCCCATTCGGAGCCCTTCTGTGGGCTCTACTCAACCCGGGCACCTCCCTGGTAAAGCTGGCGGCAAAAAGGGTTCATACCCAGCCCTGGCTAAAACCAGGGCTTCCCCCTCTTTCCCCAGCATGACTCACAAGGGGCAATACCCTTGAAGCTGGTGGCCAGGCCATCTTCTGGGGTTCCTAAAGCTGTCCCCCGAAAGGAGGACAGCAACAAAGGAGCTTCGACTCCTTCACCGACGCCTAGAGGTGGTGCGAGTGGCTCGGAGACAGTGGTTCCTCAAAAAGAGGGCCCCCCGCCTCCGGAGCCGCAACGCCCACCTAAGGTTTTGAGGTGGAGGAAGGAAAAGACTCGCATGGTGAGCTCAACCTCCCCCAATAAGTCCTCGAAGGCGACAGCGCCTTCAGGAATTGTCCAGCTAACAGCGCCCAGGGTTCTGCCTCCGGGAAGCATATGACCATTCCCGTGAGGGTCTTCAGTTTGTGGAGGGCCCCCGCGTCTCCTCCGAGCTAGGCCTGGAAGGCATATTCCTTCAATGGAATTGCCGTGGACTCTGGGCCAACTAGGAGGAGCTGCGGAGGCTCATATCATCCTGTTCCCCGTTAGCTATTTTTCTGCAGGAGACTATGCTAGGCATGTGCCCCCTGCCCTCCCTCCCGGGGTATAATGGTCTTGCGACCCCACTACCACGGGATGGCCGGGCTGGGGGGTGCGCGGTTTACACCTGGCATGATTTCTCCATTCTTCCATTCTCTTTAGATACCTCCTTTCAGGCAGTGGCTGTGCAGCTGCTCCTGGATAGGAGGTATACTATCATTTCTGCGTACATTCCACCATCAGCTGACTTCGACGCGGGAGACTTCCGCCGCGTCGTGGCACGGTTGCCGAGGCCCTTTTTCCTGCTTGGAGATATGAACGGCAGGCATCCTCTCTGGGGAGATTACTCAATAAATCCCAGGGGACAAGTCCTTGTCCATCTGATCGAAGAGCTTGAGATAGGTGTCCTAAACATGGATGAGTTTACACATCACTGTCCAAGAACGGCTTCATTTTCTTGCCTTGACCTATCTCTGTGCTCTTCAGTTGCACAGCCTGATTTTGATTGGAGGGTGGTCGATGACCTCCATGGTAGTGATCACTTTCCCATTCAAATATCATTTTCAGGGTAACTGCCACCTGAGAGCCCACCTCGGTGGTGCTTGGTGCGGGCGCGGTGGCCTGCATTTCAGGAAATGACTGAAGTCTCTATCTCAGTTGAGGAGTTTAAGTCAGTAGATGAGGCCGTTGAGTTCTCCGGCAATCTCATCGCCGTGGGCCTGACTTCTATTTCTAGGATGTCTGGCCGTTTTGCACGCCGACCACTCCCATGGTGGTCGGCCGAGTGTGAGACGGCCCTCAAACAGAAGCGTTATGCCTAGATGCGATATAAGCGCCGCCCGAACGATTTCACTGTCACTGAATTTCGTCGGGCTAGGGCTAGTTTCCGGTATATTTCGAAGCACGCCCGTCACTCTTCTTGGTGGGCATACGTGTCTTCACTTAACGAGAAGACCCCTTTAGCAGAGGTGTGGAAGCGAGTCAAAAGGATTCGGGGCAAGTTCTCCCAGGACCCCCCTCCCGTTCTCCAGGAGAATGGGACCGCAATCTCGGACTCTGCGTCCGTGGCGGAATCCTTAGCCGGGATGCTGCTCCGTCAGCATTCAATACTCGTCGTGATGTCGAGGAAGGTCGCCGGCTGGACTTTACCTCCAGAGGCGGAGAACCCTTCAACGACAGGTTTACTGTGAGTGAGTTGCGCTCCGCTCTTGCTTCAGAGCGGACACCGCCCATGGTCCGGACGATGTCCCTTACGCCGTGCTTCGACACCTGGGTGAGCGAGGCATGGCCTTTCTGTTAGATTTGTTTAACAGGATCTGGCTGGAGGGTCTTCTTCCTGATTCCTGGCGAATCGCTACTGTGCTCGCCTTTCGCAAGCCGGGGAGAGATCACTCTACTCCGACCGGTTTCCGCCCAATCTCTCTAACCTCTTGTGTGTGCAAGTTGTGGGGAAATTGGTAAATGTTAGACTAGCCTTTTTCTGGACTGCGGAGGGCATCTGTCTTCTGCACAGTGCTGCTTCCGCAAGTTCCACTCCACATCGGATGCTCTGCTCCGACTGGAAAATGCTGTCTGCGAGCCTTTCCTTCGTAGACAGCACTACACAACGGTCTTTTTCGATCTGGAGAAGGCCTATGATACCGCATGGCGATATAGTATCATGGAGACTCTCCACACGATGGGGGAGAGGGGACACCTCCCAATGTTTATATCTGAATTTTTGCGAGATCGTCGATTCCGTGTATGGGTGGGGGGGGGGGAGCCCTCTCCGGCCCAAAGGAGCAGGAAGAGGGTGTCCTGCAGGAAAGTGTCCTCAGTGTCACACTCTTTGCCCTGAGCATCAACGGCATCACCTCGGTGCTGCCAGAAGATGTTCTCGCTATGTGGACGACCTTTCGATCTCTTTTGGTGCGGACCAGATGCCAACTCTGGAGCGTCGACTCCAACAGGCATTGAACTGCGTCTCTCGCTATGCCGAAGCGCACAGGTTTCGGTTTTCTTTGGCCAAGACTAAGGTGGTGTACTTCTGCTGCCATCCACGGCTCTACCCTGACCCACATTTGTTTCTTAATGGGGGTGCGCCTGGATGTGGTCTAATCGCACCGTTTCTTTGGTCATGTATTCGACTGACGCCTCACCTCGGAGGCTCATATTCGCAGCCTTAGGGTCTCTTGTACCCGCGCCATGGATATTCTCCGTTCCGTGACGTTCAGCGCTTGGGGCGCTGATAGGGCTACTGCCTTACTTTTTTATCGATCCTTTGTTCGTTCAAAGCTCGACTACGGATGCGAGTTTTATGCATCCGCAGCCGAGCGTTTATTTCGGAAGATGGATTCGATCCACCACACCGGCCTTCGCCTTGCCACCGGTGCCTTCCGCACTTTCCCTTATTGAGAGCCTGTTGGTCGATGCTGGGGAGATGCCACTCTCTCTGCGCCGCGTGCAGTGCATCACTCGCGTGTACGCTCGAGCCCGGCGGCAACCGCTTTCAATGCATCCCCAGCTTATCTTGACGGTGCCTATGCCACCGAGAGACGCCAGTCATACCCTAAGCCGTTTGGGTTTAGGGCCAGGAAACTCCTTCGAGAGCTAGGTATAGCTCTCGGGCCGGTGGCGCCCCTGGTTCTGCCCAGGACGCCACCCTGGAGGGTACCACATTTGGCTATTTGTCGCCACGCCTCTGCTCCCAAAGCTTGTATGGCGCTGGGAGTATTGCGTTCGACCTTTTTGGAGCACACTTCGTGTCATGCTGGAACCGTGCCAGTGTATACGGATGTCTCCAAGTCTCAAGAGAGGGGCTTCCTGGGTTCCTGGACATGTAGGAATTGCGGGGAATGAGCGCGCCAAAGAGTCTGCGAGGACTCTGCGACCGGACTAGCGTTTCGCTCTTCCTCACACTGACTACATGGCAGGAATACGGGCAGCTCTTCGGTTTGCCCCACAAAGAAGATGGGAGACGGTCGAAGGGAACTTAAAGTTGTGTGCCATTGCGCCTTGACTGTTCCCATGGACCTATCGCCCAATGCCGCGACGGCTGCAGGTCGCTTTCTTTCGTCTCTGAATCGGACACTCGTTTGACGCATCGCTATTTGATGGAGCGCTCGCCTGCGCCCTATTGCGACGACTGCGTCGTCCTTCAGACTGTTCGGCACATTCTTGTCGAATGTCCCAGTCTGGGTGATCTGGGTGGCTACTTCCTGTCCTTTGTACTCAGGAAGAGTGCGTGCACATTGACTGGTGGACTTGTTGACCTTTTGGGGGAGGCTGGCCTTCTTCCTTTCATTTAATTAGGTTTAGTTGTTGTTTTTGTTATTGTCTTGTTATTGTTATTGCTTCCTAATTGTTATTTCTTTGGTTGTTTTCTTTTTAAATTTTTTAAAGTAGCCTAGAACTAGGCTGTTTGTTTACAGCGACTCATGCCTAAGTTGGCAGTCGCCAGATAGCCCCTTAAAAAAAAAGAAGCAATTTACAGCCTACCCAAGATCATTTATATAAACTATGAATAATAAAGGGGCTAGAACGGATCCCGCAAGTTCCACTCCATGTCGGATGGTCTGCTCTGACTGGAAAATTATGTCTGCAAGGCCTTCCTTCATAGACAGCACTATGCAAGTGTTTTTCGATCTGGAGAAGGCCTATAATATAGTATGGCAATACGGTATCATGTAGACTCATCCACATGATGAGGAAGAGGGGACGCCTCCCAATGTTTATATCTGAATTTTTGAGAGATTGTAGATTCTGCATAGGGGGGGGGGGGGTGAGCAGTCTCTGGCCGAATGGAGCAGTAAAAGTGTGTCCCGTAGGGAAGTGTCCTTAATGTCGCACTCTGCCCTGAGCATCAACAGCATCACCTCGGTGCTGTCAGAAGATGTTCTCGGTATGCTCTATGTGGACAACCTTTCGATCTCTTTTGGTGCAGCCCAGATGCCAACTCTGGAGCATCAACTCCAACAGGCATTGAACCGCATCATTTCCTATGCCAAAGTGCACAGGTTTCAGTTTTCTTTGGCCAAGACTAAGGTGGTGCACTTTTGCCACCATCCATGATTCTACCCTGTCCCAGACTTGTTACTTAATGGGGTATTCCTTGAAGTGGTTGAATCACACTGATTGATCAGTCTTGTAATTAACCATCGCCTCACCTGGGAGGCTCATATTTGCAGCCTTAGGATCTCTTGTACCTGTGCCATGGATATTCTCCTTTTTGTGATGTTCAGCGGTTGAGCGCTGATAGGGCTACTGCCTTAATTTTTTATTGTTCCTTTGTTCGTTGAAGCTCGACTATGGATGTGAGTTTTATGCATCCGCAGCTGAGTGTGTATTGCGGAAGGTGGATTCAATCTGCCACACCGGCCTTCGGTTACCGGACCGGTCTTCTTCACTTTCCCCATTCAGAACATACTAGTCGATACTGGGAAGGTGCCACTTGCTCTACACCATGCACCTCCCTCAGTTGCCAAGAGCTCTCACTGCATCTGCAGCTGATTTTGACGGTGCCTATGCTGCCGAGAGATGCGAGTCATACCCTCAGCCCTTTGGGTTTAGGGCTAAGAGACTCCTTCAAGAGCTAGGTATAGCTCTCAGTTAGTGGCACCCTTAGTTCTGCCTAGGATGCCACCCTGGAGGGTACCACCTTTGGGTATTTGTCGCAATACCTCTGCTCCCAAAGCTTCTACAGCACTGGGAGTATTGTGTTCGACCTTTTTGGAGCACATCTCGTGTCAGTGTATATGATGGCTCCAAGTCCCAAGAGGGGGTCGGGTTTCATGCCGTATCCCTTCTGTTTGAGGTCAGTGGGGCTCTGCCAGGTGCTGCGTCTGTTCACGGCTGAGCTTCTACAGCGCCGGGAGTATTGTGTTTGACCTTTTTGGAGCATATCTCGTGTCATGCTGGAACTGTGTCAGTGTATACAATGGCTTAAAGTCCCAAGAGGGGGTCAGCTTTCATGCCTTATCCCCTCTGTTTGAGGTCAGTAGTGCTCTGCCAGGTTCTGCGTCTGTTCATGGGCGAGCTGGTGGCGATACACCACTTGGTCTGGGAGATTACGCGATGTGCCTGGTTGAGAGTCAGGATTGTGATCTATAGCGACTCACAAAATGCCTTGAGTGCTCTCGGGGAATTGGAATCTCTGCATCCCTTGTTTGTGATATCAGTGATGCCACGGTTTTGGCAAGCCGGGCTGCTGTTGAGATTATCTTCTGCTGGGTTCCTAGATATGTAGGAATTGCGGGGAATGAGGGCACCAAATAGTCTGTGAGGACTCAATGAGTCTTGATGATGATGCTATTTTTCTTTTACACATTCCTGTGTATGGTTTGAATTGTATATTGTACAGTGGCGGCAACAAAAAAAGTGACATTTAATATTGGCAACAGAAATCGATACACAAAATCGTTTTCACGATTTTACTTGCCAACTAGCCAATGAAAAGGTGCGGGGCTTATGCCGCAAGTGGACGACTCTCCTGAGCTAAGACAAGAGAACTGCGCTTTACTGGAACTCAGTGTCTCGTTTGAGCTCGTACAGTTAGGCTTTAGTGTATGGCACTCCAGCGTGCTGATTTCCTGCATTCGTGCCTACATTTGACGTGCTATAACTTCTGTGCAAATGGATACAATGGGGCGGAAAAAGCTTTCTATGACAGAGAAAAGCCGTGCCTTGACCCTATTAGAGCAGGGAAAGTCTTTTATTGATGTAGCAGCAGATTTAGGAACCTCAAAAAATACGATTCATCGCCTAAAACGGGCAGCTGAGTTATTGCCACCAGGTACCATACCAAAGATGAAGGAGGGCATTGGTGCAGCTAGGAAGACATCTCCAAGGACTGATAATATCCTAAGGCGTGAAGTGATGTCAGACCCTTCTGTAACCTCCGCTTCAATCAAGAAAAAACACCCAGACCTCCTCCAGAACGTCGCCCTCAGGACCATCCGTCATTGCTTACAGAAGGACTTATGCCTACCGGCTCGCCGCGCTGCCAAGAAGCCACTTCTTACCAAGACTATGAAGATGAAAAGGCTCAATTTGTGCAAGACCTATAAACATTGGACAGCTGCCCATTGGAAGAAGGTTATGTTCAGTGATTAAAACACCTTTAGGCTGGTCAGAGGAGAGTCAAAGATCGTGCGTCGTCCCAGCAATGTGTCTCGGTATAAACCAAAATATACCGTGAAAACTGTGAAGCACCCTGATAGTGTGATGGTGTGTGGTGCTGTAGCGGGCCGAAAATCTAAACTAACCTCCAATCGATCCAACCCGCTTCCTACACTATCCGGACGTGAGAAATCGAAGGAGAATGAAACGGATTGTATATACAGTCCCTTTACTTACAAAAAAAAATTTACAAAATATCTACAATAGAGAGGGGGCGATTATATTGGAGATCTTACTTTTTGGCCAAAAATACAAAAAGAAAATCCTATATATATGAATACTATTTAATCTATCCTAATAAACATAAAAAATCAAACAACCAAAAAAAATCCTGACTACAACAGTCAATATATACACAACAATCAAGGCCTCACTTTATACAAAGAGGATGGGAAGATGTCCAGCCACCTGCCACTCGAGCGAGCAAAATGCCTAGGACTTACAAGTGTGGCGCCTCTGCGCTTGATGGAAGATAATGACTTTAAAAAAAAGCTTACGTGGCTATTATAAGCCCTCCTTCATTAAGCTATACTAATGGCCTTTATTTATTAATGATAATATAGCTTTCCAGGATATAACGCTTTGTTTGTAATATAAGGATATACGAAACTAAGTCCTATCTTTCCAGAATATGAGGCCTGGAAAGAAAGAAAAAAAACATGGTAATCATTTTTATACATAAAATAAACAAAAAAAACAAACCCATTCCCATTCACACACATTCTTACAGAGGGAGGGAGAGGGTACTGAGAAAAGGGGTGGGAGAATGGCCCTTTTACACACACTCACATTCGCCCCACCACACCCCTCCTTCCTTAAGCCATTCGACCAGCCACTCACTAAACCCTTTCAATCACTCTTCACGGTACCACTTGTGCTCAATCGCACCCTTCTGCACCCATTCACACTCGTCTACTGGTCCCTGGCTACGCATAGCAATTAGTCAGGGTTGTTCGTCAGTCGTCCTGTCAGTCTCATCGTCACTATTTATCATCTCATCAACCATACTCTTAGCCCTCATTACCAGTTCTCCCATCTCACGACAGAATTCTTTCATACTCTTCCGTTCAGAACCCTCACTCTTCATACCCCCATTCATCAGCTCCTCACTACAGCTCTCATCCAACTCAAGGTACATTCTTGCGAAACAGACAGGTCATTCACATCCCCTGTATTCTCAACAGGCATACCAGAAACCCCTTCGACTGGTTCCCACCAGAAACCTGAAAAATCAGCCACTTCATCATTCACTACATCAAACTCACCCCTACTATTACCATTCATAAAACCCGAAAAATCAGCCACACTAGGTTCATTCTGCCCAAACACACTATCATTCATACTGTTCCAAAAACCAGAAAAATCAGGCACAGGCAGCTCACTCACTCGTCTACTTATACCAGCCAAATCACTCACCTGTTTACGCAAAAACTCAATCTCCCTTTCAAGATCCCCCATACCAGAAACACTGCTCAGACTTACTTTCATTCGTACTTGCATTCTTCCTTTCACCCTTCTTTGTACGCTTTCTACTCCTCGAGACTAAGACTAGCTCTTTCCCAGACAGATCCATACTATCACATTCAATCTCATCATCATGCACTTTACCTCTCTCTCTACACAGTCCATACACTGGATGGCTCACCAGGTAGTCAGGAGGTTCTCTCCATCTCCTTAACTGACTCTGATGAGCCCGCACTCTCTCAGTCATGCCGTCATTCAAACTCTCCAAAACATACGTCACTCCATTTTCCCAAACCCTCACAACTCTATAAGGTCCATCAAACTTCTCACTCATCTTTGATACATTCAACCTACCCTTCACTTCTTTCACCTTCAATACTTTTGTACCTAATTCAAATGAACGGAACCTTTCATGCGCCTCACGCCATACACTCTGCTCACTTTCACTCAAACGAAACCTATCTTTCACTCACCTTTCAAAATTCATCATAAACTGACATGGGGACATTCCAGTTGCACTATGCACAGTTGAATTATACGCCCACAACACTCTCCCCAGACACACATCCCAGTCATTCACTGTCGTACTCATCATTCTCAACATCTCACACAAGGTTCTTATAGTCCGTTCAGCCAATCCATTTGAAGACGGTACATACGGAGTTGTTCTCACATGCTCCACACCATTCTCTCTCAACATTTGCTCAAACACTTCCCCTACAAATTCAGGCCCATTATCACTCAGACATCTTCTAGGCTTCCATACACACATAGGAAAAAACAACTGCTCAACCACACGCGCAACAGTCACACTCCTTTTATCTCTCACAGGCGCTGCATACACAAACTTACTTTTATGGTCAACCATCACAACCATACCAACATTCCCAGCACTCGTACGCGGCAAAGACACACAATCAATCACTACCAATTCAAACGGTTCTTTCGCATCAACTTTCAACATCGGTGGTTTCACTTGCACACCTTGCACCTTTCGCTTCTGACACCTTTCACACATAGTTGCAACATCATTCACAACAGTTCTCAGAAACGGGTGGAACACATGCTCCTTCATACACTCCCACAGCTTAAACTTACCCATATGCCCATAATTATCATGCACAACCTTCACCAGACCAATCATACCAACTAAGGACATCACAGGTACATACATATCATCACCACCCTTCACATGCCTCACAAAATATACAACATCCATACAAACAACAAAATCCTTAGCATACCTTTTAAAATCACTTAAACACTCTGGCCATTCATTCAAATCAACACGCATCATTACACACCTCTTCAACTCACTAACAAAAGGACACATCTCTTGCATCTCTAGAATATCATCATCACTTAAAATCTCATTCTCATCATCCATGACCAACTCAATCATACCGCAAAACTTGACAACATTCTTTGCACACTCATTCAACTTCATCACCTCACATTCACCTTTCATAAGACAATCCTTATCAGCATCCAAAGACAAATCATTTAATCTCATAAAGTCTACACCAAGCAAGAAACAACAAGGCATTTGCTCACCTTTCAGAATCACAAAGTCATGCTTCACATTCACACCATTACCCAAACTCACTTTCAGACTAACCTGTTCCCATGCCACTATCATGCCATTCCCTAATCCACTTATCCGTAACTTCACAGGTTTATGCTCGCAACATCTAAACTCTTCATACTTACTCAGAATATTCTCATTCACTAAAGACACTTGCGCTCCAGTATCAATCAAACCACAGAACAACCTTTCACTAACTTTCACTCTCGCTTCCATCATATCAGGTCCACCATGTTCGCAATACACAGAAGGAACAAGCACACCAACATCAGCACTGATATCCACACTGTCATCAACTCCCATATCATCACTCAACACACACTCATCTTCATCCAGACAATCATTCTTCTCTCTTATATATGAACACTTTTCAATTACCCAATTGTAGTGCACACCACTCAAACATTGCAGATGTACCACATTAGGATTCAAACCCTTCATCTTCTCATCCTTGTATACAATCGGCCTCTCACCACCAAAGTGCACATATACAATCACTCCATACAAACGACTCACTACAATCAACACTTCCTGAAATGGCGGGACCCCTTGCATACACATCGCTCTCAATTCTTTCATGAAGTTCCGCACCTTTGCCATACCAATGCTTTCAGGCTTCCTACACACTTCATTCATTACCTCCTTCCTTAAATCATCTACACTATCGGGCACTCTCACATCTACTCCATCACTCTTCAAATCTTGCAAACCATTCCATACACTCAAACAAGGAATCACCACCACCCTTACTCTCTTTTCCATTCATAATTCCTTTCGGCAAATACTCAGGATCACTCACTCCACACGCATTTTCATCATTCGTACCAGGATACCTTGACATCAAATCAGCCACTCCATTCCGTTCACCAGGCACATACTCAATCACATAGTCAAAGTCACTCAAATCTTCCAAAGTCCTTGCAATCCTACTATCAGCCCACTTCATACGCTGCAGATACACAAGAGGTTGATGATCGGTTTTTATCACAAACCTCACACCATACAAAAATGGATGCAACACTTTCAAACAATATCTTATCGCAGCCAGCTCTCGTTCCACAGTCGAATACTTTCGTTCTGCAACATTCATAGCCTTGGATACATACCCAATTATTCGCCTGACATTCTCTCCATTCAAACGCTGCTCTTGCATCAGAAAACCTCCCATACAATACCCACTCGCATCTGTATACAATTCAAGCATTTTAGCATTTACACTATAATCTGGGTAAGCTAATTCAACATCTTCAGCCGCTGCCTCCTTCAGTCTCTCATACACCTCATTCATCTTATCATTCCACTTGACAACTGTACTACCTTTCTTGCCCATCCACTCAGTCAGAGGCTTACTCACACCAGAACAATCACGTATAAACTTTCGCTGGAACTCAATCAAACCCCAAAATGACTTCAGTTGCTTCACAGTCACCGGTTTAGGAAACATTCGCACCTTCTCAACATACTTCAATGATTTACGCAATCCATTCTCACTCACCATATGCCCAAGGAATTCCACTTCTTTCGCAAACCATTCACACTTCGCCACTTTCACCTTCACACCAACACTCTCCAACGTTCTCAACACATCATTCACCAATCTCATATGCTCCTCAAAAGTCTCAGTCATAATCAAAATATCATCTATAAACGCAATCACATTCTTACTCGCAAACTTACTCAACACAACATTCATTGCCCGCTGGAAGGCTCCGGGAGCATTAGCCAACCCAAAGCTGAGGTTCCGGAACTGGTAATGCCTCTTTGAGGAAGAGAAGGCAGTTACTGGCCGGCTCTCCTCAGCAATGGGCATCTGGTAATACCCCCGTACCAGATCCAGCTTCGTAAACCACTCCATCCCATGCATACTATATACACACTCAGATACCACACACATCGGAAACCTTTCTTTCACAGTCCTTTCATTCACCTTTCGATAATCCACACACAGACGCAATCTTCCATCCGGCTTACGTACAGGTACAATTGGACTATTCCATGCACTCTCACTCTCCCCAATCACCCCCAATTGCTCCAATTCCAAACACTGCTCCTCAATCTCTTCAGCAACCGGACGTGGGAAATGCCTCGGCCGCTGATAGATTGGGGAGTCCTCCTTCAGGACAATCTTGAATTCCGGGAGCTTTGCAACCCCGAAATCCAGATCACCCTTACTGAGGGCTCCCTTTCGCTCAAATATCATTCGATACACATCCTCCCTTTCATACTCAGTCAAACATCCATCCAATTTCACCATGTCCTTCACCTCATTATACATCCATTCACATGTCTTTTCATTCGCAACATTCACCCTGATATCCGTACTATCATCCATACCTACCTCATTGACAGTGGAGAGGTGGCCCAGTACATCTCCGACTTGGATTCCCCTCACCTGCCCTTTCACACTGGGGTCTGCCTGCACACATACAAAAGGATCATTCATTCTCATCAAGCCATCAAACACACAAGCAACACGCCTTACCTTATAACACGCATCCTTTCCATCCAATATCACAGTGTTCTCACTCACATTCAAACTAACATCCTTACTCCAACTCACTCTAACAGACACCCTTTCACCCTTCACAAGCCTTACACTCTCCATAGCAGTCACCTCAATACCAGTAAACACACTCCTCAAAACGCTACCATCTTTCCCTACATACAACTTATACACCCCATTTTTACCAATCTTTCTCTCAATCTGATCACTCGCAGTATGCACAACCATACGATTCATTTTCATAAAATCATAGCCCAAAATCACACCATACTCACTACTCACCTTATCAATCACAGAAAATTCACATTCATTCATCATCATACCATGCATTCGAACAGGTGACCTTATCATTCCAATCACAGGCACTCTCCTATTACCAATACCTACTAAACTACCCTTGCACTCAGACAGGAGGGCTTTCTCACTAAACTTGTCATACACATCTTTATACACCAAGCTCGCCTTGCATCCAGAATCTATTAAAGCCAAACACTCAATTCCATTCAACTCCACCTTCACACTCAGACACTCATACTTCCTACCAGACAGCACTTTCACACTAGACAGACTTACCAACACATTACTCACACTCATGCACCCAGAGGATACTTCAGCAGGTACCCTCTTACCATTCAGTTTCCCGCTTCAGACTTTCCATTCACACCTTGCGCTCTCAGTCTAATCCAACACTTTTCACTTGAATGTCCTTCCATCGCACAATAGCTACATACATTCCTCTGGTCACGACACATCCTTGCATAATGACCAGCCTTTCCACAATTACCACATGCATATTTCATACTTTCCCCAGCAGTTGCTCCACCATTCAACCTCGGACAATCTTTCTTCAAATGGCCTATTTCTTTACACTCGAAGCACTCTTTCACACTTTCCTGGCAATCCTTTATCATATGCCCTTTCTTACCACACCCAAAACACGCACCAGATGTCCACCTACATTCTGCCAACATATGACCTTTCCTTCCACACCGACGACATTCCACAATCTTTCTCACACCATTCGGTCTCTCATTTGCTGGGACATACCTCGGTTTCTCTCTCATATATCCGTTCCCACGCTTGAAATTCATCTGCCCCCTTCCATTCGACCACCCTCCATTTGCCCATCCATTCTGCCGGCCCAGGAAGTTTGACATCACTCCAGCTGGTGCAGCCTTCAGGGCATCCCTGTAGCTGACAAACTGCCGGGGTGGATGAAAGCTCCTGGGCTTCTTACCCCCAACATTCACACTGTACCATCCATCCTCTTCTAGATCGCTTTCATCATCAAATCGTCCATCTTCTAACAGTTCCAACACATCCTCCCACATCAACCGTTCACCTGTCAGTCTCACTCTCTCCTTTCTCTTTCCACCCAGCCATTCACTCACCTTTCGTGGGATCGTGTCCAAAAACTTCCTCATGAGTGGTTTACATTCATTTACATCATCATCACCATACCTCGTTCTTGCCATACTCTCAAGCCTATGTGCATACATATTCACACTTTCACTCTTCCCCATTCGAGCCTTCTCAAATTCATTTACCCTTTTATACTTCACACTCTCTTTCATTCGTTTCACCTGTCCAATCATCCGCTTCTTCACCACATCGTACCTTGGTTCCCCCACACTTGTAATCACGCGGAAAAACTCCAATACTTTTCCCTCCAAACATTCCCCCAAAACATTCATCCAGTATCCCTTATTCTCCGGGTACTTGAGCTTACAATATCGCTCAAATTCCCCGAAGAATTCTTCCACACTTTTCCCACCATGTAACCTAAATCTATCTATCTTTGGCACTTCCCTTATCAAAATACCCTTTCCCACATTCACTTCACTCTCACTCATATCAATCATACCATCACTCTCTCCTTCATCCGAGTACAATGAGTCCACACTCTTGCCTCTTACCTTCCTATCCTTCCCCTTTGCACCACTCTTCCTTCTTCTCTTGCATTCAACTCTCTTCCATTCTCCGTCCTTCCTATCACTCATAATCACCCTATCCTCTCTAGACTCGCACACACTCCCATTGATCCCATTAGTCTTATTCCCTTCAGTCGGAGCAGGGGTCAAGGTCGAGGGTCCTAGGGCCGGTCCTGACCCCTTCATCATGTCATACAGGTCCTGCATCCGTCGGTCCATCTGATCCTGTCGGTCTCCCATTTCCTTCTTCATCCTATCAGTCTTTTCATTCATCCCTTTTATTTTATTCTCCATTCCCTCCATCATTCCCCGTAACATTTCACACTCCTCTTCTTTCTTTCTCAACTCCAGTCTCAATCGCACTACTTCTTCATTCAACGTTTCCGCTACAGCCATTGTTCCCAAGTTAGTAAAAAAGATAGGAGAAGGGAAAAATCAATCAAACTACTTGTCACACTAATTGGGTATGGACTGCAATCCAATCCAGTCACGCTCCCAGTTTCGAAGTCTCACGTCCCTATTCGGGCGCCAAATGTAGCGGGCCGAAAATCTAAACTAACCCCCAATCGATCCAACCCGCTTCCTACACTATCCGGACGTGAGAAATCGAAGGAGAATGAAACGGATTGTATATACAGTCCCTTTACTTACAAAAAAAATTTACAAAATATCTACAATAGAGAGGGGGCGATTATATTGGAGATCTTACTTTTTGGCCAAAAATACAAAAAGAAAATCCTATATATATGAATACTATTTAATCTATCCTAATAAACATAAAAAATCAAACAACCAAAAAAAATCCTGACTACAACAGTCAATATATACACAACAATCAAGGCCTCACTTTATACAAAGAGGATGGGAAGATGTCCAGCCACCTGCCACTCGAGCGAGCAAAATGCCTAGGACTTACAAGTGTGGCGCCTCTGCGCTTGATGGAAGATAATGACTTTAAAAAAAAGCTTACGTGGCTATTATAAGCCCTCCTTCATTAAGCTATACTAATGGCCTTTATTTATTAATGATAATATAGCTTTCCAGGATATAACGCTTTGTTTGTAATATAAGGATATACGAAACTAAGTCCTATCTTTCCAGAATATGAGGCCTGGAAAGAAAGAAAAAAAACATGGTAATCATTTTTATACATAAAATAAACAAAAAAAACAAACCCATTCCCATTCACACACATTCTTACAGAGGGAGGGAGAGGGTACTGAGAAAAGGGGTGGGAGAATGGCCCTTTTACACACACTCACATTCGCCCCACCACAGTGCCTTTAGTGGAAACAAGGGCAGAGGGGTCTGTACTTCCTTCCCAAGAATGTAACCATGAGGGGGACTAACTATCTGGAAGTTTTGAGGCAGCACATGCTGCCATTTTGGGAAATTCATCAGTGTGAATTTTTCATGCATGATGGTGCCCCTGCTCACAGGTCCCAGTTAGTGAAAAGGTTCTTCAATGATAATAATATTAGTGTTTTGGAGTGGCCTGGTAATTCCCCGGACCTAAATCCTATTGAGAATGCTTGGATTCTGATGAAAACCAAAGTTCAAGAGCCAGCACTCGGCAGCATCAAGGATCTGATAGAATCACTGAAGAAGATCTGGGTTACGATCGACCCCACCTACTTCGCAAACCTTACTGAATCAATGCCCAATCGACTCAGGATGATCATCAAGTGCAAGGGCAACATGACCAAGTATTAACTTTCATGAAATATTCATAATAAAATATGTAAGTTACATTTTTCTGTTTCATTTTCTCTGAATTGTCACATGTCACTTTTTTTGTTGCCGCCACTGTAGATGCATGATCTGACACAATCCCTGTCCGGCCCCAGCTTGGCCTCTTCTTCTTTGAGACAGCCTGTATTTCTCCCCTATTTCCTCACTTTCCTTACAACCTCTCCCACACTTTCTCTAGTCAGCCTCTAAATTCACAGGGTAGATGCTGACCAGCTTCCTCTCACCCAACTATCTCTGATCGGGGCTGATAAGGGGGGGCCACAATGTTCCTTCACCCCTCTTAGCTCCAGGCTGGGGTGGTGGGTTTTTAATAACCTGCTTCATTCCCAACCACACCTTCCTCACCAACCCCTCTCTTTCTCCTTTCAATCTCTATCCATTTTATGCTTTACCAAAGGTAGAGCCACTAGACTGGAGTGAACCTCCATTTTTTCAGCTCCACTAAAAAAATGGAGGTTCCCTCCCCCATGCTTCTGCAGGGGACCCTTCAACTGGAGAAGAGGCTTACTCCTCCTTTGCCTATGGTTGTAGGGGGACTCCTTTTCTCTGGAGGTGCAAGAAAGGCAGGCGGCCCATAATTGACTGCCTTCAGTGGGAGCGGCACAATAGGGCCAACCCCTTTAGGGGAAGGAGGGAAGTCAGGCCCCATCTGCTTCTTCCCTCTAAAGATGTTCAGGCTATGATATTAAGCTTAGAAGGGGTCACCATATGTGCCCCCCCCTCTCTTCCACGACAAAAGACATTCTGACAAATGGGACCTGCGATATCATAAGGGAGGATGGCCACATGGAGGCCACCTTAGATGGACATGGTCCCTGAGGTAACCCAGCCCCAGATGGTAGGACCTTCCATGGGGATGAACCTGAGTCCGCCCCTGTGCAAGGTCCTCCTCAAACTGCTCAGGTCTCCAAGACTGTACAAGGAGATGAAGGATCTCCTCCGGCTGGTGCCCCTTCACCAAGACCTTCTCCATCTAAGAGAAGGATCTTGCTGAGGCCAGTTAGTCTGGCCTAGGGGCTCCTGCCGGTTGTGAGGAGAAACAAGTTCACTCCCTGCCCTCGTCTCATAAAAAGAACAAGAAAAGGATGAAGAAGACTCGGGGCTCCTCTCCTTCCATGGGGGCTGCTGCTGTTTCTGTAAGTGACTAAGCCAAGATTGGCATGTCCGGACTTGTTGCTTTCCTATGTGCAGAGTCCCAGACAAAGACCAGAACTGTGCAGAGTGGAGCCTCGATTTCGTCGGGGCCCCTCATTCACAGGCTACCTGGCATTTTTGAGCATGCTGGCTTCAAGCATTTCCTCATTATTCGCTCCACTGATAGCAGCATGTTGGCTAAGGGCAACATGATCCATCACAGAGAGCTCTAGCTAGTATGACTGGTAAAGAGTCAAGGTGACACAATTTCGGATGGGAGGCTTTTGGTGAATGCATCAAATTCCTCTGAGGCTGCCATGATTAGTGCCATTCAGACATTTGATGGCATGCCTGTGAGTGTGATGCCGCACTCTACCATGAACTTTATGTAAGGGGTAGTTTCTGCGAGGGAACTCATGGACTATTCCATAGAGGACATCACCTTAGAGATGGCCGACCATTGGGCGGTCAAAGTCAAGCGTGTGATGAGAAAACAGCGAGGGGCCTCGAGACCCACCCCCACAATCTTCATCACATTTGAATGTGACAAGCTCCCTGAGTTGGTGCATGCCAGTTGGTATCACTACTGCATAAAGGCATTCATAATACTGCTGTGAAGCTGCTATTACTGTCACCTCTTCAGCCATACTAATCACTCTCGTCAATGTGCAAAGTCGGGGTTACCCGAAATCTGTGTAAGTTGCTCCAAGGCTGCACACGATAAGTCCAACTCGTGTATCACCAAGTGTGTCAATTGCGAGGCCTTCCTTCACAGAAAGCACTACGCCACCGTGTTTTCCGATCGGGAGAATGCCCATGATACCACATGGAGATTCTCCACAGGATGGGGGCAAGAGGATGCCTTCCAGTTGATTCCACGTAAGGGTGGGGGGAGCCTTCTCCGGTCCAATGGAGCAGGAAGAGGGTGTCCCGCAGGCAACTGTCCTCAGTGTCACACTCATTGCCCTGATCATTAACGGCATTACCTCAGTACTACCAGATGTTCTCACTACACTCTATGTGGACAACCTTTCAATCTCTTTTGGCAAGGCCCAGATGCCAACTCTGGAGCGTTAACTCCATAGGCATTGAATTGCATCTCTTGTTATGCCAAAGCGCACAGGCTTCAATTTTACTTGGCCAAGACTTAGGTGGTGAGCTTCTGCCACCATATACGGCTCCACCCTGACCCAGACTTGTTTCTAAATGGGGTGTGCCTGGAAGTGGTGGACTTGCACCGTTTCCTTGTTCTTGTATTTGACCGACGCCTCACATGAGAGGCTGGTATTCGCAGCCTTAGGGTCTCTTGCACCTGCACCATGGATATTCTTCATTCGGTGATGTTCAGCACTGATAGAGCTACTACCTTACTTTTTTATCCATCCTTTGTTCGCTTGAAGCTAAACTATGGATGCAAGTTTTATGCATCCGCAGCTGAGCACGTGCTGTGGAAGGTGGACTCAATCCACCACACTAGCCTTTGCCTGGTGACCAATGCCTTCCGCAGTTCCCCAATTAAGAGCCTACTTGTTGATGTTGGGGAGATGCCACTCGTTCTGCGGCATGCACAGTACATTTTACACCTGTACACGTGAGCCTGGTGCTTACCTCAGTCACCACATCTCTCACTGCATTCACAGCTGATCTTGATGGTGCCTATGCTGCCGAGAGATGCCATTCAGCTTTATGGCCAGGAAACTCCGAACGATAGGTATAGCTCTTGGGCTGGTCACGCCCCTGGTTCTGTCCAGGATGCCACCCTGGAGTGTACCACTTTTGACCATTTGTTGCCATGCCGCTACTCTAAAAGCTTGAACAGGGCCAGGAGTATTGCGTTTGGCCCCTTTGGAGCACATTTCATATCACATTGGAACCATGCCAGTGTATACGGATGGCTTCAAGTCGCAAGGTGGAGGATCTGTTTCCATGCCATATCAACTCTGTTTCAAGTCAGCAGGGCTCTGCCAGGTGCTGCATCTGTCTTGAGGGCCTAGCTGGTTTCAATACACCACTCAGCAGGGTTGGAAAAAGCCCAATAAAACCCAGGTTTTATTCTCTTTTTTTTTAATCTTGGGTTTTTTCAAAAAACAAATGCTACAAGCATTAGAATAACATATAAAAAGAATAGCTATCTTTATTTTTATATAATATTAATAATTACTTAGTTTAATAATATATTATAATAAGAATAGATCACAGTAACAGATCATGATTGCAAATTGTGGGTACCCATGATAGCCATAACCTGTCCAAGGAGAGATGAATTATTATGAGTCAGTATCAGAGAAATAACCTTAATTTGATACATATTTGTTGAAATTATAAAAAATATGCATTTTGAATAAAATAATAAGTAACATTTATTTCTTGAAAAAAATAGTATAATTTTGAAAAAGCCCCCAAACCCCGGGTTTTATTCTGGGTTTTTCAAATCTCAGGTTTTTCAAAAAACAAATGCTACAAGCATTAGTAGAATAGCATAGAAAAAGAATAGCTATCTCTATTTTTATAATAATAATTAATTAGTTTAATAATTATATTAAGGTAACGACAGATCACTGATTGAGAATTATAGGTACCCATGATAGCCATAACCTGTAGAAAGAAAGATGAATTATGAGTCATTATCAGAGAATAACCTTAATTTGATACATATTTGTTGAAATTATAAACATAAATATGAATTTTGAATAAAATAATAAGTAGCATTTATTTCTTGAAAAAAAATGTAATTTTGAAAACCCCCACCCCCAAACCCGGGTTTTTTCAAATTTCACTTGAAAACCCCCCAGGAATAAAACCTGTTTTTTTTATTTGCCCATCCTGCTGCTCGGTATGGGAGATTATGAAACGTGCCCAGTTCGGAGACTGGATTGTGATTTATAGCGACTCACAAAGCGCCCTGAGTGCTCTCTGGGTATTTAAATCTCTGCATCTGCTGGTTCACCATATCTATGATGCCACAGTTTTGGCAAGCCAGGCGGATGTCAAGATTATATTTTGCTGGGTTCCTGGACATGTAGGAATTGCAGGGAATGAGGGTGCCAAAGAGTATGCAAGGATTGGGCGATCATACCAGCGTTTCGCTCTTGCTCACATCGATTACATGGCAGGAATAGGGGCTGCCTGGCAAAGAAGATGGGAGGATGTCGAGGGGAACCTAAAGTTCCGTGCCATTGCACCGAAACTATTCCCATGGACCTAGCCTCCCAATGCTGCGTTGGCTTCAGGTTGCTTTCTGTCTTCTCCAAATTGGACACACTTTTGCGATGCACTGCCATTTGATGGAGTGTTTGCCTGCGTCTTATTGTGATGACTCCATTGTCCCCCAGACTGTTCAGCTCATTCTCATTGAGTGCCTCAGTCTGGGTGATCTTCTCGCATGTTATCTCTCCTGGTACTGGGATGAGCAGGATTGCTACTGCTTGTCCTTTCTACTCGGGATGGATTCGTGCACACTGACTTATGGACTTTACGACTTTCTCTCTATAGGTCGTATGTTCCTGCGCCGGGGGATGTTTTTTAATATAGTATTAGGCTGTGTTGTGTACATTGACTTATGCCCAAGTAGGCAGTCACCAGATGAGCTACCACAATGAAAAATAAAAGAACCCTACCACACCACATAGAGGGGTTTCTCCAAGGGGTGGCAGAGGTGTATACCACCCCACCCAGTGGTAGCAGCCAGGGCCAATCAAAGGTGACCAGTAATACCACTCCCTTGTTGGGGGTGTGTTGGCCATCACAGGCAGGGGTGGTGAAATCTTGCTTATGGCCATGGAAAATGCAAAAAAAACCCTCCCCTTTGCCATCTTCAGAGCTGCTCTTGGGCAGCTCTACACAAGAAAAGGACGTCCCCCCTCTGTTCTTTCTCAGGGGCCCCTACAACCTTGTACTGGAGAGGAGGCTTACTCCTCTCCTAAGCTTACAGGTGCACTGTACTTCCCCTCACCCCCTTCTCTGTAGGTGCACTTGGGTGACTCCATCTCTTTTACAGCAGCAGTTCCTCTTTTACTTTCATAGGGGACTGCCAAGAGAGCAAGCAGGTGACCCAAAATTCACCGCTCCCTCAATAGGCTCTATCGAGGGAGTTGGGCCAACTCCCTTAGGGGGGCAAGGGATAGCAGGGCCTGTCAGTCAAGGCCCCTAACCTAACATCCTGAGCCTACAGTGGGTCAGCATAAAAGGGATAGCAGGGCCTGTCAGTCAAGGCCCCCTAACCTAACATCCTGAGCCTACAGTCGGGTCAGCATACCTGCCACCCTCTCTTTCCTGAAAGATGCCGGTTCCTAGCTATAGACATGACAAAATGTTCCTCGAATAGGATTTGTGATGTTTTGGGGAAGGGAGATGGCCACATGGAGCCACCTTGAGATGGACATGGTCCTGGAGGTGACCCAGTCCCAGACTGCAGGATCTTCCCTGGGGTTAAAACTGGGCTCAGTGCCCAGGAATGAACCTGAGTCTGCCTGTGTACAAGCTTCTCAGATGGCTTGGGCCCCCGAAGGCTTGGAAGGAGATGAGGAACATCCTCCCTCAGTTAGTTCCCCTTTGATAGCTAAGACCTTCTCCATTTCAGAGAAGGATTTTGCTGAAGCTGGTACATCTGGCTTAAGGGCTCCTTCCAGCCATGTTGAGAATCGGGTTCATTTCCATAGGTGGGCACGATAATCGATATATCCAAAATTATAATACAATATTGATTATTGACTATATATAGCATTATTTTATAATACAATAGTAAAAATATTTGAGTACTCTTTCTTAGTTTCTTACCTGGTGAGGCTCTCCTTCATCTCCTCATAGGTTTTGAGGATCCTCCTCACAGCTCGGACCTACATATTTCTGCCTTCGAAGCACACGCGGCTCTCCTGTGCTAAACTGGAAACAAAAACTGAACTGAAATTATTGATTATCGCTAGTTTGGAACCAAGAGTATCTGCGATACTGATTAATTGATAACACAGGAAAAAATATTGGATAACCCGATATCGTTATTGCGATAACCCCCACCTATGCATTTCCCACCCTTTTCTCTTAAAATGAGCTCCAGGAATGGACGGGTCTGCTGCTGTTTGGATAAGTGACCAGGCCAAGATCAACACATCCGGCCCGATGATCCCCTGAGTGTGGGGGCCCAGACCAAAACCAAAGTCGCAAGTGTGCTGAGGGATCCTCGATTACATTGGAGTCCCTCATTCCGAGACTACCTGGCATTTTTTAGCCTGCTGGCTTCAAACGCTTTCTGGTTATTCACTCCACTGATGGCAGCATGTTGGCCAAGGTCAACATGTTCCATCCGAAGAGAGCACTAGCCAGCCTAATTGTTTGAGAGCCTTCTGGCAAATGCATCAGATCACTCTGAAGCGGCCATGATTAGACTCCTTGGCTAACCCAACTGCCCTCGATAAGTCCTTGAGTGTGACAGCGCATTGTTCTGCCTCCAGGAAACATACAGCCACTCGTGTGAAGGGCTTCTCTTCAAAGAGGGCCCTGCATCTCCTCTAAGCTAAGGACTGGAAGGCATATTCCTTCAATGGAATTGCCACAGACTCCGGGCCAACTGAGAGGAGCTGCCGAGGCTCGTCTCCTCCTATTTTCCCTTAACTATCTTTTTGCAGGTGACTATGCTGGGCACATGCCCCCTCCACACCCTCCTGGGATATAAGGATTTGCAATCCCATCAGCACATGATGGGACTGGGTAGGAGGATGTGCTATTTACACCCATCATGATGTCTCCGTTCTTCTTTTTACTTTAGATAGCTCCTTTCAGGCTGTAGCTGCACAGTTGCACTTGGATAGGAGGTATACTGTTATTTCTGCGTACATTCCACTGGCAGCCAACTTGATATGGGGGACTTGTGCTGCACAGTTTTCAAGGCCCTTTCTCTTGCTGAGAAGATTACTCGATCAAGGGTCAGGTCCTTGCTGACCTGATCGATGAGCTGTAGATAGGTGTCCTAAATGTGAATGAGTTTATGCATCACTGCCCGAGAACCGCTTCATTTTCCTGTCTTGATCTATCTTTGTGCTCTCTGGGTGCATATCCTGATTTTAGGTGGTGGGTAGTCAATGACCTTCACGGCAGTGATCAATATCCCATTCAAATATCATTTTCTGGACTGCTGCTGCCTGAGACTCCCCTCCTCCTGGTGGTGCTTGGTGCAGGCACAGTGGTCCACATATCAGGAAATTACTGATTTCTCTGTCTGTCCTAATCAAGGGGTTTAGGTTGGTTGATGAGGCTGTTGGGTTCTCCAGCAACATCATCACTGTGGGCCTGACTACTATTCCTAGAACATCTGGCTGTTTTGCATCCTGATTCCTTCCCTGGTAGTCTCCTGAGGGTGAGATGGCCCTCAAACAGAAGCGTTATGCCTACATGGGGCTAAGTTCTGGTATGTTTCAAAGCATGTCCACCGCTCTTCTTGGTGGGCATATATGTCCTCAACTAATGGCAAGACCCCTCTAGCAGAGGGTTTGGTTCTGGTATGTTTTCAAGCATAGCTGCCACTCTTCTTGGCAGGTTTGGCAAACAAAATCCAAGCTGTAAGAAAAACAGATTTCATTATTTTTTTTTTTAAATGAAATTTTAAGGGCCCTGCTGGTGTTTTTTTTTCAAGAAATGAAAGCTACCTATCACTATTTTATTCAAAATTCATATTTGTTTATAATTTAAAAAAATATGTATCAAATTAAGGTTATTTCTCTCATACTGACTCATAATTCATCCCTCCTTCTACAGGCTATGGCTATCATGGGTACCCACAATTCTTGACAATCTAATATAATTTTCAAACTAATAATTATCCTTTTTATACATTATTCTAATGCTTGTAACGCTTTAAAACCCCCCAGAATAAATTTTTTTTTTGCTTTTTCATAGTTTTGATTTTTTTGCCAACCCTGCTTCTTGGCTTGTCTACGGATGAGAGTTTCATGCATCTACAGCCGAGCATGTATTCTGGAAGGTGGACTCGATCCACCATACTAGCCTCCACCTGCCAACTTGTACCTTCCACATTCCCCCCATTGAGAGCCTACTTGTTGATACTAGAGAGATGCCATTTGCTCTGCGCTGTGCACAGTGCACTATTCACCTGTACAAGTGAGACTACTGCCTCCCTCGCTAGCCAATAGTTCTTACTGCATCCGTAGAGGGTCTTTATGGTGCCTATGCTGCCGAGAGATGCTAGTCCTACCTTAAGCCGTTTGGGTTTAGGGCTAGTCAACTCCTTTAAGAATTTGTGTAGCTCTTGAACTATTGGTGACACTGGTTCTGCCCTGGAGGGTACCACCTTTGAATATATGTTACCACACCTCTTGTCCCAAAGCTTCTAACCAGCCGGGAGTATTGCGTTCGGCCTTTATGGAGCACACTCCCTCTCGTGCTGGAAATGTGCCAGTGTATACAAATGGCTCCAAGTCCCAAGAGGTCCATGCTGTATCCCTTCTGTTTGAACTCAGTGGGGCTCTGCCAGGCACTGCGTCTGTCTTCACAGCCGAGCTGGTTGCAATACACTGCTAGCTATGGGGAATAATGTGACATGCCCAGTTTTGGAGATTGGATTATGATTGATAGCGACTTACAAAGCACCCTTAGTGCTCTCTGAGCATCGGAATCTCCATATTCCCTGGTTCGCAGTATCAATGTCTCTACATTTTTTCACAAACTGGGAGGATGTCTAGATTATCTTCTGTTGTTTTCCTGGGCATGTGTGATTTGCGGGGAATGAGGGCAACAAAGAGTCCATGAGGACTGGGCAATCAGACCAGCATTTCGCTCTTTCTCACAGTAATTACATGGCAGGAATCTGGGCTTCTTGGCGAAGGAGATGGCTGAGGGGAAATTAAAGTTGCATGCCATTGTGCTGAAACTATTCCCATGGACCTACCCCCTAAGCCTATCACCGTTTTAGGTTGCTTTCTGTTGTTTCTGACTTGGACACACTCCCATTTGATTGGGCGATTGCTAGTACTTATTGTGAGGACTGCTGCATTCTTCCCCATATTGTTCAGCACATTCTTTTAAAATGTACCAGTCTAGGTGAAATTTATGTACATTACCTGCCCCCGTACCAAGATCAGCCAGGTAGCTACCGCTTGTCCTTTGTGCCCAGGACAGATTCGTGCACTCAGACTTGAGGGCTATATTTGATCTTTGGAGGAAGTGGGCCTACCCTCAATGCCAGAGCGCTCTTCCTTCTTGATGCTTTTTTGCTGCTCTTTCTTTTCTTTTTTCTGTTGTTGTTTTTAGCCAGTGTCTTGGCCTTTATTCCTTTATTTGTTGTTTACATGGCCATGTTACTCAAGTTTGCCTGGATGAGCTAGAGTTGCACCATTTATTTGGTCCTTTTTATGACTGGTCCCTCACTGGAAGTAGTATATTCACAGCCTTAGTGTCTCCTGCATCCACTTATTAGATATGCTCTGCTCTGTGGCATTCAGCACTTGGGCTGCTACTACCATTTTACTCCTCTGTTCTAAGCCAGGCAATCGATGTTAGTTCTATACATTTGCATTAGAGCATTTACTGCTGAAAGTGGACTTGATCTACTGTCCTGAGATCTCTCTTTGGTGACTAGTGCCTTTTGTATATCCCTTGTAGAGAACCTCCTTGTCAATGTTGAGGAGATGCCACTTGCTTTACAGAGTGTCCTATGCACTTGTACATATGGGTTCAGTGTCTTTCCTAGTTGCCAACAGCTCTTATTTTGGATGAAGGTGATCTCAACAGCAGTTATGCCAACACCATCATGCCCTATGCCTTTCACGTTAAGGGCTAGGAAACCTCTTTGAGAGCTTGATGTATTTCTTAGAATAGGTTCTGTCCAAGTTGTCACCTTAGAGGATACCACCTATGTTTGTTGCTGTACTTCTGCTCCAAATATTAGTAGAGCACTAGGAGTACTGCATTTGTATTCTTTGGAGCACATGTCACTATATTGATGGCTACAAATCTGAAGAGGAGGTTGTCTTCCATGCCCCCCTCCCTTTCCTATTTGAAGCCAGCAGCACTCTTCTGAGTCCTGCCTATGTTTAAGGAGCTTGCTGGTTGCAAGGTCATTATTTTTTTAAGGTTAAAGATAGGTTAAGTTGTAATTTTGGTGGCTATGCCCTTGATGGCTGCCATAAGAGAGCATAAAGAAATAAATGTCACTACTCCTTCTGGTAGGATTGTGCGTTTTCAATGGTAGTCTGATACTTTTTGGAGGAAGTGGCTATACTAATTTTTAATTGTTACTAGTGTGCTTGGATCCCTGAGGGAGGTGATTTTTTCCTGTTCTGTATAGGTATGCCTTTTTTACCCTCCCCAGGAGCACATCATATCTCCATTAGGTCCTGCAGGCATCTGTACTTTATTTGATTTTTTATTCCACGATATTTCTGAGCAATCCCACCATCACATTCTACAGCTATGCCAATGGAATTGCCATCCTCACCCAAGTATTTCAACATCTCGACTCAACAACTAACTGAACTTAAAGACATTTCAATTTCTTCCATTATTTTCTTTCCATTTCACAACCAGCACCCCTGCATCATATATCAAAGACCACACTCCTTAAACAGAGCACCAACACTGTCTAGTGTCATCAAGATATTTAGCAGGAGTAGGGTGTAAAGCAGTGTAAATCTGCTCTGAGAATTCTTTTCTCAAAAGAGGAAGAGTTTGTGAAACTCACCATTTTCTATTTTGTCCATCTCTAAATGAACCCAATCTATACTTGTAACCAGGGTTGGGTTTTCAGGAGACCAGAAACCCAACTCTTAACTCCAAATCCTCAATTTTATAAATGACTGATTCAGTGGCGTAGCTTGGGATTTGGGGGCCTGGGGGTATTATCTTCTTTGGGGGTCCTCAACATACGAATGTTTGATATCAAGAATGACATAAAAACAACTACTTCTGCAATATTTTTGTGCACTCTGGTATGTCTGATAGTGTGTCAAATAAAACAATAAAAATAAGTAAGACACTTTAATAGTGAATACTTATGTATGATTAAAAAAATAAACTACAAAATATGAAACTGAGAAATGTAAAAATTGGAAACTCCTAATTATAAAACAAAGCTTGTAACAATGTATCATAAATTTCACTTTTAAGTAACTTCTTATACTTTGCTTGACTCATACTTGAGCTTAACATTTGTCTATATTTTTATGGACTCTGGTGCTTGCCCAGGATGTCTGCACTGACCGATTTAAGAGACAGTCAAGTGGGTGTTCAGTAGGGTTCAATACTGAATGACCATATCAAATATGTCCCAGTTTCTTCCTGCTTACTCTTGGAAACTTCTGTAGTAGAAAAGTGAATCCTACACCCTCATTGTACAACCTTGAATAACTACCTGGAGTCTTCTACTTGATGAATTAATGCAAAGTCTTCATTCTGTTGAGCCCTACTTCAAATCCATTGAATTGATTAGATCAGCGATGTTGCAGTAGATGCCTTATCAAATAAGACAAATTCTTGGAACTCTGCCTCACAGTTTTGATACCAAAAGAATGTTGTCTCCAGTATCAACAGACGTTTCTTGCACAGGTACAAACCCAATAGGTGAGCAGACTCCTTGGACAGCTTTAAGTCTCATATCAGGTCATTTGGCTCAGTGGCATCAGGTGTACCAGCCTTGGGTTCTGCTGACAATCCTGTATTTGCTAGGAACATGAACATCTGGGTCATGTGTTCTGGCTATATGGCTGATTGAATGTCAGGATAATGAACATGATGCTTATTCTTGCAATGTATACCCTGTAAATTTGTTATACAGAAGTTAGTCTGGTGTGATCTTTCCCTTCACACCATCGGAGTACCAAATGACAAATTTATTTGTATTATTTCTCCAATCATGTAGGTGTAGGATATATTTTTCAATAGATGGAGGTGTAAATGGCTTATATTGATGACTTAGTTTAATCCTGAAGTAAGTTGACTTCACAAAATCTGTAATTTTTTGTTTGACAATCTGAAAGAGTCACCTTTCCACAGATATAACAGAACCTGTCAAGGTTGTTCTTGCACTTCTGATTCATTGCTGTATCAATCCAGATCTGAAAATAGAAAAAGGTTATTTTATATACACATGTGATATATTAGGACACAAAACATGCTACATAAAAACTGGTTCAGTAACATCAATTGATATACCAGTATTTTTAAAAATTTAATATATATGTAAAAACCACCACCACCTGAGCTTATTGAGAGAAATTTATTGCATTACTCAATTTGGCTTGCGGAACATCCTAAATCATTTGAGAAATCTCTGACCTTTGAAAAAATGTTTTAAATTGCAGTTGTGTTAATTATGTTGGTTTTCTTGAATCTATATTATTTAGTAAACCAAAGTAATTTATTCAATGCTCTATTATTTTATTGTTTAGATGAATTTAGGAAATGCTGGAACTAATGATTTCTACAAAATGAATGAAAATTTTTAATTCTTTTGTGCTTTATATTTTCTAAATCCTACTTCTTATAATCACAGGCCATTTTGCGATCATTCTCTCTTCCAATGACTATTTAAATTTTCAGTTTTTCTTGATAAAGGAAAATGGTTTTCAAAGAAGTTTTGCCTCGCAAAGGTCTCCTCTATCAAGAGGACACTATGCCTCTTGCCCTGTGTAGGCCAAAGCTTATGCCTCTTAAATCAGTGACTCTTGAAAAGTTAGAGGAAATGCAGAAGGCCACACAGGCGAGGAACCATCTGCAGCAAGAGTCCCAAGAGGAAGCTTCTTCCGATCAAGGATCAGGAGTGATTAATCAATTGGTTCTTGATTGAATCTGATTTTTTTTTATTTTGATAACTAACTTTTGCACAGCACATAGACACAAGTTGTTATTTTAATATAGTAGTGCCATATTAGTAAAAAATAATGAGTGTTGGCCCACTTTTTATTGAGATCATTTTCACTTTTGTAATAGCAATGGTTGTACTCCATCGCTATGGCAATTGGTACCATCACCACATTGTTGTTACAATTTCTGTTCTAATTGCTTGGTACTTTTCAATGCTAATTGTCTTCATTTTACCATTGGATGTATCAAATGTAAGTATAATTATTTTTTACATGAAGTAGGCCTCAATGAATTGGTTATTTTAATATACTTTTAGGTAGAAGCCAACAGGCTTATCTCATTGAATGAGTTATTTTAATATACTTCTAGGTCATAGCAGATAGGGCTATCTCAATTAAAGTTATTTTAATATACTTCTAGGTAGTAACAGTATTACATGATCCTAAGAAAGTAAAGTTTAAGTTTCTTATAATTTAAAAAAAATATATTGAAGACAATTTATCTCAACCAAACTGATAAATTTGCTATTAGGTTTAATTTATCACTCATTTTATCTTTTGGGGGTCTTAGGTAGTGAGTTACTATCAGCTCTTATAAGTACAGGGTGTGGCAGTATTTTGAGGTCATTTGTAGATATAGCACCAGAGAAATTTGTACATTTTAAATGAAAATCAGTACAAATAATGTTTAGAATCCTTATAACATACTATTCAATGGATCCATCATTAGCATTAATGACTGCTTCAATTTGGGGTGTGAAGCAGTGACATGCTTGAATCAGGTGATCTCTATGAATTTGGGGTATAGTCTTTGTTATATCAGACTGTAATGGGGGGCATTGATAGGCCTCTTCCTCTATGATGCCCCATTTGTAATAGTCCAGTAGATTGAGGTCAGTTGAGCTACAAGGCCACGTGTCTGCAAGAATATAGTTATGGAAATTGGCAAGCATCATCCAAGCTTGGGCTTTTCTAGTCTTATGAAATGGTGCAGTCTTGTTGGAAGATGTAAGGTCTTCCATTGCATACTCAGTCTCTCCAGGGCTTCACAACCTTCTCCAAAAACTCTGTGTAGGCACCAGCATTGATTCTTAAGCCCTGTGAAAAGAAGTGAGAGGGCATGACATCTCCATAAATTGCTAATGACTCTCCAAACTATCACAATTCCTGGAAACTTGGTATCCATTACAGTTAGAACCTTGCTTGGCACTCTCTTTTGCCTTACTTAATATGAGGTAACCTCTCCACATCACCTATATCTTCATGCACAATTCATCATCCAAGCTTGGGTTTTTCTAGTCTTATGAGATGGTGCAGAGTCTTGTTGGAAGTTATAAGGTCTTCCATTGCATACTCTGTCTATCTAGAGATTCACGACCTTCTCCAAAAACTCTATAGGCAGCAGCATTGATGACTTGTTACATATCTTCATGCACAACTCTTCTGATGGTGCATTCTGAAACTTTGAAGTCCTTTGCAAGGATTCTGTCAACTTTCTGGGTTTTTCTTAAAATTTTTCTTTACTTCCTGGTATTAGAACCCTTTCATGTGTTTTGCTGTTGATATTAGATCCCTATCAGCAGTTTCTAGGTCTTTTCTAACCTTGTCAATGTGGATCATGCAACTTTCAGAAAGCGAATAATCTCTGTATCATTATGCTGAGCTTTTATGGCAACGATTGCAGTGTGCCTTTTCACTTGCTTCATCACTGTCATTTAGTATTGATCTGAACAAAAAATATAGTTATAATAAAGTTAGAGGTATTCAAAGTGATGTCCTCAAAATACTGAGACACCCTATATTATTGGTTAATTTTGATCTATCAGTGCAATCTATTAATTGGTTGATTTTCCATTAATCTCCAGTAAGGATCTCTCCTTTATTGTATCATCCAATTCCATAATGTTCCTAGGTAATATCCTGTTTAGGATAGTTTAGATATGTATATTTCAAAAATTTAACTTCACTACAACCTTTTTAACATTTTTCTGGTTAATACTCTAGTTGTTCATCTTTTGCGGTATAGGGAGAAGTAAAGGCAGAAGCATATAATTCAATTAACTGTATCCTCTGTATTGTTGTCATTAATAGTTTAATATTTCCTTATGTTTAATCTTCAATAAATTGAAAGGCAACACATTAATGATAATAAATTGGCTTTTGAAAGCTCTATATTCATTGAAAAGTGATTAGGTTGAAACTTTTAAGTGATCAATTTGATCCTTTAAGTTAATAATAATAGACATAACATCTTGAGTTTCTTAGAAAAAATCTATCACAAGTTTCTAAAATTTAGATGAAATAACTTTTTCTGTAAATCTTGCTAATTCATAACCAAGTGAATCAATCACTATTGAGAAATTTATAAAATGGCCTTTATCATATATATTTTTTGGTTACTTTTTGTTAACTGACTTTGCAGAACACACAGACGCAGTTCATTATTCATGCTTGTTTTGGGTGTCATGATTACTATTTTTTATTTTGTTACTTCTAATCAAAACATAGATCCCTGGTGAGATACCTAGTCTCTGGTACTCACGCCTTGTATAACCTTTATATGGATAATTTTCATGATTGAGCTGGAGTTTGTTGTAGCGTGGGTGTTTAGAGAAGGGGAAATAATTGTTTCCAACTTCTTATATTTATTTTTTTTATCTTTTGCCCTTAATACATGCTAATACACAATCATTATGTACTGAGACTTTACTGTTTCTTTTGAGTGTGTGAAAGTTTTTTGTCTGAACTATTATTAATGGGAAGATTAGCTTCTGGAAATGAGGTTTCTTTAACTTTGTCTCCTTTTCAGACCATTTATGAAACATGCTTGAAGACACACCAGAATAACTTGCAGCAATCCCTCCCAGTGGAGAACTTAAACTTGAGTACTACAACATTGATAGATAATGCAAGTACGATTGTACCAGTCTCTACCCCCACCAGCTTAACTCCCAATGTTACATGCAAAAAGCCTTTGAGCTACGTCCCTAGTGATGTGTTTCCTGTTTTTTGGAGAGTTGTTTACTGGACATCACAAGTTCTTACCTGGTAAATACTTGTCAAAATGTGGTTTGTTAGAATTTAGTTTTCTCACTAGTATGGTGTTAGATATGGGACACCTCATTCCACATCCTTGAGGCTTAGAATCTCCTAGACTGGTGAAAATGGTGGTTTGGCTGAGAGTAGTACCCTGCATGGGCGTACCCTTTGTACCCTATTACAATTCTTTGTATCTGGATTGTGGATTAAAATTATTGTATTGGTATTAGTACTATTGTATATTTTTATCTATTATTATCATTTAGTAGTATTCTTCATTATTAAGGCTATCCCCTCAATGTTTTCTACCTGTATTGTGCACCAGGAGGACCATGCCCACCTGGGCAGAGTTTGGTCGGCTAGCCATGGTAACTTCATATAATACATGCCATCCTGGGATCACCTAGCACCAGGGTATGATAATAATAGGTAATCACCTACCCTACTTGTTAGTGCACCCACCTATTTCTACTTCTCTTTATTACATACCCTTGTACCCCTGTCCACACTCGCTCTCGTATCCACAAAGTTCTGGCTGCCCAGCGCACTTTCGTCCTCTCACTGGCCTTAGTCAAGTGGCAGTGTATACCGTGAGATCCCAACCTGCTGGCTAGGGAAGTATTAAGTATGGAGTGTATTGGGCCATCCACTCTGCTCTCCTTCAGGCAGTACACACACATAAGGTGGCTATGCCAGCACCATCCTTTATGGTTAAAGCTTGACAATTTGGCCTGAATGGTGGGCCGGGTTGGCTAGGGAAGTATTAAGTATGGAGTGTATTGGGCCATCCACTCTGCTCTCCTTCTGGCAGTACACACACATAAGTAGCTATGCCAGCACCATGCTTTATGGTTAAAGCTTGAAGACAATTTGGCCTGAATGGTGGGCCAGGTTGGCTAGGGAAGTATTAAGTACAGAGTGTATTGGGCCATCCACTCTGCTCTCCTTTAGGCAGTACACACACATAAGGTGGCTATGTCAGCACCATCCTTTATGGTTGAAGCTTGACAATTTGTCTTGAATAGTGGGCCAGGTTAGCTAGGGAAGTATTAAGTATGGAGTGTATTGGGCCATCCACTCGGCTCTCCTTCAGGAAGTACACACACATAAGGTGGCTGTGCCAGCACCATCCTTTATGGTTAAAGCTTGAGGACAATTTCGCTTAAATGGTGGGCCGGGTTGGCTAGGGAAGTATTAAGTATGGAGTGTATTGGGCCATCCACTCTTCTCTCCTTCTTGCAGTACATACACACAAGGTGGCTACTCCATCACCATCCTTTATGGTTAAAGCTTGAGGACAATTTCGCCTAAATGGTGGGCCAGGTTGGCTAGGGAAGTATTAAGTATGGAGTGTATTGGGCCATCCACTCTTCTCTCCTTCAGGCAGTATACACACACAAGGTGGCTACGCCAGCACCATCCTTTATGGTTAAAGCTTGAGGACAATTTCACCTAAATGGTGGGCCGGGTTGGCTAGGGAAGTATTAAGTATGGAGTGTATTGGGCCATCCACTCTGCTCTCCTTCAGGCAGTACACACACATAAGGTGGCTATGCCAGCACCATCCTTTATGGTTGAAGCTTGACAATTTGGCCTGAATGGTGGGCCGGGTTGGCTAGGGAAGTATTAAGTATAGAGTGTATTGGGCCATCCACTCTTCTCTCCTTTTTGGAGTACACACACACATAAGGTAGCTATGCCAGCACCATCCTTTATGGTTTAAGCTTGAAGACAATTTGGCCTGAATGGTGGCCTAGGTTGGCTAGGGAAGTATTAAGTATGGAGTGTATTGGGCCATCCACTCTGCTCTCCTTCAGGCAGTACACACACATAAGGTGGCTACGCCAGCACCATCCTTTATGGTTAAAGCCTGAAGACAATTTGGCCTGAATGGTGGGCCAGGTTGGCTAGGGAAGTATTAAGTATGGAGTGTATTGGGCCATCCACTCTGCTCTCCTTCAGGCAGTACACACACATAAGTAGCTATGCCAGCACCATGCTTTATGGTTAAAGCTTGAAGACAATTTGGCCTGAATGGTGGGCCAGGTTGGCTAGGGAAGTATTAAGTACGGAGTGTATTGGGCCATCCACTCTGCTCTCCTTTAGGCAGTATACACACATAAGGTGGCTATGTCAGCACCATCCTTTATGGTTGAAGCTTGACAATTTGTCCTGAATAGTGGGCCGGGTTGGCTAGGGAAGTATTAAGTATAGAGTGTATTGGGCCATCCACTCTTCTCTCCTTTTTGGAGTACACACACACATAAGGTAGCTATGCCAGCACCATCCTTTATGGTTTAAGCTTGAAGACAATTTGGCCTGAATGGTGGCCTAGGTTGGCTAGGGAAGTATTAAGTATGGAGTGTATTGGGCCATCCACTCTGCTCTCCTTCAGGCAGTACACACACATAAGGTGGCTACGCCGGCACCATCCTTTATGGTTAAAGCCTGAAGACAATTTGGCCTGAATGGTGGGCCAGGTTGGCTAGGGAAGTATTAAGTATGGAGTGTATTGGGCCATCCACTCTGCTCTCCTTCAGGCAGTACACACACATAAGTAGCTATGCCAGCACCATGCTTTATGGTTAAAGCTTGAAGACAATTTGGCCTGAATGGTGGGCCAGGTTGGCTAGGGAAGTATTAAGTACGGAGTGTATTGGGCCATCCACTCTGCTCTCCTTTAGGCAGTATACACACATAAGGTGGCTATGTCAGCACCATCCTTTATGGTTGAAGCTTGACAATTTGTCCTGAATAGTGGGCCAGGTTGGCTAGGGAAGTATTAAGTATGGAGTGTATTGGGCCATCCACTCTTCTCTCCTTCTTGCAGTACACACACATAAGGTGGCTGTGCCAGCACCATCCTTTATGGTTAAAGCTTTAGGACAATTTCGCCTAAATGGTGGGCCGGGTTGGCTAGGGAAGTATTAAGTATGGAGTGTATTGGGCCATCCACTCTTCTCTCCTTTTTGCAGTACATACACACACAAGGTGGCTACCGAAGCTCCATCCTTTATGGATAAAGCTTGAAGACAATTTCGCTTAAATGGTTGGCCGGGTTGGCTAGGGAAGTATTAAGTATGGAGTGTATTGGGCCATCCACTCTGCTCTCCTTCAGGCAGTACACACACATAAGGTGGCTATGCCAGCATTATCCTTTATGGTTGAAGCTTGACAATTTGGCCTGAATGGTGGGCCAGGTTGGCTAGGGAAGTATTAAGTATGGAGTGTATTGGGCCATCCACTCTGCTCTCCTTCAGGCAGTACACACACATAAGTAGCTATGCCAGCACCATGCTTTATGGTTAAAGCTTGAAGACAATCTGGCCTGAATGGTGGGCCGGGTTGGCTAGGGAAGTATTAAGTATGGAGTGTATTGGGCCATCCACTCTGCTCTCCTTCTGGCAATACACACACATAAGTAGCTATGCCAGCACCATGCTTTATGGTTAAAGCTTGAAGACAATTTGGCCTGAATGGTGGGCCAGGTTGGCTAGGGAAGTATTAAGTACGGAGTGTATTGGGCCATCCACTCTGCTCTCCTTTAGGCAGTACACACACATAAGGTGGCTATGTCAGCACCATCCTTTATGGTTGAAGCTTGACAATTTGTCTTGAATAGTGGGCCAGGTTGGCTAGGGAAGTATTAAGTATGGAGTGTATTGGGCCATCCACTCGGCTCTCCTTCAGGAAGTACACACACATAAGGTGGCTGTGCCAGCACCATCCTTTATGGTTAAAGCTTGAGGACAATTTCGCCTAAATGGTGGGCCGGGTTGGCTAGGGAAGTATTAAGTATGGAGTGTATTGGGCCATCCACTCTTCTCTCCTTTTTGCAGTACATACACACACAAGGTGGCTACCGAAGCTCCATCCTTTATGGATAAAGCTTGAAGACAATTTCGCTTAAATGGTTGGCCGGGTTGGCTAGGGAAGTATTAAGTATGGAGTGTATTGGGCCATCCACTCTGCTCTCCTTCAGGCAGTACACACACATAAGGTGGCTATGCCAGCACCATCCTTTATGGTTGAAGCTTGACAATTTGGCCTGAATGGTGGGCCAGGTTGGCTAGGGAAGTATTAAGTATGGAGTGTATTGGGCCATCCACTCTGCTCTCCTTCAGGCAGTACACACACATAAGGTCGCTACGCCAGCACCATCCTTTATGGTTGAAGCTTGACAATTTCGCTTAAATGGTGGGCCGGGTTGGCTAGGGAAGTATTAAGTATGGAGTGTATTGGACCATCCACTCTGCTCTCCTTCAGGCAGTATACACACACAAGGTGGCTACGCCAGCACCATCCTTTATGGTTGAAGCTTGACAATTTGGCCTGAATGGTGGGCCAGGTTGGCTAGGGAAGTATTAAGTATGGAGTGTATTGGGCCATCTACTCTGCTCTCCTTCAGGCAGTACACACACATACGGTGGCTATGACAGCACCATCCTTTATGGTTAAAGCTTGACAATTTGGCCTGAATGGTGGGCCAGGTTCGCTAGGGAAGTATTAAGTATGGAGTGTATTGGGCCATCCACTCTGCTCTCCTTCAGGCAGTACACACACATAAGGTGGCTATGCCAGCACCATCCTTTATGGTTGAAGCTTGACAATTTGGCCTGAATGGTGGGCCAGGTTGGCTAGGGAAGTATTAAGTATGGAGTGTATTGGGCCATCCACTCTGCTCTCCTTCAGGCAGTACACACACATAAGGTGGCTATGCCAGCACCATCCTTTATGGTTGAAGCTTGACAATTTGGCCTGAATGGTGGGCCAGGTTGGCTAGGGAAGTATTAAGTATGGAGTGTATTGGGCCATCCACTCTGCTCTCCTTCAGGCAGTACACACACATAAGGTGGCTATGCCAGCACCATCCTTTATGGTTGAAGCTTAACAATTTGGCCTGAATGGTGGGCCGGGTTGGCTAGGGAAGTATTAAGTATGGAGTGTATTGGGCCATCCACTCTTCTCTCCTTTTTGCAGTACACACACATAAGGTAGCTATGCCAGCACCATCCTTTATGGTTTAAGCTTGAAGACAATTTGGCCTGAATGGTGGGCCAGGTTGGCTAGGGAAGTATTAAGTATGGAGTGTATTGGGCCATCCACTCTTCTCTCCTTTTTGCAGTACACACACATAAGGTAGCTATGCCAGCACCATCCTTTATGGTTTAAGCTTGAAGACAATTTGGCCTGAATGGTGGGCCAGGTTGGCTAGGGAAGTATTAAGTATGGAGTGTATTGGGCCATCCACTCTGCTCTCCTTCAGGCAGTATACACACACAAGGTGGCTACGCCAGCACCATCCTTTATGGTTAAAGCTTGAGGACAATTTTCCTTAAATGGTGGGCCGGGTTGGCTAGGGAAGTATTAAGTATGGAGTGTATTGGACCATCCACTCTGCTCTCCTTTTTGCAGTACACACACATAAGGTGGCTCTGCCAGCACCATCCTTTATGGTTAAAGCTTGAGGACAATTTCGCCTAAATGGTGGGCCGGGTTGGCTAGGGAAGTATTAAGTATGGAGTGTATTGGGCCATCCACTCTTCTCTCCTTCAGGCAGTACACACACATAAGGTGGCTACGCCAGCACCATCCTTTATGGTTAAAGCTTGAGGACAATTTCGCTTAAATGGTGGGCCGGGTTGGCTAGGGAAGTATTAAGTATGGAGTGTATTGGGCCATCCACTCTTCTCTCCTTCAGGCAGTACACACACATAAGGTGGCTATGCCAGCACCATCCTTTATGGTTGAAGATTGGCAATTTGGCCTGAATGGTGGGCCGGGTTGGCTAGGGAAGTATTAAGTATGGAGTGTATTGGGCCTTCCACTCTTCTCTCCTTCTTGCAGTACATACACACAAGGTGGCTACGCCAGCACTATCCTTTATGGTTAAAGCTTAAGTATAATTTCTCCTGAATGGTGCGCTGGGTTGGCAAAGCCCATCAACTCAAGACCTGTGGATCAAGTATGTGTAAATGATGACATTCTTGAATGAATTTTCTGATCGCTGGTAGAGACTTTTTCTCTTAACCTAGCTTCTCATTAAGGTGGGTCATAGTATCTAATTTTCATGTGCCCTTATTTCATTTTTTGACAAATAGGGTGACAATAGTAGAACTGCATGGGGATCCATCTCCAAGCTCAGCCTTGCATTCCCTAGGGGTCAGGAAGGGTGAGGTAACATGAGACACCCCTTTGGCCAGTAGAGGGGCTCCCCTCTCTCATCTGCATATGACAAATGGGCTTCCCCTTTACCATTTTTCAAGACACTCTTGGGCAGCTCTACCTCTGAAAAGGTGCCCCTGCCCCTTGCACTTTCTCAGGGGCCCTTCCAACCCTCTTCTAATGGAGAGGAGGCTCACTCCTGTCATAGGCATGAGGGTGAGGAGGTTTCCCCCTTCTCCCCATTCTGTGAAGTTACCCATGAATGACTCCATCTTTTGACCAATGGTAGTTACTCCTTTTCTATCACAGGGAACTGCCAAGAGAGTAGGCAGGGGGCAAGGGAAAGCAGGTCCCATGGGGCTGTTCACCCTGCATTTGTATCTTGATATTGCAGGGGGTCAGCTTGCCTGCTCCCTTCTGTCCCTGATGGTGGGGGAAGGCACATGAAACATCCCCATGGAGCTATGCATGATTCCAGAGGTAACAGATTACAGGATCTTCCATGGGGGTGAACCTAGGCTCATTGTCAAACACAGAGGGCTCAGTATTGGAGTAGCAGAATTGGAAAGTGGAAGCAAAATATATAATTGTGGAATGATGATGTAAAAAATTAAGCATACTTAGAAATGCTTGATAGTGTAGATGAGCATGTCAGAAAGATGTGGTTGAATGCATACAATGAGATGAAAATGAAATTGAAATGCATGATTGAACAGTAAGAAAGCAGAAAAATGAAGCATTTGCTTGGACGATGGATAAGGATGGGACGGGAACAGGAAGATGAGGAACTAAAAGAATAGCTGTGTGAACATCATGGGCAAAAATAGAAGGGTACTTGTGGACAATGAGTTTAAAAGTAGATGGCAAGAATGTGGGTATGGAAGATAATGCAAAAGTAAGATTGGCTTTGTTGCAATAAATTAGGTACAGTATAAGGATATAGAAGAGATAAGCTTGTTAGGGGTTGTTAGTGCTGTGGGAGGTCTTAAAAGAGGGAAAGGGAGCTGGAGTAGATGTTAAAAAGTGTTGATAATTGTTATGAACTGGGTCTGGTAGGTGTGTTTTAAGGTATTTGAAAGTGAAAGAGGGACTGAGGACTTTAAATATATTGTTGTATAAAGGTAAAGGGGACAAAAGTAAATGCAAGAACTTTAGGGTGCTAAGTCTGGGTGTTTGTAGGTAAGGTTTATGGACAAATGCTAACTTTGTCTATAAGGAGGACAACTGTGGGTGTTTTAGGTTCCAAACAAGTGGAGGTGTGTGGATCATGTATATGCAGTGAGAGAGCTGAAAAAAACAAGGGATAAGAGGTAGCTTATGATTGGGTAGATAGAGAAGTATTATGCCAAGTGGTAAGAATATATGGAGTGGTAAACTATTGGATTGTGTGAAAAGTATGTAGGAAGTAAGAATGTGTTATTTGGATAAAGGTTGGCTAAAGGGAGTGGTTGGATGTGAGAGAAATGTTACAGCATATAACTGGCATTAGGACAGTTCGGTACAGGACAATTTGGTACCAATATTAATTAAAATGTAAATAAATTGAAATAAAACATAAATGAGATACTGTAGAATGTAGATAGTTCTTTTTAAATAATATTTTCATATTTATTGATTAAATTGAAATAAAAAACGATTGCTATATTGATTGTTATATATATCTATATATATATATATATATATATATATATATATATATATATATATATATATACACACATACACACACAGTGTTTCAGAATTCTTTAAACAAACTCTAATCTAAGGTTCCTTCAGGTTTAATAAGCATAATTTACTCTATGGAGGGGGATCTAAAAATGTTTAGTTTAAAAGTTACAAAGACTTGAAATGTTAACATACAATTTAATTAAACTCTTCACCTTTGCATCTAAATTTCCGGTTGGCAGGCTACTGCACTCAACAGCGAAGATACAGATGCACTCACAATTATTGGGCGTTTCTTGATGAAGTACTACCCGGGTTGTAAGAAGATGTTCCCCTGGCGATTCGTAGAGGAATGTGGTTCCAACAAGATGGTTCGCCAACACACTTCACGATTCCTGTTAGGAAGTTATTGGATGATCAGTATCCAAACCGCTGGATTTGTCATGGCGGACCAATCTCTTGGCCACCCAGGTCTTCTGACATGACACCTAAAGATTAGTGTACAAAATACCAGTTCTGTCTGAAGAAGAACTTATCGGCAGGATTATGGATGCCTGTGCAATGATTGCTGAAACTCCTGGTGTCTTCTGACAAAAGCCAAAGAACCTATGATAGATTTTTTTAAAAATTAAATGATTTAGTGCCAATTCAAGGACCTGAAAGCATTATCATGGATTTTGAAAAAGCATCTTGCAACAGTTTTTTTGGATACATTCCCTAATGCCGATCTAACAAGTTGCCTTTTTCATTTAGGTCAAAATGAATGTGTATAGACACATAGTACAAGAAGGACTCAAATGTAAATATCACAAAGATGATACTTTCAGCCTTAAAAATCCACTGTTTTGTTGGATTAGCTTTTTTAACAGTTGTTGATGTAACTGACGAATTTGAAGAATTAATCGATGATGACGATATTCTGCAATCATTGGTGTCATATTTCAAAAATAATTATATAGGTTCAGTCAGAGGAAGGGGTCAAAGAAGGCGATGACTTGAACCAACATTTCCCATCACATCTTGGAATATTTATAGTCTGGAAGCCTACTGTGGAACTTTAAATCACGCTCTAATGGCATATCATCCTAATATCTGGAATCTGATTAAAATCCTGCAAACATGAAGAGGAACTTGCAAAGTGCAGAAATTCCTTCAAGGAGAACAAATTCTACAAAAGAAGAAGGATGGAGACTTAAACAAGTGCATAATTACTCTCTTGCAACACTATGATTCTTCCCCAAAGCGCAAATATTTGTCTGGTGTGTTGCACACAATTTAAAGTTTTGATCTAATCTACACATTTTAGCAAATTTGAAGCCTAATAAATAATTACATGTTTTAACACATTTGAAGCGTAATAAATAATCTACACGGTTGAACAAATTTGAAGCTTAATAAATATAATCTAATTTACATAATAAATATATGTGCCCAAATAAATAAATATTTGTGTGTTTTGAAGTTTTATTCCTTTAATGAGCAAACGAGGAGAGAATTGTCCTAGTACCGAATTGTCCAGACGCCCACATAACCCATCACTATGAAATGTCACTTTGGCATGGAAAAACTGATAGGCGACTATATACTGTGTATGATGTGAGTAGGTAGTTTTTTTTTTATTAGCATTGATGTGTGTCAACCCCACAGTGGGGTAAGCAGTTTATGCTAATTATTCAAATTTGCCAGCGTGCCCTCTCCCCCATTATATTTTTAACTTGTAATAAATTAAAAACAAAAGGTCTTTTAAGTTCCCTAACTTCACCCATTTCATTGCTGGTTTCTCCACACCACGAAGGCGATGCCAGCATTGTGTTTTTAAGTCATTGATGATGGCCCTCCTTGCCCCAGGCTGATCCTGCCACTGATGCAGTCATACACGAAGGCAGGAGACTTCTCGGTAGGGGCGAGGCTGCGTGCGGCACTCGTTGACAATGCCATCTACTACGGCTCGTATCTCCTCATCGCTGGCCTCCTCCTCCTCTACATTGCCCTCCGCCCTGACATCTACTTGGATGGGTGAGTTTCCCTCAAGGGTCAGAGGAGAGTCGAATCTTTGCACTTTATAGTTCCTAAGATTACTCAGGCATTTCCACTTCCACTAAATTTACCACTTAGTTGGCAAGCTGCTCGTCTCAAAAAGATGCCCTTGTTTGTTTTTGATTCATAGTAACAGCAGGCCCCAGTCGCACCTTCTTTGTCACCACCCCTAACCTCATGCCTCTGGTTTCGCAGGTCAAAGCTGTGGACAATCGCATCCACAGCCTCGAACACGTGGGGCCTCTTCTGGCTGGTGCTCCTCCTCGGCCACGGCCTTGTCGATGTCCCCCGCTCTATCTGGCGGTCGGCCTCCACTCACCACACCATCAACCATGCCTACTTCCGTGCCGCCAAACTCCTCCACGAGAAGGCCGAGGCTGAGGAACACCTCAACGACCTCCTGCAGGTGCGTGAACAACAACCACCCTGGGGAGGGGAGGCTAATGTTTCACCCATTTTCAAGTCTTGTCAGGCGTAGGAGTATAATAGTCATTCCTATTAAACCATCTTAATAGTTAGACTTGGCGCACTTTCTCCAGGTACATAACCTGCTTATTACATCATGAGACCCTATTCAACCTTATCCTCGATGACATCTCAACATCACACTTAAGCCATTGAGAGCCTGTTGGTCGATGCTGGGGAGATGCCACTCGCTCTGCGCCGCGTGCAGTGCATCACTCGCCTGTACGCGCGAGCCCGGCGCCTCCCTCAGTCGCCAACAGCTCTCACTGCATCCGCAGCTGATCTCGACGGTGCCTATGCGTGAGACGCGATTCATACCCTAAACCCTTTGGCTTTAAGGCTAGGAAACTCCTTCGAGAGCTAGGTATAGCTCTCGGGCCGGTGGCGCCCCTGGTTCTGCCCCGGACGCCACCCTGGAGGGTACCACATTTGGCTATTTGTCGCCACGCCCCTGCTCCCAAAGCTTGTACGGCGCCGGGAGTATTGCGTTCGACCTTTTTGGAGCACACCTCGTGTCACGCTGGAACCATGCCAGTGTATACGGATGGCTCCAAGTCCCAAGAGGGGGTCGGCTTACACGCCGTATCCCATCTGTTTGAAGTCAGCGGGGCTCTGCCAGGCGCTGCGTCTGTCTTCACGGCCGAGCTGGTGGCAATAGACCACTCGGTAGGGAGATTACGCGACGTGCCCGGTTCGGAGAACGGATTGTGATCTATAGCGACTCACAAAGCGCCCTGAGTGCTCTCGGGGAATTGGAATCTCCGCATCCCCTGGTTCGCGATATCCGTGACGCCACGGTTCTGGCGAGCCGGGCAGATGTCGAGATTATCTTCTGCTGGGTTCCTGGACATGTAGGAATTGCGGGGAATGAGGGCGCCAAAGAGTCCGGGAGGACTCTGCGACCGGACAAGCCTTTTGCTATTCCTCACACCGACTACATGGCAGGAATACGGGCAGCTCTTCGGACTTCTTGGCAAAGAAGATGGGAGACGGTCGAAGGGAACTTAAAGTTGCGTGCCATTGCGCCGCCCCGACTGTTCCCATGGACCTATCCCCCAATGCCGCGACGGCTTCAGGTCGCTTTCTGTCGTCTCCGAATCGGACACACTCGTGTGACGCATAGCTATTTGATGGAGCGCTCGCCTGTGCCCTATTGCGACGACTGCGTCGTCCCCCAGACTGTTTGGCACATTCTTGTCGAATCTCCCAGTCTGGGTGATCTTCGCGCACGTTACCTGTCCCGGTACCGGGATGGGCTGGGTTGCTACCGCCTGTCCTTTGTACTCGGGACGAGTGCGTGCACCATGACTGGTGGACTGATAGACTTTTGGGGGGAGGCCGGCCTTCTCCTTTGTATTTAATAGTTGTTTTTTTGTTATTGTTGTTTGTTTTTGTTTTTTTGTAGGTCGCAGGCTCCTGCGCCGGGACGTCTCCCCGACGCCGGAGCTTGCTCCCTGATTGTTATCCCTTTTTATTGTTTCTGTTAAATTTTTTATTTTAAAATAGCCTAGAACTGGGCTGTTTGTTTGCGGCAACTTATGCCCAAGTGGGCAGTCGCCAGATAGCCCCTTTAACCCCCCTCCCCCCCAAAAAACAATCTTGAAGCCCGCTGCCACCCACTGGAAACTTGTCTTGCATTTGGATTGCGCTAAAAATCTCTAAACACTGCACTAACGTCATAAAAGCAAACAAGGTTCTTTCGAGGATATGTGGCCAGACACTGCGCGTTTAAATCAAGAAATGTTCTTCCCTTATCCAAGAGTGCTTGTTTGTAAGACCTCATTTGGAATGCGCCGTGCAATTCTGGTCTCCCGAGATGCAAGCGGACACTGGAACGCTTCCAGTATTGCCCAACTAAATTACCCCATTTCCTCTGTCCTCGGCAGAGCATGCGCGCCCTCGGTGAGTCCATGAGCCCCACCCACCCCCTGCGGCCTTGCATGGACATCATCGAGTCGAAGGTGCCGACGGAGTTGCTGGACGCGATGAGGCGCGCCCAGGCGCCAGATTCTCCCCCACACGCCGACGTCCCCTCCGAGAAGGCGTTGGTCCGCCTCCACAAACAGGTGATATCTCGCCCCGCCCCCCAGGAACGCCAAGTTCCCAGGTGCGACAGTCGACCTTAACTTTTTCCCCTTCGCATTATGTTGCCTTGTTACATTTAGTAAAGTTAAGCGACTTTAGGTCTGGTTAGTGGCTGGATGGGTGGTTGCCACGAAGATGGGGAATTTGACGGGTGAAACACCCTTATATATTGATCCCTCTCCCGAGTTTTCATTCATCGTTACCCTCTTCCACGCTCTTCTGTAGCACCCCTTTCCCCTTACTCTTTAGGGTTGTATTCCTTCACGGTTTTACTTCAGAGCCACCGACCGAATAATGAAATACGCATAAAGTTCAACATGGCAATTACTGTTTAGCTCGAAGCCACGGCAGGTGCTTATTCCCGCTCACAGGTATGCGGCTATGAAGTGTCCCCCGAGGGGACGCCATACTCGATCGGCAGGGGGGTTCCGGAACCAAATGAAGTTATGTGATGATGGGAAGGGAAATGGTAGCCGTGTTGTGATTGGTTATGTGCATGTTGCGCGTGACCGTCCGGGGTGAGTATCAGCGTATTTACCCAATGGGCGCCGGTCTGCTGACGACGCAACTACGACGCCCAAAGTCTTGCCTCCCCGACTGCCTGGATTGAACCAGACACCTTGATGTCAGAAATCCAACGTCGTATTCCTCCGGCTGGCGGAGTAGTTCATTTTGTAATAATCCCATGATGAACCTGTTCTTCTTCCCCTAACTGTAATATTCCTAACCACGCACGTGTGTTTGCGTTGTATAATAATACTATGAGTGGCCTTGGCGGTAGGTCCCCACCCTCGGCTTGGAGGAACTCTGCGGCCCCACTTCTAATGCCCCCTCCCCTGCAGTTGTTGAAGGCGCTGCAGCATCAGCGGCGCGTAGACACCCAGTGGGGGCTCCTGATCACAGCCATCCTGGCGCTGGAGGACGAACACCGGAGCGCTGTCTCTGTCGAACGCATTTACCACCACTCGACGCCCCCCAACCGCCCCGCTTTCGTCGACACCCTTTACACACCCAGAGTCGGTGGGTGCCACTAACCCCACAACAGTTTGCAGCGGGGGGAGTCGTAAATGTGTTGCATCTAGTTCCCGGTGGGACCAGGCGTCTTTATCGGTCGGTGTGGCGATGGCCCCCAGGCAGTGGTGGGGTTCATTGAAGTGTTTGAGAGTTGTTTGGAGGGGTTCTTGTCTCAGTCGGGATCCGAACCCATTTGGTCGCTCCATGGCAACAGAGTCATCCATAGTCGACCTTCACGGACGTCTGGTTTGATAGTCGCGACCACCTTAGTATCGGAGTGCGTTTCATCGGTACGTTGCCAGGTGTAGTGCTTTGTTTTGTTTTCTGTAGTGTGCTGGGCATTGGCGTATCTAGCAAAAGTCCCCCTCCCCCGGAGCGGATGTTTATTTGCCCGGCCCGTAAAGGTTCTAATTTCACTTCAAAACGCCGAAAACGGTATAATACCGGTAGGAAAAATAAGAATACAAACGGTAGCAACCTTTTATTACACTTAAATTTACTTTTAAAATGTTTATACACAAACAATAATAGGAAAAATATTAAAAAAAAAATGAGTGAATTACAAAAACAAACGATTTACCAATTCATTTTACGTGCCTTCGTCGTCACAAAATCTTGAATGACTTCATCAAAATCAATTTTATCAGTTTCTATGGTTATTATTGCCAAATCAGTCAACCTTGTTTGAATCATTGACCTGGGGTAGGACCTGACTAGAACCGTTCGAAGCTAGCAACACCAATGGCACAGGTTAGAAAGTTTTTTTTAACGGTATTACCATATTTGGCACTGAATCACCAAGATTAAATTTCTGAATAAACAAAATTAATTAAATATTAATATGTTGGGTCACCACAAAGCCACTGGTGCTGGGCTGCGAGATTGGGGACTCTGGCTGTCTGGGTATAGCCGAGTGCCGGGGAACGAATGTGTCGCTTGTATGTGTGGACGATGATTGGAATGTGTTTGTGCGTCTGTTTTTACAGAAAGTCCCGTTGCAGCGTGACGCCGAGTACCTTTGGGGCTTTAAGAGAAATTGGCAGCTCCAGTGGATGGTCGGTGCCCCCCATCCCCCGCAGTGACCACCGAGGGACTCTGTGTGCACTGCATCTTGGGGGATGGTACGGAATGTTAAGACCCTGCGTTTCTCCAAGGTCGTGGTATTGCTTTATGGGCACGAGCTTTCTTTTGGAGTCTATGAGATTGTGCGGAGATGGTCTTTTCTCCAGGGGAGGGGGAGGAATGGAACCCTCGCCCGACTATGTTACAACACACACCATTCCCCTTTCGATGAAGCGGCAACTGTGTGGTGTCAAAAATATTGAAGACTTTGCACTTAACATTGGTTGATGGGGTTTGGTGAAGTCGGCTGTAAGGAGGGTGTAGCTTGCTGCAGGTGACATCTAAAGCATGCTCTAGGCCACATAAGTGGCTGTAAGTTGTAGTAGTTGCCATCAGCATGTTGCGGGTAACATCTGACGCATGCTGCTGGCCCCGAAAGGGAAAGAGGGGTTCCCTATGTAGTATAGAGAAGCAGTAAGTGGCAGGTGACATCTGGCACATTGTGTGCCCTCGCCCCCCTCCCGAACCCAAGTACTTGCAGTGGAATCGGCGGCACTATATCTTTCACACATTCTCACTTCCTTTCCAGATTCCTCCTTATAAACTTTGGGGCTGAGATGCCCTCGTTGGTTTTCGCTTCTTAGTTTTAATTAATAAATTATTGGTTGCTGGATCGACGTTTGAAAGATTTTTGATGCCTTGGTATGTGGTTGGTTCCGTAGGATTCTGCCCTTACCTTCGAGCGATTGTCCTAATCATTATATGAATTTCATTATCCGCTCGCGGGAGCTCATCAACACTGCGAGGGATGAATGGGGCAACTTACCCCCTCGCCCCTCCCCCACCTGTTTTGTTTACTTTATTGTAAGACGCCCTCTGGTCCCTCTCCCAGGGGGGTATAAGTTTGAGGGGTCCTCCCCCCAAACCTTTTTCGAAGACCAATCGCTCTATACAGAATGGAAAGTTGGTTGGCGCGCATCAACGAGATGGGCGCAACCCCCTTGATCGAGAAGCCGGCTAGCCCCCTTCACCTATGCAGTCGGCGGCGTAACGCTCTCTTTCCTCCGCCAGAGTGGTACTGGGAGTGCGTGGTGCGGCGCTACCTCTTGCGGGGGTTGGCGCTCGCGTGCGGCATCGTGTCGGGCGCCGTCGTGTGGTCGGAGCTCACATTCTTCGTGCGGGACCCGCCCCTCACCCTCTTCGCCCACCTGGTGCGTCTCGCCCACCACAACAGCGACTACTTCGCCATCGAGGTGAGCCCATGGGGGGGGGCGTCGTCGTTACTGAGATAGGTGCTGGACAGTGTGAGCCGTGGTTGGAGACCCAAGTTGAGGCTACCTCAACATAATTACTTGGGGGGGGGGATCCCCCAAGGTTGAGGAGGGGTATATTTATTCTTATGCATTTTTTCGCTTTTGGTTCCAGGGGTTTTAGACCCCCCCGATGCCGAGGTTTCTTATGTAATGTTGCGCCCCTCCCTCGCAAGGGGGGGGGGGGCATGAGAACTGCACTGAGTAGTCTCCTCCTTGGGCTAGGCTATTTCCACACATTTCTCCTCTTTCATTTAACTTCACTCACAGAAATTCAAGGGGAGATGCCCTCGTTGGTTTCCCCATTTCAGTCTTCTGCCCATTGACTTTTGGGGCCCTGTTGCTCACGCTGGTTGTCGTTCTATAGTACTCCCCCGCCCGCCGAGTGGTTTCCTCAGTTTTGTTGTACACCTCACCAGACATAACTTCGCTTCGTCGATGCCTTCGTTGGTTGTCTTTCCTGACCTCCCTTCGTTCGCTTAGCCGAGTGGAAACGCCGCTTGCGATTCTAGCGAAGTTAATCCACATTGGCTGTGGATAGTCGCCGGACGGAGTCCCGAAACGGGTCCCCTTCTCTCCCGTAGTTCGTATCCCACAGTAATCAGTAGGTCCCCACTGAGAAATAAAAGCATCTTAAGTGAGGGCAGATCATTGCCCCCCCCATCCCCTCCCTCGTAACTAATAATGCAGATCTTTAATATCCCCCCCCCCACTAAGAGTGTCGATGTGTGGTACCTCCCCCCCCTTCCCCCAATTTAAGAGTGGGTATGCCGAGGCCGTAGCCAAATTGTCGCTCTCATCGGCAGATGATCTCGTCGGTGACGATGGCGTACATCGCGCTCTGCGCCTACTCCACCCTGTTCCAGGTGCGCGTCTTGAACGTGTACTACCTCGCGCCCCACCACCTCACCGACGAGTACTCGCTCATCTTCTCCGGCATGATGCTCTCCCGTCTCACGCCTCCGATGTGCCTCAACTTCCTCTCCCTCATCCACATGGACTCGCACGTCATCGACGAGCCCACACAGGAGACTCACTACACGCAGGTCCGCCCCCGGGGGATAACGATATTTAGCGCGTTGTGCCGGAGTTGGGAGTTAGCGATGTCTTTGTTCCCGTAGTCGGGTCCCTTCACCCTAGGGAGGAGAGGAGAGGACAGACTTAGGGAAAATAAATTAGGATGGTAAGAGGGCAAAACCTGTTACCTTTGAATGTTGGAGAAAGAAGGGTACTTAGACGTCTCTAGGAACGATGTATGTTGTTGCTTATAGCTTCCGGAGAGCAGGTGGCATCTCTACCCCCTCCTACCGCTTGAGAGATTAAGGCCCCACTAACGTTACTACTATTAAGTGGGGCGTCGCTTTCTGAGTCAGTCCTGGGGGACCATTGTAGAGCGGAGGGAGGCTGTTGCATGCTGGGGGGAATTTTATAGCGGTTCATTCAAGTATTAGAAAGTGGAAGTTGTATTGCAACTTGACCTCCTACACAACTTATGGACACCAGGCTCGTAAGCTTTTGGGAGGTTGTTATACTGACTTAACCTTCCTTTCCTTTCGGTGCCGCTGCGCCGGCGTCCTGTAGGCTTCCAGTCATACTCAAGAGACTATCTGATGGAGCACTACTTCACATTTTCATGAAATGCAGTAATCTTGGGAGGGGGGATACCCTGCCCCTATATCCTGACCAGCGGGGTTGCTACAGCTTGTGCTTCGCGTTGTGGTCCTCCACACCAGGCTGGTGTGATAGTTTTGGGGGTGAAAGGTGGGGCCACCTCCATTCGACTTGAATTTATTGCTGGTGCAACTGGGCTTGCTATTTTTATTTGTTGTTATTTAATTTTAAAGTAGCCTGAAGATGGGGTTATACCCCCTCCCTCCTTTGCAGGTGATGGGCCATATGGACGTGATCCCGGTGGTGAGCGACGGGTTCAACGTGTACTTCCCAATGCTGATCGTGGCCCTGTGCCTCGCCACCTACTACAGCATCGGGTCGCGGCTCCTGTCGGCTCTCGGCTTCCAGCAGTTCCTCGGTGACCACGAACTCACCGCGGACCTCATCGAGGAGGGCAGGACCATCGTGAGTCGAGGTATGCCGGCCTCGAGGGTTCCTTTTCCTAATATTAGTTCATCTACCTCTATCGGGGGAGTCAATTATTGGGTGGTGGCGACGATGCCTACGTTGGTTGCGCTTATGAGGTCATAAAACCCACTGGGGAGAGGTCTTTCAATGTGGAGGTGTACCCTTAATGGGAAGAATTTAGTTTCCCCAAGTGGTCTTGGGGTATGCACCACTTCAGCCGCCCTTTCATACCTCCTAACCTTTCTCTGCGACCCCCATCTCACTTTCTGATGCCCTCATTGGCTTCCTTTTCTTTCCTTACCTTCCCCTCTATTAGGCAGTGTATCGAAAATTCACCACAAAGAGCGCAATTTTGTATTTGAAATAATTATTAAATCTCTCTCAAGATTCAAATGGAAAGAGGTTAGGTTAGTTTAGTTTTGTTTTTCCAAAATATCTCCCAATTCAGTTTCAACCTCTATAGAGTTTGTGTAGATTTTTTCCAACATATATCAACAAAAATTTAGTTCCCATCCTAAATGACCCCCCCTCCCCCCAATTGAGCAACTCAATTTCGTGAGCCTTTGTTTATTTGTTGTTTCCAAGGTATTCCTCTTGACAAGATGCTTATGTACAGCTCAGTCCCACCATACTTTGTTATTTAGTCATTACGTCTTGATTGTACCCCAACACAATGTTATTAACCTGTATATTGGTGCGGAGAGCAAAAGATTGGTATGTGATGAAGAAAACTAGACGAAGGATCAGTACACTGTATAACCCCTCTAACAAAGACCTATTGACTATGTGGAAAATGTTTTAAGAAGTTTCAAAGACTGAATTCATATGACATATTATAATGCTGATGAGTCTCTAGTCATTTTTCACTCATAAGTTATATGTATTCTGGATCGTGCCAAAGACTGCATTAATATCAATGCATGCTTCAATTGAGACCAGGAAATGACATATTCACGTGAAGTAATAACAATTGATATGCAATCCTTTTATGAAGTGTCAAAAGATCGTAAATAAAATGTTTCCCCACTTTCCGTAATAGCCCCCCGTAAGGGGCGCGGCGATTTGCCATCCTGGCCGCTGTGCTGACGGGATCCAGCGCTCCGTCCGGCCCCAGCTTAGCCTCTGTTCCTTCCTTTAGATAGCCTGTATTTCTCACCTACTTCCTCACTTCCCCAACAACCTCTCCCACAACTTTCTCTGGTCAGCCTCTAATTTCACAGGGTAGATGCTGACTTTCTTCTCAAGCCAACCGTCCCGGATCGGGGCTGAGGGGGAAGGGGACAACGTTCCCTAACCCCTGAGCTCCGGTTCGGGATGGATTTCTTTTAACAACCTGCTTCATCCACACCTATACCTTCCTCACATCCCCTTTTCCTCTCCTCTTCACAATCTATCTTTTTACGCCGTGTTCAAGGTGGAGCCACCATGCCGATGGACTGCCAGGCCACCAGGCGGGAGGGGTAGTAGCAAATGGCAGCGCCTGGCTTTGCCAGGCCTGTAAGCACCTCTTGCAGTGCGGGCAACTGCGAGAGGTGATGAGCTATTGCGGCCCGCAGAAAATTTAGGGTCACCATGCCCAATGATGCACAACCCACCCCCCCAAAAACAACCCTCAACTTCCCCCGTATTATCAACGGAGCCGCCCTCGGGCAGCTCCCCCGAAAAATTGTAGGTCCTTTCCCCACGTGCTTGCGCAGGGGACCCTCCATATTTCTCTAACCGGATAGGAGGCCTACTTTCCTTCGCCTACAGGTGCAGGGGACTCACCCCCTTCTCTGGAGGTGCTTTCGGGCACCTCCCTATTTCCTGCGGCAGTCCCTCCTTTTCTTTCTAAGGGGACTCCCAAGAAAGCCAGCAGGCAGCCCACTGCCGACCGCCCCTCGTGTAAGCGGCTCGGTAGGGCAAACCCCCTTAGGGGGGAGAGGGAAGCCAGGCCCCTTCGGTCGCTTCCCTCAAAAGACCTGCTGGCAAGAATTTTAAACCTTGCCGGGGTCAAGACCTGTGCCTACCCACACAAGACTGGCGACACTGCCTAGGGGACCTGCGATGTCGTGGGAGGGGATGGCCAACTGGAGGCCCCTCCTGTGATAGACATGGTCCTTGAGGAAACCCAGCCTCAGACGGTAGGGCCTTCCATGTGGGGGAATCCGGGCTCGGCGACAAACGCCGAACCCGAATCCACCCCTATGCAAGGTCCTCCTCAAACGGCTATGGTTTCTGAGGCAGTACAAGGAGGGGAGGGATCTCCTCTGACCGGTGCCCCTAGAACTGCCAGGACCTTCTCCATTTCGGAGAAGGACCTGGCTGAGGCCGGACCATCTGGCCTAGGGGCTTCTGCCGGCGGAGGTGAGAAGCGTGTTCATTACCTGCCCTCCTCTCAAAAAAAAGAAGAAGACCTAGGGGCTTCTGCCAGCCGAGGTGAGAAGCGTGTTCATTCCCTGCCCTCCTCTCCAAAAAAGAAGAAGACTCGGGGCTCCTCTCCATCCGCGGGGGCTGTGGGGACGGATGGGTCTGCTGCCAATTTGGCAAGCGACCAAGCTAAAATCGGCACGTCCGGCCCCTCTGCCCCCCCGGTTGCGGAGCCCCTGACTAAGACCAAAAGTGCACAGGGCAGAGCCTCGATGACATCGGGGCCTCTCATTCAGAGGTTCCTGGCGTTTTCGAGCCCGCTGGCTTCAAACGCTTCCGCGTTATTCGATCCACTGATGGCAGCATGTTGGCCAAGGGCAACATGATCCATCAGAGGAGAGGATTAGCTAGTGCAATTGGTAGAGAGCCGAAGGTGACCCGTTTCTCGGACGGGAGCCTTCTGGCGAATGCGGCGAATCCCGCTGAGGCAGCCAGGATAAGTGCTCTTCGGACACTTCATGGCACCCCGGTGAGTGTGACGCCGCACTCTACCATGAACTTTGTGAAAGGAGTAGCTTATGCGAGGGAACTCGTTGACTACTCCATTGAGGACATCACCTTAGAGCTGGCCGACCATGGGGCGGTCAAGGTCGAACGTGTGATGAGAAACGGAGGGGCCTCGAGACCCACCCCTACACTCTTCCGTCACGTTCGAAGTCGCCAGATAGCCCCTAAAAAAAACCCAAAACGACTGTGACAAGCTCCCTGAGTCGGTGCGTGCTGGTTTGTACCGCTGCCGCGTGAAGGCATTCGTGCCACTGCCGCGGCGGTGCTATTACTGTCACCGCTTAGGCCATACGAATCGATTTTGTAGACGTGCAAAGTCGGGGTCACCCGAAGTCTGTGTAAATTGCTCCAAGGCTGCACACGACAAGTCTAAATCATGTGTGGCCAAGTGTGTCAATTGCGGAGAGCCGCACCCCGCTTCTTCGAACCAATGTGGTGCATATCTCCTTGAGAAAGAAATCCTGGCCGTTCAGGCCCAGGATCGACTCTTATTCCGCGAAGCTAAGGAATTGGTCCTGGCGCGCACGGCTCTGCCTGGGACGTAATATGCCTCAATAGTTAGAAAGGCACCCTCTGCTCATGGCCAATCCAGGCCAACGAGCACGGTTGTTTCTGAGCCCATTCGGAGCCCTTCTGCGAGCTCTACTCAGCCCAGGCGCTCCCCTGGTAAAGCTGGCAGCAAAAAGGGTTCATACCCAGCCCCGGCTAAAACCAGGGCTCCCCCCTCTTCCCCCAGCGTGACCGTTTCCCTTAAGGCGAAACGGCCACGCGCCTCCACCGAGTCGTTAGTCACAGGGGGCAACACCCCTGAAGTTGGTCGCCAGACCATATTCCGGGGTTCTTAAAGCTGTCCCCCGAAAGGAGGACAGCAACAAAGGAGCTTCGGCTCCTTCGCCCACGCCTAGAGGTGCAGCGAGTGGCTCGGAGACGGTGGTTCCTCGAAAAGAGGGCCCCCCGCCTCCGAAGCCGCAACGCCCGCCTAAGGTTTCGAGGCGGAGGGAGGAAAAGACTCGCATGGCGAGCCCAAACTTCCCCCAATAAGTCCTCGAAGGCGACAGCGCTTTGTCCGGCCAACAGCGCACGGGGTTCTTCCTCCGGGAAGCGTACGGCCATTCCCGTGAGGGTCTTCTGTTCGAGGAGGGCAATACACCACTCTGTACGGGAGATTACGCGACGTGCCCGGTTTGGAGACCGGATTGTGATCTATAGCGACTCACAAATCGCCTTGAGTGCTCTCGGGGCATTGAAATCTCAGCATCCCCTGGTTCGCGATATCCGTGACGCCACGGTTCTGGCGAGCCGGCAGATGTCGAGATTATCTTCTGCTGGGTTCCTGGACATGTAGGAATTGCGGGGAATGAGGGCGCCAAAGAGTCCGCGAGGACTCTGCGACCGGACCAGCGTTTCGCTCTTCCTCACACCGACTACATGGCAGGAATACGGGCAGCTCTTCGGACTGCTTGGCTAAAAAGATGGGAGACGGTCGAAGGAAACTTAAAGTTGCGTGCCATTGCGCCGCGACTGTTCCCTTGGACCTATCGCCCAATGCCGCGACGGCTTCAGGTCGCTTTCTGTCGTCTCCGGATTGGACTCACTCGCGGGACGCACCGCCATTTGATGGAGCGCTCGCCAGCGCCCTACTATGAAGACTGCGTTCTTTCCCAGACTGTTGGAACATTCTTGTTGAATGTCCCAGTCTGGGCGATCTTCGCGCACGTTACCTGTCCCGGTACCGGGATGGGCTGGGTCGCTACCGCCTGTTCCTGTAGACTTTGACTTTTTGGAGGAGGCCAGCCTCCCTCCCCTTTAAATAGTTGTTTTTTTTCTTATTTTAGTAGGTCGCATGTTCCTGTGCCGGGGGGAGGCGGACCTCCCCCCGACGCCGGAGCTTGCTTCCTGCTTATTACCTTTTTCTTTGTTTTATTTTATTTTTTTGTTTTTTTAGCCTCCTCTTTAAAAGATGGCTAATTTTAGGCAATGTTGAATGCGGTGGCTAATGCCCAAGTAGGCAGTCGCCAGATGAGCTCATCAAAAAAAAATCCGTAATAGCCAAAATTTAAAGTACTGCTCTTCCAACCTTATCCACGAGTTACATGAAATTTATCGAAGAAATTCCCCGTTTAGGCTTTCGATAGCTGCATTGACGATACCGATCCAATCATAATTTCTCACCCTGGGCAGGACTTTCGTGGCCTAGATATATGTGTAATCGGCCGCGAACCTCACCGGCGGCATCTTCGAAGCCACATCATTACGGAGGCCGGGTGCTTAGTCGTGGACACGTAGCGGACCTCGGAGACGTTCTGGCCAAAGCTTATCACACGGTCTTTCTGTTTGTTGATAATTGGATCGACCTTGAAGGTTTTATCTTCAGAAAAGTTGAGAATTCGATTGTCATGACTCTACAAGTCGTTGAGTGGCAATGATAGCACTCCCGACATTGTTTTCGCATACATTCGGTGAGCAGAGGCTTTTCCACGCACGTCAAACTCTTGCCGCCCTCCTCCTTGGGCACTGTGGCCACCGAGATGTTCTTCGCAAGCGCAGTAATTTGGGGCTTCGGAGTACTTTTGAAGGCCTTTCTCTCATAATTTGAGGTCTGCCTGAACGAGGTCGATATTTGAGGTCTTCCCCGTTCTTTAGCCTCTCTGCCACTCTGTGGAAGGTCGATTCTTTTTGCTTCCATCTCGACACATCTGCACACATTGGAAGAAAAGGTTTTAATGTCACATGCTGGAAACGTAGAACTTTAAGTTTTCTCGATGGAACTTACGTTAACCTCTTGAAAGATTTTACACGTCCTCCATTGAGAGATTACTTATCGATGCCGGGTAGATGCCAGTCGCTGTGCGGCGCCGTTTGTACGCTCGGGCCCGGCGCCTTCCTCAATCGCCTCTCACTGCATCCGATCTCGACGGTGTCTATGCCGCCGAGAGACGCGAGTCAGACCCCTAAACTCTTTGGCTTTAGTGTTGGAACTCATTCGAGAGCTCGGCGTAGCTCTCGGGCCGATGGTGCCTCTGGTTCTGCCCAGAATGGTACCACCTTTGACTATTTGTCGTCACGCCTCCGCTCCCAAAGCATCTACAGCGCTGGGTGCATTGAATTCGGCCTCTTTAGAGTACACTTAGTGTCACGTTGGATCTGTGACAGTGTACACGATTTCTTCAAGTCCCAGGAGTGGCTCGGTTTCCACGCCATAAACCCTCTGTTTGAAGTCAGCGGGGCTCTGCCAGCCGATGCGTGTCTTCACGGCTGAGCTGGTTGCAATGCACGAAGCTTGATACAAGACATAACGTGACATACCCGGTTCGGATACCGTTTAGAGAATTTTATCGAATCATAAAGCGCTCTCGAAGCATTGGAATTCCCACACTCTCTGGTTCGTGGTATCCGTGACGCCATGGTTTCCGCGAGACGAGCGGATGTCGAGATTATTCTCTGCTGGATTCCTGGACACGACGTGGGAATTACGTGGAATGAGCGCGCCAAACAGAGTCTGGGAGGACTGCGCGACTAAACCGGCGTTTCGTTTTCCTTACACCGACCACTCGACCTGTATCAGGTTAGCCATCGGGGCTGCCTTGCCAAGAAGATGGGAGACGTCCTATTACGCCGCAACTACTCGGAAACGAGCCGGTTCGCTACCCGTCTTACTTTGTACTCGGGTCGGCTTCCTGCACTCTTGAGTACTGGACCTTTTTTAGGAGAAAATTAGGAAATAATCCTAGACCATTGCACCCCATCGCTATGAAGGGCCAATCGTGTCTTTAAAAAAAAGGGGGGCATTTTCCTCTCCTGAAATCAAAGGTGGTGTCGTGGAACCGGAGTAGGGGCAGCAGCAGCACCACCCCTACAAAACGTGGTTCATAGGACAACAGTAAAGGGGGTCCCAGGGGTGTTGCGAATGTGAAGGACTGAAAAGGACTTGGATTTACATCTTTTCTCTTCCCTACAGAGGCGCGGCGCCGGCAGCGGTTGGTCGATTCCGCTCAGAGGAGGAGGGAGTTCTCCCAGAGACACGGGATGGGGGGATCCACCCTGAGTATTTACAGGTAAGGCACGATTTAAAGGGGTCAATAATATACCCCTTTGCGGTAAGGGAGGCAATGAGAGACGGGTGACCTGACGGAGGAAGATGGTATACCCCTTGCCCCCCTTTCTTCATGGGATGGAGGGAATGGGAATCGATCGGTGTTTGTGGAGGGGGGGGGGCATTTGACTGTTCCATCCTGATGGCTGCTGCTGCTGTTGTTTATAGCTAAAGGGAGCATCTCCCCCCACCGCACCGCTTTGATCCTACAGCGTGTGCTGTTGTAGGCCCCGCAAACACTGCCACAATTAAGTGGGGCCGCGGCGCTTTCTGTGAGGGTCCTGAGGGACCAGGTTATATTGAAGGGAGGCTGTTGCATGCTGGGGAAAATTTCCGTGCTAGCAGTCCATTTCAACAGGTAGAAAGTGGAAATTGCATTGCCACCGGGTGGAAATCTGAGATGGTCTGAGTTCGCCATTAAACTACGGTAATTCCAGGGGACCACTCTTGAGAGAGAGACGAAAGGGGAAGCTGGCGAATGCCAAGCTAATATTGGGTGCTCGGACAAAAGAGAGCGGAAGTAGTCTAGGATCAGGGCGAGTGGGTTAAGGTGGTGGGACATTTGAGAGGGAAGTTACAGTTTTAGGTGTCGGGGAGTGGCAGTAGTGATGGATTCGGGAAATGAGGGTGGAGTAAAGAACTCAGAGCGAGGGACAGAAGTGAGGGTCAACCGCCGAAGCAAAGGATTTGCTCGGTCATGTTTGAGAGGAGCCTAAGGTGGGAATGGGGAGAATATTGAGGGAGAGCGCGATAGCAAAGGCATGGTAAGGGTGATTGACTACTCCATATTCGCTTCTCCCAGCCCCCCCCCCCCTTAAATATTGCGAAGATACAAAGAGAAGCGGCTGTTCACGACAAAGCCCCTCCCCACTGATGAATGCACACCAGGAGGCGAAAAGAAAAGGTCTCGGTAACCTCGGTATGAAAGCTGCCTATGAAACATTTCAGCAGAATAGGTGTGAGTACTTTAGCGAGTTGTGGGTGAGGAAGACGCGAATGTGAATATGATTTGCTTCGTGGGTGTAAATCTTGTGTTGTATCGGGATATGGAAGGGAGGGAAAGGCATGCAAGAGGTTGTTAGCGCTCGTGGTCGCAAAAATAGGAGGCAGCTGGAGTAGATGATATAGTCGCTGAATGCTAAAAGGTGGTGGGGATTGTGTTGCAAGGCATTTGAAAGTGGAAGAGAGCCTGAGGACTGGAAAAAAGCATCAAAAGTGCAGTTATATTAAGGTAAAAGGCGAGAACGTTGATTGAAAGGACATGTGGATAAATCTGTAGTGTTGTAGATAAAATGTATTGAAACCAAGGTTAGTGACCAAAGAGTCGCCAGCTCTCACTTATTCTGATTTATGACTACGACCTTCAAAACTTTCAATAATTCATGGGCTAACCTTGGGAGGACCTTGACAATTCTATCATTCGAAAGAGAATGTAAAACAACATAAAGGTTTCAAATTTCGTTAGAATCGTCGAATAGTTACGATGTTATTACAAAAACAAAAAAATAAGCAAAACGGGGGGTCGACCGACCGACACACATAGTGGGGTAGAGTCGCTCGTGACAAAAAAATTTAATTGCGTTTATAGTGTACAAGGATTAGAACAGGTAGGCGTGGGGGTGAGTATTTGCAAGGGATAAGAGATGTAAAGTAGTGTATGCCTGGTTCAATAATCTGGAGACGGCTTATAGTTGTGTGGATAGAGAAGCAGTATGGAAGGCGACAGTGGTAAACTATTGGATGAGTTGTAAAAGCATTTATGTTGGAAGTAAGGTAAAAGGTGGCCAGGGTGAGTGGTTTGACATAAATGGGGGTGCAAGACAAGCTTGTGTGATGTGGTTATGGATGTTTAATATTTTTGGGAGGGATATGGGACTGAAGTAAAGGAATGCGAGTGATGAAGAATGGTGAGGGGTGGATTCTATCTATGCTGGGAGACAAAATTAGGAATCGGTGTTAGTGGCTGAGTGAGATTTTAAAATGTTCACCAAAGCTGTTGACGTGGAGTGTGAGAGGAGTAGACTAAAATTGAATGTAGGGGGTGAATATTGGGTAGGGGGGGGGATATCCGAGCTCGCGGTTTCAACCTCGAACAAGTTGGAAGTTTCAAGTATCAAAGATGTATTGTGAATGAGAGTGGCAGAGATGTATCTGAGTTTTATATGGTAGGAAAATCTGTGGATCGATTAAAGCGCTAGTGAACTCTAGGGTTGAAGTGTTGAATGTGTTTGCAAGTTGTATGAGATGCCAAGGTTGGAGTATCGGGGAGGAGGATGAAAGATTTAGATGAAGAGCATTGTTGAGGGAGAAGAGTTTCCGTGCGAGTGTTGTGAGGGCGCGTGTAAGAAGGCATGAAAATAGACTTTGTGAAGAGGATATGAGAGAATGAGTAGTAATAATAGTGGTTCGCCAACCTCTGCCGATAATGAAAGACAAAGATCAGTATGACACTCGCCGGTTAGCCCGAGGGTACCAGTCCTCCTCTTTTGGGAGAGTTGCCAGGGAGTATTATGTTTTGAGAGACCAGCCTTCAGGTGGAACCCTTCGTCGCCCCTGTGCAGGGAAACCTGTTTCGCGACAGAGGTATGTGGATATAGTTACCCATCGGCAGGATTGTGCTGCGAAGACCAGAGGAAAGAAAGCAGTGTTGTACTTGGATATGTGTGTGATGGAGTGTAAGATCTACCCACCCCCAAACGGGGCTGAGCGCACAGTGCGTCCACCAGTCGGTAGCTAGATCTCTCTACAGAGTGGCGCTGACGTTTGTGTCTGCTGGGATCGAACCCAGTACCGCCGTCGTATCCACTCGGCTAAGGAGAGCTCTTTGAGAGAGAGAGAGATGATGATGATGATGTGAATGAGTGTTTGCAAGATAAAGAGCTGATACCGAATAAGGAGTGGAGGGTATTGGGTATGGAGGGAGGTTGTGGTGTCTTAGAAGAGCTTCTTACCAAGGATGAGACGTTGCAGTGCACAGCACCACCACCGCTAGGGTGGGGCATTCAGTGCGGGGGAGGGGTTAGGATCACTACGGCTTAGTGCTTTTTTGTGGCATTGATGCCCACCGATCATTATTACATTGTGGGAACAACAACAGCGCCAAAGTATTCGCATCATTTGGCTATTCGGGCCATGTATCCTTTTCTTTTTTTTTACCCTCCATTAACGTCACCACTTCCGAAATTTCTTGTTTTGTTTTTAATGAAAACGCCTTTCCTGCAGGTCGGCCCGTGAACGTGCCGAGAACCTCGTCCGGCCAATTCGTCGCGAGGGTTCGAACGAGTTCTCTCAGTTGGAGCTCCTGGGGGACTCCCAGCCCCCACGCTCCGACTACTCCGCCTCCAGAACATCCACCTTCAACCACAACTTCCGCGACGACTTCAACAAAGACGCGAGGGCGAGAAGCAGCAACCCGGACAAAGGCCTCTTCGACGACGTGTAGTCCTCACCTAAGTTTGAGGAGGACCTCGAAAACCACAAGTTCCCCCCCCCCCCCCGTAGTCCCGTGCGCCATTCCAGTGTGACCTTGTGCTCATGGCAGGTCACTCCCTCATTGGATTAGTCCGAACCAGAAGCTAATAGCTTCTTAGAGACGCATCTTTAGACGTCTAATCTTCGTGGCGTTGATATACGCCGATTCCACTTTGCGGTAGACGTTTTTCTGTGCCCAAGTAGATCGCTGTAGAACAATTAAGGAGTCTCGCTATTCCGTACGTAGACTAACTTCATTAATATCCGGTGGTTGGTGTAGATCCGGGCTTGGCTTCTGACTGACCCCAACCCACTAGTCCACATGACCTCGAGGTGGGATACGCCCCCCTCCCCCAACTCTCCGTATCTGATTTGTTGAAGATGTGAAAGAGGGCGGCTTTATAAGCTTTGCTTGACTGAGTGGTCGAGTTGACTATGTTTGCGTACACTGGTCCCGGGAATGTTCGCAACTCTCCCCGTTCGTTCTTTATTCATAATCGTCCTTCCTACACATTAAACCCACTGGCAGGGGTTATCCCAACGATCCAACACTCCTGGCTTAATTACCTCTGTCAACAAGATTTGCGATGGGTTGTGGGTCTTTGGCCAAGCAAGTGGATATCTTTCGGCGCAGGTTCGGACCCAGATGGAGATTCTGGCTCCCTTATTCACTCTCTTTAACATTGCGAGTTTAGGTGATAATGGCGTTGGCGGAAGTGTGCTGAAAGCTGATTCCTAGTGGCAGCCACCCAAAATTCTGTATCGCTTTTGGGGGTGCTGACTGCACCGAAGCCTTAGCAGGGTGACCCATTTATGATGGGAGGGATGATTTTTCTGGGTCGATTTCCGGTGAAGTATAGTTTGAAGAATTCGGATCCGAAGATTGGATGTCCTGTTACTGGTCTGACTGAGGCTCTTCATATCCCATTTTAGGCTTGGGTGGGTGTTAAATTTCGGCATACGATGATGAGCTGACCACTTGTTTCCCTGCCACATTATGTAGAGACGCCTTCACGAGTCCTAGTTAGCTTTATGTCTAGACACAGCGGCACTAAAATGAATCAAAATGGGCTCAAAATATCCGAGGTAGCAAATGCTGCTTTTAAGGCCAAAAATTGGATGTGTAATTGCAACATCTGTTCTTTTTTTTTTTAATAAGGGCACTAGAATACTCTAGATTTATCCATTTTTTCCAAGGAATATTTATTTTAATGTTATCTAGACTGTAAAATAGGATATAGATAAAAAACGTCAATGCTAACGCTTGGGTGAAACAGGTCACCGGGTGGGGATTAATCTTGTACCATTTGTCCTTCCCTAATCCCTTGTGCAAGATGAGACGCATTCCATGTTTAACATGTTGACCGAGATGGTTCCCGGAGCTAAGAATAACTAACATTTGGGTATTAGCGACGCCCTTAAGTTTGAATGCTTAACGGAGTTATATGACCTCATCCAAACCATATGAACTGGTTAGTGATATTTTACTTTTAAAGTTATATTTATTTACAAATATTTTGACACCCACGTACATAATTTAACTTTCACAAAGGCTGTTAGAACTATATTTCATAAGATCGAAGCCGGTCCCAAATCGAGGGAGATAAAAATTGAGTTGATTCAAATGTTTCTTGTTAATAATAGAGCTTAATTTTTTTTCTGCGATTGTTTTAAGACAATGAAAATGTCCTGTAATTTTGATATGTTTTCGGGCATGTTAGTGCCTACACTACAAACAAAATGTTGAAGGCTCTTGTTCGCTAAAGGTTATTTTGGTTGTGTGGTGTTAACGTTACCGAAGGCGTAAGAGAGGACTTAGCAGTTCGTTGAATTGAAATGCGATCTCTATCCGCGTTTCTTTAATGCTTGGTCGTTTCTGCATTCTTTTGACAAGCGCCGCCTTCGATTAAATCTCCATTTCAGGTTGTTTATGAAGTAGATGTAAGCACGATTCTAGTCACTAAAGCAGGGTGTGGGCGAAAAGAAAACTTGCTCCTAGTTAATTGTACTTAATTATCCTCAGAGGGTGTGCAGGGGCGGGTCTTGGAGCCCTTTTTGAAGGGGCCGATCATGTGGGCTGGCATCTCCCGGTAGGGTTCGACCGTTTCTGCGAGTTCGATATCCTTCCGCATGACGACCCCTGCAAAGGATTAGGGTCCGAAGATATTACTACAGCTGAACTCTGGAAAGATACAAAGGGGTGTCCGTTGCACTCCATCGATCCCAGGGAAAGTATACAACAGTTCTCTATCACTCCTTAGTTAGTCTGCACCACGCTGTCAGTCTACCCAGGTAGACTGACATCTACCTGGGTAGTGATTACGTGTCCCAACCACTTTCACCGGTTTAACATTAATCTCCCGGCAGAGGGAAGTGAAGCCGCCGCACCGGCTGTCAGACTACCCTTCAGTGCCTCTAAACACCCTGGTTTCTCCGCGCTTAATTACCCATCATAGCAATACGAGCCTGGCATTTTGTCCAGGCAAGCTTTATTTCCTGGCCAGCCAGTACCACCACAATAAGCCCCCCCCCCACACACACATAACAATAAAACCTTTTTCAGTCATCAGCGACATACGATTTACTGCTTGCTCTCCGTTCATTGCTTATAACAATACTCGGCGAAGCCCAAACTCAGTCTAATGTACCTTACCATTACACTCAACGCTTTGATATACTTCTAACTGTATTTTTTTTTGGAGGGGGGAGTCATTTCTGTCCCCAGTTTGGGAAGAGAGCACAAGAGTGGGAGGATACCCTCAGATAAGTTGACAGAAATGCCACAGGACATCGTCCGGAGCGACTGCCTACTTGGGCATAAGTCGCCGTACTAGAGTACATTAAAATAACTATATATAAAACAAAACAACGATAGGAAAAGGACAACAGGTAGGAAGCACGCTCAGGCGTCGAGGGAAAGGCCCACCTCACCACGACGCAGGAACGTGCGACCTAGAAAGAAAAATACAAAGTGGAGGAGGCTAGCCTCCTTCAAAAAGTCAGTCGGTACGAACCCGTCACGAGTACAAGGGGGCAAGCGGTAGTGACCCCGCTCGTCCCGGTACAAGAACAGGTAGCGTGCGTGAAGATCACCCAGATTGGATGAGAACGCACTCCTCAAAATAAGGTGCAGGCAAGCTCTGTCAAATGGTGGTTCGTTCCAAGAGTGTCTAGTCGCGGCGCAATGGCACGCAACTTTAAATTTTCTTCCCCCGTCTCCCATCTGCTTTGCCAAGTAGCCTGGATAGCTGCCCGTATTCCTGACATGTAATCGGTGTGAGGAATAGTGAAACGCTGGTCTGGTAGCCCAGTCCTCGCCCTCATTCCCCGCAATTACTACATGGCCAGCAACACGGCAGAAGATAATCTTGAAATCTCTCGGCACGCCAAAACCGTGGCGTCATGGAAATCGCAACCAAAGGATACGGAGATTCCAATGCCCTGAGAGCACTCAGACGCTTTGTGAGTCGCTATAAATCGCAATCCGGTCTCCGAACCGGGCACGTCGCGTAATCTCCCGTATCGAGTGGTGCATTGCAACCAGAGCCCCGCTGTCTTCAAACAGAAGGGATACGGCGTGGAAACCGACCCCTCATGGGACTTGGAGCTATCCGTATACACTGGTACGGTTCCAGCGTGACACAAAGTCTGCTCCAAAAAGGCGGGCGCTGTAGAAGCTTTGGGGGCAGAGGCGTGGCGACAAATGGTTAAAGGTGGTAACCTCCAGGATAGCGTCCTGGAGGGAACGAAGACATCATGCCGGGTGTAATCGCGCATCCTCCCCGCCACCCCATCCCTTGGTGGCGGAGTCGCAAAACCCTTATACCCCGAGAGGGTGGCCAGGGGACACGCGCCTAGCATGGTCTGCTGCAAAAAGATAGCTAACGGGATGAGACGAGCCTCCGCAGCTCCTCCCAGTTGGCCCAGAGTCCGCGACAATTCCATTGAAAGAATATGCTCTCCAGGCCTAGCTCGGAGATGCGGGGGGCCCCTTCGAAGAGAAGACCTTCACGGGAATGGCCGTACACTTCCAGGGCGCAGAACAATGCGCTAAAGGCACAGTCTCTTTCGAGGACTTATCGGGGCAGGTTGGGCTCGCTATGCGAGTCTTTACCTCCATCCGCCTGGAAACCTTGGGCGAGCAAGCAGCGACTTCATAGGCGGGGAGGTCCTTCTTTTAGAGCAGTGGTTCCGAACTTTTTTCTGATCTTTACACCCACTTTTCATATATGAGCCTTATCCATGCCCCCCCCCCTCCTCCCCATCCATATCTCGTGACAACAGTGACCGTCTGTAGTCCTACATTTATTTAGGTCCATTATGAAAAAACTCCGGCGATACCTGTAATCCTATTCATTTAACCCCATATTTCTTTTCTTAAATATTCAGTCATGGAAACTTGTAATTTACTTTTTGCCAAGTCTCAAATAAACATTAAAATGATACTAGAGAAGTAATTTGATGCACATAAAATAATTTTTATAATTTGAGAATAGGCCTACCTGTAATTAAAACTAATAATTTCCAAAAACCTTTGTTCAATATACAAAAGTAGAAAAAATAAATTTCACTGCATAAAAAAGTAATCAAAGGCAATCTTATCGTTTTTTTTACTGACAAATTTAATAATTCTGAACGAAATCCTATCATAGGGAGTCATAAATAACAAAACCAAGACCTTGAGTGGACACATCACCTTCTCTTCTCCCAGGAAGAACCTTCATGGGCAAGTTTGTTCAAACCACAATTAAACTCAATGTGAAGGGTGATGTTGAAAGCCATCGACCAGCATCTTGATTCTTGGCCTTGTTTCACTCAAAGCACATCGTAGGCCATGATTCACATCAAGTCTATTGCGATATTTTGATTTGAAATACAAAAGTTGAGAGAATGCAACCTCACAGGAATAAGTTGCTGCAAAGGGTAGTAATTGGCGGAAAGCTAAGTTACATAAGTTTGGGTATGAAGCTGCCATTGATGACCATAATACAGTGAGAGATTCCGTTTCAAACTTCAGTTTGGCTCCTGTATCTTCCTGAAGTGTCAGCAGTTCAGTCTGGCCATCATTATCATCAGGTGTGCATGTCACTGGAGCAGTGAAGGGGAACCTTACTACCCGAGAGGTTTGGCTTTGGATATCTGGGAAGTACCTTTTAAATTCTTCCACTAAGGCTTCAAGATGTTGAACAATCAAGTTCTTTGTCGCAGTATCACACTCCTCTGCAATTTCTGACACCGTTTCCAGCATTGCCATGTTTCCCATTCCTACTTTCCGCCTACAACTCTCTATCTTACGAATGAAAGCTTTAATTTTGTCCACAAAATCGATTATCAAAGTTCCTTTCCCTTGGATTTCAAGGTTAATAAGTGTGTTCAACTGTTTAAATATGTCAACAAGGTAGGCTAGCTGTATTTCGAAGCCATATACAGACCATGCTGACAACAAATCTTGCTTGTCCTGTACCTCAAGGAAGAGTCTGATCTCTTCTTTGAGCTCAAATACACGCTGAACTACATTTCCTTTGGATAGCCAGCGAACTGCTGTATCAAATAGTAGGATTTTATGAGCTGCATTCATATCACGGTGGAGTTTCTTGAAAAGGCGTGTGTTAAGAGCACTACGTTGTACAAAGTTAACTGTCTTTATAATGGTATTCAGGGTTTTCTGTAATTCTGAGGGTAGGGTTTTTGAAGCAAGAGCTTGCCTGTGGATCATGCAGTGGAGAAGTATAGCATTTGGTGATTTCTATATAACTCTTGAAACAAAACCTGACTTAGAACCTAACATGACTGGAGCCCCGTCTGTGCATATCCCACAGAGATTGCCCCAGTCAAGAGCATTTGCTTAAAAGAATTCTGAAAGTTTCTGCATTACATCTTCACCTTTGCTAGATTGCTCGAGAGTTTCAAAAATCAAGAATTCTTCCTTCATATCCTCACCATGAACATACCTAACAAAAACCATGAGTTGTGAGCAGGACTGGACGTCAGTGGACTCGTCGAGTTGAATACTGAATAATCCAGCTTCTTTAACTTTCTGTATCACCTGTTCTTTGATATCATCTCACATAAGAGATATTCGGCGTTGCACTGTATTATTTGAAAGAGAAATAGCACTCAGCTTTTCAGCACTTTTCTCGCCCAAAACAAGCTTGACCATAGTTTTGGCACATGGTAAAATTAATTCCTACCCAATGGTTTGAGGTTTCTTTTTCTTTGCTATTTCAAGGGATACCAAAAATGATGCCTCGACTAATGCATCATTTTGTTGGTGAATGGAACCGCTGGTACAGAGTCGTTGTCTCTTCATATTCAATTCCTGTCGACCAAAGAAAGAACGCTCCTTGTCAACATGTTGAGAATGTGTAGTTACCAGGTGTAATTTAAGCTTGCTAGGCCTCAGTGATTCAGGGGAGAGTATTTTGTGACAAATCACACACTGTAGCTTCACTACACCTTTATCATTAATGCTTGTAAATCCAAAATCCAGATAGCTGTCATCGTATTTGCGCTTCTTGTTAGAAGCCATCACAGAGGGATCTGAAGCGGAAAGAAATACTGCTGTAGCTAAATGACATTACTCATAATGAGCCTACAAAAGGTCAATATGAAGCTTCATAATACATGAATATTTGGTATGTAGTGGACTACCCATGAGGGGAAAGATTATTGCAATTGATTTGTGTTTATATTTAACAATGTCTTTGGTATTCCAGTGGACTACCCTATGAGAGGGTAGATTATTGCAAGTGTTAGCTAATTTGACTTTGCCATTTGACCAGAAAATAGCATTCAGTAACTTACTTTACCAATCACTTTTTTTTCCAAAAGCAGATGACCTCGTTAGGCCCTAGCCTACTGGCTTTTTATTATCTGAACTTTCCTAATGTTCTAATTTTCTAAAGGAGTGAAACCGTCTTTAAACAACATTTTCAAGTGGTTCAAAACAATGAGAAGTTGGAAAGAAATAAAATTTCAGGTTACTAAACTCTCAAAAAAAACAAACATTTCATGGATTGTGAAAAAATACAACATATTTTTTGCCTTCTTCATAATACAATTCATGATGCAAAGCTTACTTACCATTATTAAATTGGTATTGATGATGGCTTAAGTTCCAATAACACTAAAATTGGCGCAAACAGATTATTTATGAGAGCCACACACACTCACAAAGTGTTTGTTTTTTTTAACTGTGGCCTCTAAAGTGGGACTGTGGACTGGTTGATACTCAAGATTCAAGACTAGGTTCTCATTCGGAAACCATAGCATAGGAAGTATTAAAAAAGTTATTGAGTGAAAATTGTTTGGTACGAAATGCAGCCTAATGAATTATTTTATCAAGAACACAAAATCATATATAAAAAAAATGGAATTACACTGAATAAAGAAAGAATTAAGCATATTACTCATGCGTCTGGCAGCAAGGCATTGTTCAAACGTATACCGAATACAGACAGCCTGTTCCTCTGGCTGGCTGTTCTAGTGTGGTAGGGCTTGGGATTTTTATGTGTACATAACCTCCGCTTGTGGCCCCCAGTTTGGGAATATAGGTTTTAGAGGATCCACCGTCTCCGAGCCACCCAGCCTACCAGTGACAGTGAGTGTAGATGAAGGAGCCGAAGCTCCTTTAGTGCTTCCCTCCTTTCGAGGTGAGCTTTAGGAACCCCTATTCAGGGGTGTTGCCTCCTGTGAGTCTAACGATTCGGTGCAGGTGCACGGTAGTTTCATCATACGCATAACGGTCACGCTGGGAGAAGGGAGGGGAGCCCTGGTTTTAACCAGGGAAGGTATGAACCCTTTGTGCTGCCAGCTCTACCGGGGTGGGTAGAACCGGAAGAAGGGTTCCGAATGGGCACAGAAACGACCGTGCTCGTAGGTCTGGAGGTCCCAGGCAGAGCCGTGCGCGCCAGGACCAAGTCCTTAGCTTCGCGGAATAAGAGTCGATCCTGGGCCTGAACGGCCAGGATTTCTTTCTCAAGGAGATACGCACCACATTGCTTCGAAGAAGCGGGGTGCGGCTCTCCACAATTGACACACTTGGCCACACACGATTTGGACTTATCGTGTGCGGCCTTGGAGCAGTTTACACATACTTCGAGTGACCCCGACTTTGCATGTTTACATGAACGATTCGTATGGCCGAAGCGGTGACAGTAATAGCACGTCGTAGAAGTGACATGAATGCCTTCACGAGTTAGCATAACCGGCACACACCGATTTAGGGAACTTGTCACAGTCGAACATGACGAAGAGTGTAGGGGTGGGTATCGAGGCCCCTCCCTGTTTTCTCATCACAAGTTCGACCTTGACTACATCATGGTCGGCCAGCTCTAAGGTGATGTACTCTATTGAATAGTGCATAAACCACTCCGTTCACGAAGTTCATGGTAGAGTGCGGCGTCAACACTCACAGGCACCATTACACAGACCCCCGGTGTCTCACAACCTGGTCATTGCGGAGATCTCCCAGGTTGGAACACTCCATTATGTGGAACACCCTGAGCGAGGGGCACCAAACAATCATCACAATAAGGGAGTGGAATCTTCTCCATAAGGTTGCTATGAGTTATTTTTTCACTCAGGGTGGAAGGATGTGCTGTTCCTCCAGGTACCAACAAGTGTATCAGGCTACACAGGTTCCTGCACTGTGGGAGATCCACCCAAAACTATCCACACACACAAAGCCGTCTCCAATCTCTATGTCTAAACCATAACCTCAATGCGATTCCACTGGGCATTAGGAATCACCATAGCAAGGCTCCGATGCGATAACACCGACCTGATTTGTACAAACATCTGCGCTCATTGCCACTAGGAACCAGGCGCAATTCAACACATTCCGGACACTAGTCAATCGAGACAAACCTGCAAATGGAACTTTGCCAAGAAGTGGACTTTAAGCTGGGGTCAATTTAAATAAGGGGTGGGTACTTTTTTTCTTAAGTGGGATTGATGCACCTCAACCCCACTTGATTGGAAAAATCACTTAGTTTTAGAAGATGCTCTTTGGAGCAAGATTAATGGGGGAGAGGGGGTATAAAGATTGACTCAGAGGAATAGAAACAGCTGCCAAGTTAAGCAACATTGGGAGGAGCTGAGGGGTTGGATGGGAACATTAATGGGGTTGATTTCACAAAGTCAGAGCATTGTAAAGTGGTGTAAGTTCTGAGAGAAAGATGGAACAAATTGACAGAAAATACATACGATAGTTGCCAGCATCATTCCGTACAGCCTGAATAACCGTTTTCCTCAGGACCAATTCCACTTCGCAGCCATGCTTTATTTGCTGGAAAATAAAAAAGGTAAATGGTTACCACCCACACATCTTAGGAGGAAAAAAAATACAGCAAATAACACCAAATGGCAGCCAGTACTGAATGAATGAAGGTTAGGTAGAGCGGTTTGCATTAGTGTGTCCTTATTAGGTTTCTGCCTTGGTTGTATGTAAAAGAAGAGAGTAAATGGGCGAGCCAGGATTGGAGAAGAGATGGTTAAACCAGGATAGGAGAAGAGATGGTTAAACCAGGGTAGGAGAAGAGATGGTTAAACCAGGATAGGAGAAGAGAGGGTTAAACCAGGATAGGAGAAGAGAGGGTTGAGCCAGGATAGGAGAAGAGAGGGTTGAAAAAGGATAGGAGAAGAGAGGGTTGAACCAAGATAGGAGAAGAGAGGGTTGAACCAGGATAGGAGAAGAGAGGGTCGAGCCAGGATAGAAGAGATGATCGAGCCAGGAGAGAAGAGATGATCGAGCCAGGAGAGAAGAGATGGTCGAGCCAGGATAGGAGAAAAGAGGGTTGAACCAGGATAGGAGAAGAGATGATCGAGCCAGGTAAAGAGAAGAGATGATCGAACCAGGTAAGGAGAAGAGATGATCGAGCTAGGTAAGGAGAAGAGATGATCGAGCCAAGTAAGGAGAAGAGATGATCGAGCCAGGAGAGGAGAACAGATGATCGAGCCAGGAGAGGAGAACAGATGATCGAGCCAGAAGAGAAGAGATGATCGAGCCAGAAGAGAAGAGATGATCGAGCCAGAAGAGAAGAGATGATCGAGCCAGAAGAGAAGAGATGATCGAGCCAGGATAGGAGGAGAGCTGGTTGAACCAGGATAGGAGAAGAGAGGGTTGAACCAGGATAGGAGAAGAGAGGGTTGAGCCAGGATTGGAGAAGAGAGGGATGAGCCAGGATTGGAGAAGAGAGGGATGAGCCAGGATTGGAGAAGAGAGGGATGAGCCAGGATTGGAGAAGAGAGGGATGAGCCAGGATTGGAGAAGAGAGGGATGAGCCAGGATTGGAGAAGAGATGGTCGAGCAGGATAGGAGAGAAGAGGGTTGAGTCAGGATAGGAGAAGAGAGGATCGAGCCAGGATAGAAGAGATGGTCGAGCCAGGATAGAAGAGATGGTCGAGCCAGGATTAGAGAAGAGTGTGTTGAGCCAGGATTAGAGAAGAGTGTGTTGAGCCAGGATAGGAGAAGAGATGGTTGGGCCAGGATAGGAAAAGAGATGGTTGGGCCAAGATAGGGGAAGAGAGGGTCGACCCAGGAGAGGAGGAGAGAGGGTCGACCCAGGAGAGGAGGAGAGAGGGTCGACCCAGGAGAGGAGGAGAGAGGGTCAAGCCAGGATAGAAGAAGAGAGGGTTGAGCCAGGATAGGAGAAGAGAGGGATGAGCCAGGATAGGAGAAGAGAGGGATGAGCCAGGATAGGAGAAGAGAGGGATGAGCCAGGATAGAAGAGATGGTTGAACCAGGATAGGAGAAGAGAGGGTTGAGCCAAGATAGGAGAGATGGTTGAACCAGGATAGGAGAAGAGATTTAAAAAAAAAAAATTATTTAAGGGGCTATCTGGCGACTGCCGACTTAGGCATAAGTTGCCGTAAACAAACAGCCTAGTTCTAGGCTACTTTAAAAAATTGAACAGGAAACAACAATAAAAAGAATTAACAATAACAATAACAACAATTAAATCTGGTTAAATGAAAGGGAGAAGGCCGGCCTCCCCCCAAAAGTCAACAAGTCCACAAGTCAATGTGCACGAATCTGTCCCGAGTACAAGGGACAGGCGGTAGCGACCCCGCCCATCCCGGTACCGGGACAGGTATCGTGCGCGAAGATCACCCAGACTGGGACATTCGACAAGAATGTGCCGAACAGTCTGGGGGACGACGCAGTCGTTGTAATAGGGCGCAGGCGAGCGCTCCATCAAATAGCGATGTATCACACGAGTGTGTCCGATTCGGAGACAACAGAAAGCAACCTGAAGCCGGCGCGGCATTGGGGGATAGGTCCATGGGAACAGTCGGGGCGGCGCAATGGCACGCAACTTTAAGTTCCCTTCGACCATCTCCCATCTTCTTTGCCAAGCAGTCCGAAGAGCTGCCCGTATTCCTGCCATGTAGTCGGTGTGAGGAAGAGCGAAACGCTGGTCCGGTCGCAGAGTCCTCGCGGACTCTTTGGTGCCCTCATTCCCCGCAATTCCTACATGTCCAGGAACCCAGCAGAAGATAATCTCGACATCTGCCCGGCTCGCCAAAACCGTGGCGTCACGTATATCGCGAACCAGGGGATGCGGAGATTCCAATGCCCCGAGAGCACTCAGGGCGCTTTGTGAGTCGCTATAGATCACGATAGGAGAAGAGAGAGTTGAGCCAGGATAGGAGAAGAGATGGTTGAGCCAGGATAGAAGAAGAGAGGGTTGAGCCAGGATAGAAGAGAGGGTTGAGCCAGGATAGGAGAAGAGATGGTGGCAAGGATTGGAGGAGATGGTTGAACCAGGATAGGAGAAGAGAGGATCGAGCCAGGAGAGGAGAAGAGATGATCGAGCCAGGAGGAGAAGAGATGATCGAGCCAGGAGAGGAGAAGAGATGATCGAGCCAGGAGAGGAGAAGAGATGGTTGGGCAAGGATTGGAGGAGAAGAGATGATCGAGCCAGGATAGGAGAAAAGAGGGTCGGCCAGGATAGGAGAATAGAGGGTTGAGCCAGGATAGGAGAGCTGGTTGAACCAGGATAGGAGAAGAGATGGTTGAGCCAGGATAGGAGAAGAGATGGTTGAACCAGGATAGGAGAAGAGAGGGTTGAGCCAGGATAGGAGAAGAGAGGGTCGACTCAAGATAAGAGAAGAGAGAGTTGAGCCTACTTTCCTAGCAGTCCCTTTAGAATGTAAACAGGGGCTGCCACTGGAGTCCCCCTACACCTGTAGTCTAGAAGAGGAGTAGCCTCCTCTCCAGTCAAAGGGTTTTGGAGGGTCCCCTGCAAAAGCACAAGGGAGAAGGCCTTTTTTTCTGTGGTAAAGGGTAAGGGAAGAGAGTTTTTTTTAAATTTTCATCATTGTGCATGGTGACCCTATACTTGTCGCAGGATGCAAATGTGCAGTGCATCACCCCATGCAATAGTGACCTGGCAGCCCATCAGCATAGCGACTCCATCTTAGGCACATCGTAAAATTGATAGAAAGTGAAAGTAGGAAGGTGTAGGTGTGGATGAAGCAGGTTGTTAAAAACCCACCACCCCAGGCTGGAGCTCAAGGGTGAGAGGATATATATAAATATATATTTTTTTTTATAGAGCCCATCTGGCAACTGCCCACTTGGGCATAAGTCGCCGGAAACACGACAGCCTAGAAGGGTGAGAGGAAACTGGTCATCGTCTACCCTGTGAAATTAGAGGCTGACCAGAGAAATTTATGGGAGAGGTTGTAGGGAAAGTGAGGAAGTAGGGTACAAACACAGTCTGTCAGAAAGAAGGAAAAAGAAGCGGCCAGGAAGGTAAATCGCCGAGCCCCTTAATGGGGTCGCCTCCTTGTATTGGAGGCAGTGATATCAAAGCTCATCCTAATGACTGTCTGTGAGATCCACAACTAGATGAGGTTGCCAGAGAACCCAATGGCCTCATCCATTAAACTTCTCAATTGGAACAGAGAAATCAGTCATTTACTGAAATGCAGACCACAGTGCCTTTGCCTGAAAGACTTAACAGGTCTTTCAGGAGATAGTGGTGCAGAAAATGATATTTGAAGTGATCACTACCCTGGAGGTCATTGACCACCTCACACCTAAAATCAGGTTGTGCATCTGGAGAACACAAGGAGAGATCAAGACAAGAAAATGAAGCATTTCTCAGACAGTGAGGCATAAACCCATCCCCATATAAGACATATTTCCAGTTGGTTGATCAGTTCAACATATCTGACCCCTGGGATTAATCAAGTAGCCTCCCCAGAAGGAGTGCTTGCCATTCAAATCCCTGAGAAAGGGGTTTGGCAACTGTGCAACAATGTAGCATCGAGGTTGACTGATGGTGGAATGTATGCAGAAATAACAGTATACCTACTATCCAGGTGCAGCTGACCTGCTACTGCTTGAAAGGAAGGTATTTATAGCAAAGATAAGAATGAAGACATCATGCTAGGTGGAAATTGGTATCCTCCTGTCTGGCCCCCATCCTGTGGTTGAGGGGTAGAAAAACATTCATTCTCAATGATGGTGGTCAAGGGCCAGCATGGTCTCCTGCAAAAGGATAGCTAATGGTAGATTGGAGAAGAGCCTCTGTAGCAACTCCCAGTTGGCCTGTACTCTCTGGCAATTCCATTGAATGAATACACCTTCCAGGTCTAACTCAGAAATGTGGGGAGTGGGGCCTTTGAGGACTTATCACAGAAGGTTGGGCTCGCTACAAGAGTCATTTCCTCCCTCCACCTCTAAACCTTTTGTGAATGGGGTCCTTCACTTGGAGGTTGAACCCCCAGTCCAGACTTGGGTGGGGATGTAGGAGCCAAAGTTCCTTTTGTACTGTCCTTTAGGGAGGCAGCTTTAGGAACCCCAGAAAACCTCTCAATCACCTTCAAGGGTGTTGCTGCCTGTGGGTCATCTCTGTGACCATGTACATCTCAGGGTGGGACCTCCATATAGGGGACATTCTCTCCCAAGGCATCAGAAATCCTAATTGAGGACTTGTCTTTTCATGCTTTCTCTTGCCAGGCAAGCGGACCTCTATCAGGAAGAGGGGGCATGCAAGCCCCCTGCAAACTTGTAATGCATGACTGTAACATACACATGCCAATGGGCCCTGCTATTCCTTGCCCCCCTAAGGGGGTTGGCCCTATCGAGCCAGTCTCACCAGGAGCAGTCAATTTTGGGCAGCCTACATGCTCTCTTGGCAATCTCCTGTAATAGGAAAGGGTGGGGGGTGGGGCTGCTGCTTGTAGGTAGATGTTGCTGTGCAAGGGCATCTCTCCGATAGAAGAGGGTTGAAGGGGCTGCTAGAAAGCTCAGGTGGGTAACCTCTTTTTCAGAAATGTAGATGCCCAAGAGCAGCTCCAAAGATGGCAAAGGGGAAGCTCATTTGGTGCATAGGGATAGTGAGAGTGGACCCCCTCCAATGGTCGAGGGATGCCCTGATTTTCATCATCTCCCTGACACCTAGGGAGGGTAAAGCCTCGCTTGGATATAGATTCCCATGTGCATTTCCACTATTCTTTTTGCATGTCACCATAGGGATGAGGTTAAGACAAAAGTCTTCATAAGATCAGAAAATTCCCCGATGCGATCATTATCACAGACTCGGTCAACAGGTTGATGGACTTTGACAACGAGGCCCACCATTCAGGCGAAACTATTCTTGGGGCTTTAAACATAAAGGATGGTGCCAGCGTAGCCACCTAATGTGTGCTGGAAGAATGTGAGCAGAGTGGATGGCCAAACACACCCTGTAGTTAATACTTGCCTTAGCTGGCAATCTTTCAGCCCTCACAGTATACACTGCCACTCAACTTACGACCAATAATAGGATAAAAGTGGGCTGGGCAACCAGAACCTCTGTGGATAGAAGAGCAAGTTTGGAAGTGGCTAGGCGGGTATGTAATAGAGAGAATAGAAATAGGTGAATTCACTAAGGTTGGTGGTCACCTATTACTATCATACCCTAGTGCTAGTTGTTCACAGGATGGCATGCAGTCCACTAAGACACTATGGCTACTGGACTGAACTGTATCCAGGTGGGAACACTCTTCTGGTACAAAGTGCAGGCAGAAATGGTTGAGGGGATAGCCATAATAATAATACTACTAATAAATTATTCTAATAATAATACACAATAAAAATAATACAGTTGTAATAATAATTATTAATAATCATAAATAATTAGTCACAGGGCTTCCCTAATTTGCACTCAGGATGTGCAGCAGCTCCTCCTGGTACCAAGTTTAACAGGGTACAGATGGTACACCCCTATAGGGTTTATGTCCCACTAACCAGGAAAAGGAGATATTTGCATACCAACCAAATGAAGGCAAGGGGCTATACTTACCTCCTTTATTATCTTTAAGTCATCAAGTTGTTTTTTAGATGCAAATTCTTCATTAATTTTTTTTCTTGCACCTGGAATTGAATGCGAGGCTAAGTGAAGCGTATATGACACGGTAAATAGTTAATCCAGCATTGGTTAGCCTCCATGTACCCGCATCAAGCTTGCCTGAAGGATTCTTTTCATTCATACTGTGACTATCCAATAGACCAATCTAAGTCTTAAAAAGGTCTATTGCAATTATAAAAGCAAAGTTTAAAATAGTCATTTAAAATGGTTACTTTTATGGCTATTAAATTAGCCTATTGGGTTGAGTCCCTTGTTCGGCATGGGTGAGTGAGGAGTATTCTCCAAGCATGCATAATACAGATTATTAAAAGCTGACCATTGCTAGACCAACTCCATACTATACCTACATTGCAGTTTTACTGATAACCATGATACTATAAAGAATTTCAAAATATACATACATCAACAAAACATCTGAAAATGTATTGTCAACATTGGATGATGGAATTTCTTAATAAAAGCTATGATGATTAAGATTTTGATTTTAAGTTAAACATTATCTTCACTTTGAACCTTCCCAAACACAAAAACTTAGAATTTTGTACTTGCAAGAGCATTCTCATCACCCTTGAAAACAATCTTTCGTGTCCGATGGAGTTTTCGAAATATGTCCAATACCTGGAAAAAATTAAGATTATTCAAGTTTGAGGAGGGAGGTTGGGTGAATCTTCATGGTATTATTCAGCAAATGCTTGAAACAATTTATGGTTGCTATTGTATATTCCACGATTTAACCATCATCTCCCCTTCCGACATCTTCTCAATTGCACCTACTGTTGGCACAAGAGGTCATAAATTTAAGATTCAGATGCAGCATTGTCAGTTGGAAGCTCGTAGACGATTTTTCTCTTGTCAAATTATCCAAAAATGGAATTCTCTACCCCAAGATATTGTTGATGCTCCGAGCCTCACTGCATTTAAGTCTAGACTGCAGTACTTTCTCGGTGAAGAATTGTTCCACCTTTGACCTACTGCCAGTTCATTTCAATCTCAATTTGTTTTCAGGGTATTTTATATGGAGGATACACTTAGCCAGTCATTAATGATATATTTGACTAAACCTCCCGTGTAGCCTGACTGGAGTATCTGTCTTGGACTTTTGGGCCTGTCCCTCTCCTATCCGGTCTGGCTGGACTAGAGTGGTAGGGCCCTACCAGGTAATAACTCTGCCCTTCACTACCACAACATATTGAACTTGAAGGAGAACTGTAGGGTATGCGACTTCCAAAGCCAACAATGCCACTCTATCAGTGGTTAATTACCCTTTACAATATGTGCCAGAGGATAACATAGGGATTCTTCCTACCTGACATACAGGCAGGTTTTAGGTTTAAGATAAGCCATAGCAAACAATTTTTTTTATTTTTTTTTTTTTTAAGAGCTCATCTGGCGACTGCCAACTTGGGCATTAGTCGCCGTATTAAAACTGGCCTAGTTCTAGGCTACTTTAAAATGAAATTAAAGAGAGAAAAAAAAAAAAACAACACCCCAAAAGGGGGAAAGGAAGCAAGCTGGTGCGTCGGGGAGAGGTCCCCCCGGCGCAGGAGCGTGCAACTAAAGAAAAAAAAAACAAACAAAAAACAAAAAATGCAAAAAAACAACAAAAAACAAAACAAACAAACCTTGCTTAAATAATAGGGAGAAGGCCGGCCTCCCCCAAGAAGTCAACAAGTCCACAAGTCAGTGTGCACGAATCTGTCCCGAGCACAAGGGACAGGCGGTAGCGACCCCGCCCATCCCGGTACTGGGACAGGTATCGTGCGCGAAGATCACCCAGACTGGGACATTCGACAAGAATGTGCCAAACAGTCTGGGGGACGACGCAGTCGTTGCAATAGGGCGCAGGCGAGCGCTCCATCAGATAGCGATGCGTCACACGAGTGTGTCCGATTCGGAGACGACAGAAAGCAACCTGAAGCCGCCGCGGCATTGGGGGATAGGTCCATGGGAACAGTCGCGGCGCAATGGCACGCAACTTTAAGTTCCCCTCGACCGTCTCCCATCTTCTTTGCCAAGCAGTCCGAAGAGCTGCCCGTATTCCTGCCATGTAGTCGGTGTGAGGAAGAGCGAAACGCTGGTCCGGTCGCAGAGTCCTCGCGGACTCTTTGGCGCCCTCATCGGCGCGCTCATTCCCCGCAATTCCTACATGTCCAGGAACCCAGCAGAAGATAATCTCAACATCTGCCCGGCTCGCCAAAACCGTGGCGTCACGGATATCGCGAACCAGGGGATGCGGAGATTCCAATGCCCCGAGAGCACTCAGGGCGCTTTGTGAGTCGCTATAGATCACAATCCGGTCTCCGAACCGGGCACGTCGCGTAATCTCCCGTACCGAGTGGTCTATTGCCACCAGCTCGGCCGTGAAGACAGACGCAGCGCCTGGTAGAGCCCCGCTGACTTCAAACAGAGGGGATACGGCGTGGAAGCCGACCCCCTCTTGGGACTTGGAGCCATCCGTATACACTGGCACGGTACCAGCGTGACACGATGTGTGCTCCAAAAAGGTCGAACGCAATACTCCCGGCGCAGTACAAGCTTTGGGAGCAGAGGCGTGGCGACAAATAGCCAAATGTGGTACCCTCCAGGGTGGCGTCCTGGGCAGAACCAGGGGCGCCACCGGCCCGAGAGCTATATCTACCTCTCGAAGGAGTTTCCTGGCCCTAAACCCAAAGGGCTTAGGGTATGACTGGCGTCTCTCGGCGGCATAGGCACCATCGAGATCAGCTGCGGATGCAGTGAGAGCTGTTGGCGACTGAGGGAGGCGCCGGGCTCGCGCGTACAGGCGAGTGATGCACTGCACGCGGCGCAGAGCGAGTGGCATCTCCCCAGCATCGACCAACAGGCTCTCAATGGGGGAAGTGCGGAAGGCACCGGTCGCAAGGCGAAGGCCGGTGTGGTGGATTGAATCCACCTTCCGCACTAAACGCTCGGCTGCGGATGCATAAAACTCGCATCCGTAGTCGAGCTTCGAGCGAACAAAGGATCGATAAAAAAGTAAGGCGGTAGCCCTATCAGCGCCCCAAACGCTGAACGTCACGGAACGGAGAATGTCCATGGCGCGGGTACAAGAGACCCTAAGGCTGCAAATATGAGCCTCCCAGGTGAGGCGTCGGTCGAATACAAGACCAAGGAAACGGTGCGACTCAACCACATCCAGGCGTTCCCCATTAAGAAACAAATCTGGGTCAGGGTGAAGCCGTGGATGGCGGCAGAAGTGCACCACCTTAGTCTTGGCCAAAGAAAACCGAAACCTGTGCGCTTCGGCATAGCGAGAGACGCGGTTCAATGCCTGTTGGAGTCGACGCTCCAGAGTTGGCATCTGGGCCGCGCCAAAAGAGATCGAAAGGTCGTCCACGTAGAGCGTAGCGAGAACATCTTCTGGCAGCACCGAGGTGATGCCGTTGATGCTCAGGGCAAAGAGTGTGACACTGAGGACACTTCCCTGCGGGACACCCTCTTCCTGCTCCTTTGGGGCAGAGAGGGCTCCCCCCACCCGTACGCGGAATCGACGATCTCGCAAAAATTCAGATATAAACATTGGGAGGCGTCCCCTCACCACCATCGTGTGGAGAGTCTCCATGATACCGTATCGACATGCGGTATCATAGGCCTTCTCCAGATCAAAAAACACCGTGGCGTAGTGCTGTCTACGAAGGAAAGCCTCGCAGACGGCATTTTCCAGTCGGAGCAGAGCATCCGACGTGGAGTGAAACTTACGGAAGCCGCACTGTGCAGAAGACAGATGGCCTCCGCTGTCCAGGAAATGGGCTAATCTAACATTTACCAATTTCTCCATCAACTTGCACACGCAAGAGGTTAGAGAGATTGGGCGGAAACCGGTCGGAGTAGAGTGATCTCTCCCCGGCTTGCGAAAGGCGAGCACAGTAGCGATTCGCCAGGAGTCTGGGAGAAGACCTTCCACCCAGATCCTGTTGAACAGATCTAACAGAAAGGCCATGCCTCGCTCACCCAGGTGTCGAAGCATGGCGTACGGGACATCGTCCGGACCATGGGCGGTGTCCGCGCACGAAGCGAGAGCGGAACGCAACTCACTCACAGTAAACTTGTCGTTGAAGGGTTCTCCGCCTCTGGAGGTAAAGTCCAGCCGGCGGCCTTCCGCGACATCACGACGTGCATTGAATGCTGGCGGAGCAGCATCACGGCTAGAGAATGCAGAGAAAGCGGTCGCTAAGGATTCCGCCACGGACGCGGGGTCCGAGATTGCGGTCCCATTCTCCTGGAGAACGGGAGGGGGGTCCTGCGAGAACTTGCCCCGAATCCTTTTGACTCGCTTCCAAACCTCAGCTAAAGGGGTCTTCCCGTTAAGTGAAGACACGTATGCCCGCCAAGAAGAGCGGCGGGCGTGCTTCGAAATATACCGGAACCTAGCCCTAGCCCGACGAAATTCAGCGACAGTGAAATCGTTCGGGCGGCGCTTATAGCGCATGTAGGCATAACGCTTCTGTTTGAGGTCCGTCTCACACTCGGCCGACCACCATGGGAGTGGTCGGCGTGCAAAACAGCCAGACGTCCTAGGAATAGTAGTCAGGCCCACGGCGATAAGGTTGCCGGAGAAGAACTCAACGGCCTCATCTACCGACCTAAACTCCTCGACTGAGATAGAGAATTCAGTCATTTCCTGAAATGCAGGCCACCGCGCCCGTGCCAAGCACCACCGAGGTGGTCTCTCAGGCGGCAGTTGCCCTGAAAAGGATATTTGAATGGGAAAGTGATCACTACCATGGAGGTCATCGACCACCCCCCAATCAAAATCAAGCTGTGCATCCGAAGAGCACAAAGATAGGTCAAGGCAAGAAAATGAAGCGGTTCTCGGACAGTGATGCGTAAACTCATCCACGTTTAGGACACCCATCTCAAGCTCTTCGATCAGATCGGCAAGGACTTGTCCCCTGGGATTTATGGTGTAATCTCCCCAGAGAGGATGCCTGCCGTTCAGATCTCCAAGCAAGAGATAGGGCCTCGGCAACCGTGCCACGACGCGGCGGAAGTCCCCCGTGTCGAAGTCAGCTGACGGTGGAATGTACGCAGAAATGATAGTATACCTCCTATCCAGGTGCAGCTGCACAGCCACTGCCTGTAAGGAGGTATCTAAAGAGAAAGGAAGAACGGAGACATCATGCCGGGTGTAAACCGCGCATCCCCCAGCCCGGCCGTCCCGCGGTGGTGGGGTTGCAAGACCCTTATACCCCGGGAGGGCAGGCAGTGGGCACGCGCCTAGCATGGTCTCCTGCAAAAAAATAGCTAACGGGGAACGGGACGAGGCGAGCCTCCGCAGCTCCTCCCAGTTGGCCCGGAGTCGACGGCAATTCCATTGAAGGAATATGCCCTCCAGGCCTAGCTCGGAGGAGACGCGGGGGCCCTCCTCGAATTGAAGACCCTCACGGGAATGGCCGTACGCTTCCCGGGGGCAGAACCCCGGGCGCTGTTGGCCGGACAAAGCGCTGTCGCCTTCGAGGACTTATTGGGGGAGGTTGACCTCGCCATGCGAGTCTTTTCCTCCCTCCGCCTCGAAACCTTAGGCGGGCGCTGCGGCTTCGGAGGCGGGGGGCCCTCTTTTCGAGGAACCACCGTCTCCGAGCCACTCGCTCCACCTCGTGGCGTGGGCGAAGGAGCCGAAGCTCCTTTGTTGCTGTCCTCCTTTCGGGGGACAGCTTTAGGAACCCCGAAGATGGCCTAGCGACCATCTTCAGGGGTGTTGCCTCCTGTGAGTCTAACGACTCGGTGGAGGCGCGTGGCCGTTTCGCCTTACGGGAAACGGTCACGCTGGGGGAAGAGGGGGGAGCCCTGGTTTTAGCCGGGGCTGGGTGTGAACCCTTTTTGCCGCCAGCTCTACCAGGGGAGCGCCCGGGTGTAGTAAAGCCCGCAGAAGGGCTCCGAATGGGCGCGGAAACAACCGTGCTCGTTGGCCTGGATGGGCCAGGAGCAGAGGGTGCCTTTCGAACTACTGAGGCATATGAAGTCCCAGGCAGAGCTGGGCGCGCCAGGACCAAGTCCTTAGCCTCGCGGAATGAGAGTCTATCCTGGGCCTGAACGGCTAGGATTTCTTTCTCCAGGAGATATGCACCACATTGCTTCGAAGAAGCAGGGTGCGGCTCTCCGCAATTGACACACTTGGCCACACACGATTTGGACTTATCGTGTGCGACCTTGGAGCAATTTACACAGACTTCGGGTGACCCCGACTTTGCACGTCTACATGAGCGATTCGTATGGCCGAAGCGGTGACAGTAATAGCACCGCCGCAGCAGTGGCACGAATGCCTTCACGCGGTAGCGGTACCAACCGGCACGCACCGACTCAGGGAGCTTGTCACAGTCGAACGTGACGAAGAGTGTAGGGGTGGGTCTCGAAGCCCCTCCCTGTTTTCTCATCACACGTTCGACCTTGACCGCCCCATGGCCGGCCAGCTCTAGGGTGATATCCTCAATGGAGTAGTCAACGAGTTCCCTCGCATAAACTACTCCTTTCACAAAGTTCATGGTAGAGTGCGGCGTCACACTCACCGGGGTGCCATGAAGTGTCCAAAGAGCACTTATCTTGGCCGCCTCGGCGGGATTCGCCGCATTCGCCAGAAGGCTGCCGTCCGAGAAACGGGTCACCTTCGGCTCTCTACCAATTGCACTAGCTAATCCTCTCCTCTGATGGATCATGTTGCCCTTAGACAACATGGTGCCATCAGTGGAGCGAATAACGAGGAAGCGTTTGAAGCCAGCGGGCTCGAAAACGCCAGGTAACCTCTGAATGAGGGGCCCCGATGTCATCGAGGCTCCGCCCTGTGCATTCTTCATCTTAGTCTTGGTCAGGAGCTCCGCACACGAGGGGGTAGAGGGGCCGGATTTGACGATCTTGGCTTGGTCGCCTACCAAAGTGGCAGCAGACCCATCCGTCCCCGCAGCCCCCGCGGATGGAGAGGAGCCCCGAGTCTCTTTCTTCTTTTTAGGAGAGGAGGGCGGGGAATGAACCCGCTTCTCACCCCCGCCGGTAGAAGCCCCCAGGCCAGATGGACCGGCCTCAGCCAGGTCCTTCTCTGAAATGGAGAAGGTCCCGGTGGGCGCAGGGGATTCATCCGGAGGAGATCCCTCCCCTCCTTGTCCTGCCTGAGAATCCACAGCCATTTGATGAGGACCTTGCATAGGGGCGGATTCGGGTTCGGTGCTTGGCGCCAAGCCCGGATTCCCCCCCATGGAAGGCCCTACCGTCTGAGGCTGGTTTTCCTCAAGGACCATGTCTATCACAGGAGGGGCCTCCAGTTGGCCATCCCCTCCCAGGACATCGCAGGTCCCCTTGGCAGCGTCATGAGTCTTTAGAGGGGAGGCACAGGCCTTGACCCCGGCAAGGTTTAATATTTTTGCCAGCAGGTCTTTTGAGGGAAGCGACCGAAGGGGCCTGGCTTCCCTCTCCCCCCTAAGGGGGTTTGCCCTACCGAGCCGCTTGTACGAGGGGCGGTCGGCAATGGGCTGCCTGCTGGCTTTCTTGGCAGTCCCCTTAGAAAGCATAGGAGGGACTGCCGCTGGAGATAGGGAGGTGCCCGAAAGCACCTCCAGAGAAGGGGGTGAGGGGGAGTCCCCTACACCCGTAGGCGTAGGAGAGGAGTAAGCCTCCTCTCCGGTTAAAGAGGTATGGAGGGTCCCCTGCGCAAGCACAGGGGGGGGGGACCTCCATCTTTTCTGTGGAGCTGCACGAGGGCGGCTCCGTTGTTGTTATAGGGGGAATTAAGGGGAGATGTTTTTTTGTTTCATCAATGGGCATGGTGACCCTCTTTGTTTTACAGGACGCAATCGCTCACCACCTCTTGCAGTAGCCCGCACTGCAAGAGGTGCTTACAGGCCCGGCAGAGCCAGGCGCCGCCATTTGGGACCACCCCTCCCGCCTGGTGGCCTGGCAGTCCTTCGGCATGGCGGCTCCACCTTGAACACGGCGTAAAACGGATAGATTTTGAAGACGAGAGGAAAAGGGATGTGAGGAAGGTATGGGTGGGGATGAAGCAGGTTGTTAAAAGCCAACCACCCCAGACCGGAGCTCAGGGGTTAGGGGACATTGTCCCCTCCCCCCTCAGCCCCGATCCGGGACGATTGGCTGAGAAGAAGGTCAGCTTCTACCCTGTGAAATTAGAGGCTGACCAGAGAAAGTTGTGGGAGAGGTTGTATGAAAAGCGACGAGGTAGGATAGGAATACAGGCTATCTGAAGGAAGGAAGAGAGGCTAAGCTGGGGCCGGACGGGGCGCTGGATCCCGTCAGCACGGCGGCCAGGATGGCAAATCGCCGCGCCCCTTACGGGGTAGCAAACAAAATCAACTTCACATTGTCTCTCGGGACTTCCCACCACCGAGACCTACAAGGGCCCAGCACTACTACAACTCTTGGTTGGGTTGTATCTACTATGTCCTCTCTGCTAATGTATATGGATCCACCACACCATCTTTATGGGCGAAGAGGCTGACCAAGTTCTTCTACGTGTGGAGGAAAAGGGGGCCAAGTGATGAATTTGGCCTTAGGCATCAGCAAACAAAGGTAACGGAGGGGCTCAATCTCCCAGCTTCATGAAAGAATTTAGTCAGAAAGAAATAGGCAGAGGTCAGTTAAGTGTCAGGGTCGCTTCATAGGAGAAAGAGGGGGGAATAAATATAGGCCAGTAAAAGAAAGTAATCGGGAAGGGGAGTAATAAAAGTCTAGTTTGTAGTACCAGGGGACCCTAAAGGGCCCCAGGGCTGATCCCATCACGACAAGAAGGCCAGAGCCACTCTAAGAGCAACCCCTGAAAAAGAAAAGGTCCCAGAGAGAGGGGGAGAAAGCAGCTAGGAAGATTCAGTCCAATATATTGGACTGAAGTCAGTTGAGGAAAAATATCTTGTACATTTCACTGTAAAATTGACATTAGGGTCCATTAAGAAAGATTGAAAGTCCTTTACAGGTGTTTACTAATTGGGTTGTATTGGCATATTGAGCAATTTTGCAAGCGTGTGAAGCCGCGCTATGGGAACCTTCACAATTGGTGCAACATTCATGATTCCCACAAGAGGAATTAGCTCTGAGAGGCATTCAAGCTTTTTTTTCCTAAGGACTTAGCTTTGCAGCCTATGATTTGTCAATCGACTATTACATCATTGGTCCTAACCCTCAGTTCCTCTCGTACTCAGTGGGGTTACCATTCACTAGTTATTTATTAAACAATGTAGGATAAAACTAACCTGTCTCACAATGGTCTAGACCCAGGTCACGCTCTCTTTCTATGGGTAAACAATCCAAACTTTGACGCCAAATCTACTCAGCAACGGACAGAATATTCATTGCTGGGTATTTGTCAATTGAGATTTTGTAGTCTGTTAAATCCGAAATCCATTAAATAGGGGTCTGACATACAACCCATCCTCAACTTCTCCTATTATTTGGAATACTGAATTCTTGCAGGACCTCACCCTGCTAGGAAAAGTTCAACGCTGCTGGACCAAGCATATATATAACTTATTATCACTATCTTACTCTGCCAGACTTTCTCAGTTAAATTTTTTTTTCTGTTAAAGGTACTCTTGCATGCTGACCTCCTACTGAGTTATAAAATATTCCATAACCTTTCTCCTATAAAACCATCTGACTTGTTCATACCAGCTCCCAAGGATAATAGAGGCCATCAATACAAAGTTTTTGTCCCGCATTCCTCAACTGAAGCACAAAAGCGATTCTTTACATACCATATCAAATCTACTTGGAACTCTCTTCCTTCTGAAGTTGTTGATGCCCCTTCAATCAACTCCTTCAAGTACAGGCTAACTAATTTTCTTGGGCCTCATATTTTTGAAACTTAAGACCTCCACCCACCTTGTATCTAATTGTACTTAATGATTCTTCTTCAGGTAAATATGTAGATTGGTGGCACACCCGAAAAAGTGGATTTTTGTATTTATATTTCGTTTACACATTCATGAATATTCATGCGCATTTGAGTCCTAGTTCTGCAAACATTAGAACATTATTCTATAAACAATTATGATTATATACTGGGGGGGATATGGCCCCCAGACCCCCCCCAATTGATTGAAACTCAGGATCATCATAGGGAAGTCCCCCTGCAGTGTTTATCCCCATATGAGCAGTCCCCTTAAATTTACTCAAAAAACGTGAAACATATTGGAAAACAGACGAAATAGTTTACGTCCCACCATTCGTACCGCCAATCTACATATTTACTCTTTTTCATACAACAGAGCCAAAGTTCTTGAATGCCACATAATAGCAGCCCTCTAGCTTTTCTGCCTTACTTCTATTTCCGGTAATTGTCTAGAGTATGGCCAGATCCGAGTCTTAGCTTATTTTGGGCAATCTTTCTGGGTAAATATTCATATTAGCGGCTCAAATGATGGGAAGTACTATTTCATACTATTTGTTTATAGACTAATGTCCTAAAGTTTATAGAGGTGAATGATTTAACCAAATCATGTCAGCACCTTTTAAATCATTTTGCAAATTATAATGGGGGTGGGGGGTAGAGTCTGACGTCAGATAACTTAAACGCACATGAATATTCCAGCAAGGGTGAATGAAAGGTAAACATACAAAATTCCACTTTTTCAGCCAAGCCATTAATCTACATATTTACCTTTTTCTGAGCTGAAATCTATGTGGACGAAGTTTAGGACGATTTCCGATTATATACTGGGGGGCTATGCCCCCCAGATCGCCCCAAATGATTGAAATCACAAGATCATCGTAGGCCCATTTCCCTGATAAGCCGTCCCCAACAATGAGCTAACCCTCAAAAGCTAGAATCACACCCTCCCATACTCACAACATTCACCCTATTTCCAATTCTGGGCTGGTGTGTCATTGCGTGAATACTAGGCTGCTGTCAGTGCCTCGTGTTATAGAGAATGGCCCTACTAGGTGAGTAAACCAGGTGAGAGGGCTGAGTGTACTCTAAATGTGGACTGACATAAGCGTTGTAGAATTTAAGGATAACTTCTTTACTCTTGTAGCTAATATTCCTCTTAATGTATCCTAGCACCCTATTTGCTCTATTTATTGCCTCAATACACTGCTTTGAAAACTTCAGTGACCTATCTACTACTACTACGCCTAAGTCGAAGTACGGCAGCTTATGTAAAGAAAATGAATTTTTTGCTATGTTTTAGTTTGCTATATTTCCTCTATGAAAATTTTAAATACATAACAAAATATGAAATAAAGTACCTCTTTCCTCAGTGAAGTCATTTGAATATGACTTAGGGCCATGAGTTCTTGCCTTTGGCACTAGAGTCTCGTCTCACTGATTTGTTATGCCGCGAAACATGTCATTGCGAAGGAATTACAGACAGAGTAAGTGACCGAACTTAGTTTTTAATTAGCAAGATTCCATCACACATTCTCTTTTATTGTGTTGCATTTAACATAAATAATAATTATCTAGAGAAATGAAAGTCCATAGATATACGAATTACCCCAACCTCTCCTCAAGTGATATAGGTCAGTAAGTAGTGAGAATATGTCTATTATAGCAATGTAACCTAAACAGCAATTCGCCGTTACTATAAACTTTGGTTGAAGAAAGAAAATAAAGATTATATCTCGAAAATACAATTTAATAATTAGAAATTAACATTCAATTTTTGAAACGGAATAAAATATTGTCATTGGAGAGGCACTTAGCTACATCATCCCACTTAAGAGAGTTGCGCACCTCTTCAAAACAAATATATACATAAAATTTTAGCCTAGGGAACGATTGCGCATTCGTACAATCCAGCCAGAGCGTGTCGCGATGCCTTTGTGCTGATTATAAATATTGAATCGCAAACTAGAGGCGGTGCCCACAGATTTAGATGAGACTGACACACCAAAAGATGGAGGGACGAAGGTGATGCGGTTTGGTTGTCCTCCCGAACTAGCGGCTGACAAGGCAATAAAACTTGAAACTAGTGACGTCCAGGGTTGCTATTTGGAATAGCAGTAAAAGGAAAAGAAGACAAGTGCTATTCAGGGACAGCATCTATGAATAGGGTTTCAGGGGGTCCAATAATACTGCATGACATTTAGTATCACTTTGAAGGACAAAAATCTTTAGCCTTCGGGAAAAGTGAAAATTGGGCGGTGAACGATAAGCTGAGCCACAACGAACGCAAACATGCAAATTGTTGTCAATTCTTTTGGGACAGCAGTAGCTTTATTAGCAGGTACTCTTGGAAAGGTAACGCAAACCTCACTAATCGCATCCACCAAACTGTCTACATATGAAAGGGTTTCGGCAGTTGGAGGTTAAGGATAGTCCGGAGAAGAAAGAAATTGACCAGAAAGGTGAAGATGCTACCATAAACTAACTCTGCAGCAGAACAGGACAGGCTTTCTTTCAATGATGAACGAATTCCCAACAATATGCAAGTCAGTTTATCCATTCACTTAAAACTGGGAGCCGTGAAACGGAAACTAGTCTTTAGTTGTCATAGGAAATCGTCTTATAAAACAATTCAACTGTGCGTGATTGCGTGTGGTGTGGTACGGATACAAAAGGAACCCATGACTGACATGAGTATTTGTTTTTGGTGGGATTCGAATTGGCTACCACAGTATGTTATGACCATGAATGGAGGAGCAAAATCGAGAATCCAGCCCCCAAACGAAAGATCAAGTAACGGTGGAACCTCCAATGTTGGTTATTTGTACGGCCTCTGGCCAACGAGAAAATATGAAATATCATGGTCAGAAGGTAAGAGCAGCCACGAGGGTATGGTAATGAACCAACGAGATTGGTATGGATCGCGTCAAAATGCGACGAAGGAAAAGGAAAAGGAGCCAGAGTTTTGCTATATCGTCTTTCAAACTTGGCTACACAAAACGATGTGCGATGAGCTTACGAGTAGCTCGAACACCAGGATGGAAAAGACCGTGAATTTCGTCGAAAACGTACCGATGATAAGCGAGAGGAATGAGAGAACGAGGACACTAGGCAATGAAATATTGATTATGGTATGCCTAGAAGTACTCACAAACAGTTCGATTTTTCGTATGTCTAGGTTAAAAGGATGTGTAGCGGTCTACACCCCTACGAATAAAAATATTTATTTATTACTGTATATATATATATATATATATATATATATATATATATATATATATATATATATATATATATATATATATATATATATATATGTATATATATATATATATATATATATATATATATATATATATATATATATATATATATATATTTGTTATAAACCAATTATCTATTTACCAATCTAATTACCAATTATCAATCTTCATTTGTTATAATCCATTTACCAATTATCAATCATTTGTTATACTCTAATTATCAATTATCATTTATAATTTATCATTTATTAATTATACCAAACTATATTTATCAATTGTCAATCCATTCCCGTTAACTCATTCAAATTTAATTCACTAGTAATTCTCAATACAATCATAAACTGTTACTGTATAAATTTACCCTTAAATAATCTAACTGTTTATTCAATAATATATATTTTTCTTAACTCTTTGTTTTTAATTTACGTATTTCCTCAACGTTGCACAGATTAGGACTAAGGAATTCGTCTGCCAATTTAGACTCGCGTTAGCATTCAAAAATTTATTCCTTCGAATAACGAAATATAGGTTTTTATGTTTATTGTAGTCTAGGAGATATCTAGGCTATTGCCGCAATATTCATTTAAGACCTATAAGTGACAGATCGATTGCGTTTCTATATCTTGATCTTAAAACAAGCCTTATTGTCAGGTGATCGGCAGGCAATGAATAGGCGAGTTGTGGGTCAGAGATTAAAGAAAAAGAGAAAGCACATCCGGTATAGGGTTAGAAGAGCACGGAACATAGTGAATGTCGCTTATAATTTGCAGGATGAAATCTGCGAGTATCAACTGCGGAGTGCACTAATGACGCCTAACAAGCAGATAGGGATCAAGCATAGGTTTATGTTCCGTAAGGGTAGTGAATTCACGACAATTAAAATACCGCCGGAACTAACGAACTTCGAAGTACACTCCAAGCAATTTTTTTTTTATTTTATGAGCCCATCGGGCGACTGCGTACTAGGGCAGAAGTCGCCGTTCTCACAGAAGAGCCTACGAATAGGCTATATAAAAAAAACGGATAAGAATATGTAAATAACAACGATACAAATTACAGAGACTAAACAAAACAACAACAAAAAAGAAATCAAAGCAAAAAGGCAACAAGAAGGAGACTTGCTCCGGCGTCGGGGGTAGCCGCCGCCCCCACCACAAGAACAAGCGACATGCAGAAAGAAGTAAAAACAGTGTCAAATAAAGTGGAAGAGGCCAACCTCAGCCAAAATGTCATATAGTCCGCAGGTCTCTGTGCACGAACTAGTCAATAGTACAGGGACAAATCGTAGCAACCCTGCTTGTTCTGGTACTGGGGCAGATGACGTGCGCGAAGATCACACAGTCTGGGACAATCAATAAGAATGTGTCGAACAATCTGGCGGACAACGCAGTCATCACAACAAGGCGCAGGCGAGCGCTCCATTAAATGGCAGTGCGCCCGCAAGTGTGTCCAATTCGGAGACGACAGAGAGCAACATGAAGCCGTTAATTGGTCCATGGGAACAGTCACGGCGCATTGGCACACAACGTTGAGTTCCGCTCGACCATGTCCAATCTTCTTTGTCAAGCAGCTAGGAGAGTTGCTCAAATTTCGGCTACATAATCGCTGTGAGGAAGAGAGAAACGCTGGTCAGGTCACCAAGTCCTCACGGACTATTTGCCACCCCAATTTTCCGGAATTCCTACATAGACAGGAACCCAGCAGAAGATAATCTCGAAGTCGGGTGGATTACCAAAAACGTGGAATCACAGATATCGCGAACCAGGGGATGTGGAGATTTCAATGCCCCGAGAGCCCTCAGGGAAATTCGTGAGTAGCTACAAATCACCATCCGGTCTCCGAACCGGGCACGTTGCGTTATCTGCAGTAACGAGAGGTGTATTGCAATCAGCTCAGCCGCGAAGATAGAGGCAGCGCTCCACTGACTTCAAACAGAGGGGATACAGTGTATAAAAAAACAGCCCCTCTTCCGTTAAAGAAGCTTTGGAAGCAGAGGCGTGGCGACAAATAGTCAAAGGTGGTACCCTCCAGGGTGGCGTCCTGGGCAGAATCAGGGGCGCCACCGGCCCGTGAGCTTCATCGAGCTGTTGAAGGAGTTTCCGAACTTTAAACCCAAGGGGCATACGGTATGCTGACGTCTCTTGTCGAAATCAACTGCGGATGCAGTGAGAGCTGTTGGCGACTAAGGGAGGCAACGGGCTCGGGAGTACAGGCGAATAATGACACTGTGCATTGCGTATATTCAGTGACATCTCCACAACATCGACAAGTAGACTCCCAATTGTCGACGGCCGGAAGGCATGGGTGCCATGCGAAAGCCGGTTTGGTGGATCGAGTCTACATTCCGCAATACGCCCTCGGGTACAGATGCATAAAACTCGTGTCAGTAATCGAACTTCGAACAAACAAGGATCGAAAAGAAAGTAAGACAGTAGTCCTATCAGCGTCCCAGGTGCTGAAGCTCACGGAACGAACAATATCCATGGCGCGGGTACAAGCGAACCTAAGGCTGCAAATATCAGCCTCCCAACTGAGGCGTCAGTCAAGTACGAGACCAAGGAAACGGCACAAGTCAACTAATTCCAGGAGAACAGCCTTTAGAAATAAGTATGTGGTCAAGATGGAGCCGCGGATGGCGCCAGAAGTGTGCCACCTTAGTCTTTGCCAAGGAAAATCGAAGCATGTGTGCTTCGGGATAACAAGGGCCCTGGTTATGTTCCTATTGAATTCGACGCTCCAGAGTTAGCATCTGGTCAGTACCAAAAGAGATCGAAAGATCGTCTACATCGAGCGTAGTGAGAACATATTGCGGCAGCACCGAGGTGATGCCGTTGATACTCAGGGCAAAGAGTGTGACACTGAAAACACTTACCTGCGGGACACCCTCTTCCTGCTCCATTGGGCAGGAGAGGGCTCTCCCATCCTTACGCGGAACCGACGATCTCGCAAAAATTCAAATATAAAGATTGGAAAGCGTCACCTCGTCCCCATCCTATGTAGAATCTCCATGATACCGTATCACCATGTGGTATCATAGGCCTTCTCCAGGTCGAAAAACGTGGTGGCGTAGTGCTGTCTATGGAGGAAGGTCTCGGAGACGGCATTTTCTAGTCGCAGCAGAGCATGCGACGTGGAGTACAACTTGCGAGAGCCGCACTCGACGGAAGAGGGCTGGCCTCCGTTGTCCATAAAAAAGTTAATCTAACATTTACCAATTTCGTCATCAATTTGAATACGCAGTGGGGCTGAGAGATTGGACGGAAACCGGCCTGGGTAGAGTGATCTCTCCCTTGTTTGCGAACAGCGAGCACAGTAGCGATTTACCAGGAGTCTAGAGGATACACTCTACCTAGATCCTGTTGAGCAATTCTAACAGAAAGTCCATGCTTCGCTCACCCAGGTATCGAAGCATAGCGTACGGGACCTCGTCCGGACCGGAAGCAGAGTCTGCGCACGAAGATAGAGCGGAACGCAAGTCACTCAATGTAAACCTGGTGTTGAAAGGTTTACCGTCTCTGTAGTTAAAGTCCAGTCGGTGGCCTTCCGTGACATCGCGACGCGCATTGAATGCTAGCGGAGCAGCATCCCAGCTAGAGAAGGCTGGGAAAGTGATAGCGAAGGATTCCGCAAGAGACGTGGGGTCTGAGATTGCGGCCCCATTCATTTGGATAGCAAGAGGCGGCCTTGCCAGAACTTGCCTCGAATACTTTCGACTCGATTCTATACCTCTGCTAGAGGAGTCTTCCTGTTAAGTGAAGACACGTATGCGCACTGAGAGCGGTGGGCGTACTTCGAAACATACCGGAACCTAGCCCTAGCTCGACGAAATTCACAGACAGTGAAATCATTCAAGCAGCACTTATAGCGCATGTAGGCATAACGATACTGTTTGGGGCTACATCATACTCGGCTGACCATCACGGAAGCGGTCGTAGTGCAAAACGGCTAGACGTCCTCGGAATAGTACTTGGGCCCACGGTGATGAGGTCGCCGGAAAAGAATTCAGCGGCCTCATCTATCGACCTAAACTCCTCGACTGAGACAAATAAATTAGTCATTTTATGAAATGCGAACCACTGCACCCGCGCTCTCATGTGGAAGCCGTCCAGGAAATGATATTTGGAGGGGAAAGTGATCATTACCATGGAGATCATCGACTACTCCCTACCCCAAATCAAGCTGTGCTATCGGAGCGTTCAAAGATAGATCGAGACAGGAAAATGAAGCGGTTCTCGAGCAGTGAAGCGTACACTCATCCACATTCAGGACACCTATCTCCAGCTCGTTGAACAGATCAGCAAGCTCCTGACCCCTAGGATTGATCGAGTAGTCTCCCCAGATGGGTGTCTACCGTTCAAATCCCCGAGCAAGAGAAAGGGCCTCGGCAGCCCTACCACGATGGGCCGGAAATCCACAGGGCCCAAGGCGGCTGACGATGGAATGGACGCAGAAATAATAGTATACCTCTTAACCAGGTGCAGCTGTACAGCTACTGTTTGAAGGGCGGTATCTAAAGCAAAGAGAATAACGGAGACATGCCGGGTGTAAATGTCACATTCTCCTGGCCGGTCCTCATCCCGTGGTAGTGTGGTTGCAAAACTCTTCTACTCCGGAAGGGTGGTCAGCAGGCACGCGCCCAGCATGATCTCCTGAAAAAAGATAGCTAAGGGAAAACAGGAGGATACAAACCTCCAGAGCTCGTCCCAGTTCTCCAGGAGTACGCCGCAATTCCATTGAAGGACTATGCCCTCCAGGCCAAGCTCGGAGGAAATGCCAGGCCCTGTTCGAAGAGAAGACCCTCACGGGAATGGCTGTACACTTCCCGGGGACAGAACTACAAGTGCTGTTGGCCGGACAATGTGCTGAAGGCACTGTCACTCCTGGACTTATCGGTAGAGGTTGGGCTCGCCTTTGAGCATTTTCCTTCTTCCGCCTCCAAACCATGGGCAGGCATATAGGCTTCGGGGGCGGAGATCCCTCCTTAAGAGGATCTACCGCCTTCGAGTCACCTAGCCTAGGAACCAGAGCTGCCATAGTGCTCTCCTTCTTTCGGGAGGCAGCTTATGAACCTCGGTAGATGATCTTACACCAACTTCAGGGCGTTGACACCTGTGAATCTAACGACTCAGTGGAGGCGAGCGGCCGTTTCGCCTACGGAAAACGGTCACGCTAAGGGAATATGGGGGGGGGGGCTGGTTTTAGCCTGGGTGTGAGCGCTTTGTGTCGCCAGGGTTCCGAATGGGCGCGGAAATGACCGTGTTCGTAGGCCTGTAGGGGACAGGAGCAGAGGGTGTCTTTTTAAACATAGGATGTTCCAGGCAGCACCGGGCGCGCCAGCACCAAGTTCTTGGCCTCTCGAAATGAGAGACGATCTTGGTAGTAGCGGTTCGTGTATAGGCACCGTGGAACTGTAGCACGCCCTATTTCCACTCGATATTTTCGATATCATTCAATATAATGAGTCCCTTTTTATCTCTAATTCTTTCTTTATACTTGTATACTATATAATCATTAAGCGTAAAGTTAGTAGCCATTCCCTAGTTTATGAAAAAAATCCAAAAATCCTTGTTTAGAACTGTGCGCTTCACAGTTCCCACGACGAGGTGTTTGGATGGTGTGCGCATGCTTACATGTCCAAGATAGGAAGCTGAATGCTATGGAGGGAGAGCACTGTGGCTCACGCAGTACCGACATTGGTGTGCTCATCGAAGGTAGTGTTTCTTTTTTACTCCGTGTGTGTTATGCTTGTAAACGTGTTTATAATTTTGAATGTGATAAAGCATAGAATTTAATTCATTTTTTCTTTTGTTCTTTAACTAAATAATATAGATGCTGAAATTTATCTTGGAAAATAATCTAGATGAATATCTTAGAGGAATTACAAATCTGATAAAAATCCTCTTGGCAATTCCCATAACTACATCAAATGCAAAATGCTGCTTTTCAACACTCAAAAGAATAAAAACTTTTCTAAGGAGCACTATGAATTCTGAAAGACTAAATGCACTTGCAGTGCTTTCAATGGAGAAAAATTCCCAGTAGTCATCCAGAGATCAAGGACAAAATAATTAATCTTTTCGAGCAAATTAAAACGAGAGAAATGGATTTTGTCTTTAAATGAATGGATCAATGTAGGCTATTAGTAAGTAAAAAATGTTTAATTTTGTTCTGTTTAGGATTTTATAAAGTTTATCTAGAAATGTTCTTTTTATATATTTATTTCCTTTTACACAATATTGAAACAATGCTAACAAAATTTGATGCAGCCCTACCCCCCTAATTTTAGCTACGAGCCACCACTGGATCCAGAGCCTGAATGGCCAAGATTTCCTTTTCAAGGAGATAGGTACCAGATTGATTCGAAGAAGCGGGATGTGGTTCTCCGCAATTGACACATTTGGATATACACGATTTGCATTTATCATGTGTGGCCTTGAGCAACTTACGCAGGCTTCGAGTAACCCCGAATTTGCACGTCTTCAGAAGCGAATCATGTGGCCGAAGCAATGGCTCTAGTAGGACCTACGCGGCAGTGACACGAATGCTTTCACGTGGTAGCAATACAACCGGTAAGTACCGTCTCACGGAGCTTGTCACAGTAGAACGTGACAAAGAGTGTCAGGATGGGTTTCAATGCCCCCACCGTGTTATCTCACCATACGTTCGACTTTGACAGCTTCTTGATCGGCCAGCTCTTAAGTGAAGTCATCTATAGAGTAGTCCACGAGTTCCCTCGCATAAACTACTCCCTTCATAAAGTTCATGGTAGAGTACGGCGTCACACTCACCGGCGTGCCATCAAATATCCCAAGAGCACTAATCTTGGCCTCATCGGAGGGATCCGACGCATTCGCCAGAAGGCTCCGTCCGAAAACAGGTCATCTTCAGCTCTTTACCAATCAGGCTAGATAATGCTCTCCTCTGATGGATCATGTTAGGGGATAGTGTGAGCTCGCGAGAAGTAGTGGAACGCCTGCAAAATAACCTTCTCAAGATAGGTAAGTGGTCCGAGAAGTGGCAGATGCCATTTAATCTTGACAAGTGAAAGATAATGCACATCAGCCATGCTAAACCTCGGTAAAACTACTTCCTGCTAGGCAAACAGCTAGAGACCACTGACCTTGAAAAAGATTTAGGCGTGCTAATTAGCAGTGATCTAAAGTTCTCCAAGCAGTGCCTCCAGGTAAAAAAAAGGGCCAAGAGAATGTTAGATGTACATAAAGATACATTTTCGCTTCCAAAATGAGCAGATTGTTCTCGACTTGTACAACTCGCTAGTCCGGTCACACCTTGAATGCGCCTTTCAATTCTGGTACCCCACCCTTGCGGAAGGACATTGAATGGCTGGAAAGGGTATAGGCCAGGGCTACTAAATTGATCCATTCCCTTAGACATAAGAGTTATTAGCATCGGCTATGAGAACTGGGAATGTTCTCCCTGAAGACGTGCCAGTTAAGAGGCCAGCTGATTGAAAGTTTTAAGATTATACGAGGAGTTAAAAACGTAGATCACAGGAGGCTGTACACGTTGAATGCAAATGTTGCACGTTACCACAGTTACAAACTGGAATTACCGCAATTCGATACTAGGATTTGCGGCAACTTCTCCCGTACAAAATCTGCGGAACGTGGAACGGTCTACCTCCAGGAGAGGTGATCAGTTCGTCAGTCGAACAGTTCAAATCTCGACTTAACGAGATAATCCACACCTTGACCTAGATGGTACTACCTTGGTATAGACTATAGTTTACAGGCTAGTAGATAGGTTTTAGCATATATATAAAAAACCCTGATTGTATTCTTGTTTACAGCACAATCAAGCATCTTTTCTGCTTCCTGGCCCGCCTAAGCAGGTGGGAGAGGTGGGTGGGGAGAGCCTTCATCTATGCCACGCTTTCTATAGGTTAGGGACTTCCCAAAATAATACCTCTACGGTATAGTCAGCAATGTCCTTTGAAGTACTAATTTTCCTTTTCTTTGTGAATCTCTCCTTGTATATATATATATATATATATATATATATATATATATATATATATATATATATATATATATATATATATATATATATATATATATATATATTTTCTTCTTACTGAACCTAACTGCTTTTCGGGGGGGGGGTACTGTAAAGAAGTAAGTTACATAAAAAAATAGAAGACCTAATCCCCAACCATCATTATCTTGGAGAGTCAAGAAACACCAGTCTGTGTCCTCTCTCCCTTCCCCTCCCCCCATTCCCACTCTCCCTACCCATGGCCGAACCCACGAAGGAGAAAACGACACCCAATACTCCTAGCCTGCAAAGGGGAATAAGGTACCACCTTTGCCCCCAAAGAAGAAACCGAACACGCAGCACTATAATAATAATAAAATAATAATAATAATAATAAAATAATAATAATAATAATAATAATTTCATTTCCTTTCAGGTTTTAGCTGAGGCGGATGAGACTAAAGTTGAATCCGCAATTGTGGGAGACTCTATTGTAACTTGACACCTTTTGTAGATCAAATCCTAAAAGACGCAAACGTTTTTGATGTGTCCATTGAGGACATAACAAATTCTATGGACTCTCTCCTTCAGGAAGTCAAGAAGGACACAGTACTTGTCCTGCACGTGGGAACAAATGACAGGCTAACCAAAAGATCTTAAGAATTGCTGGACAAATATAATAAAATGATTAAAGCATTAAAAAGAAAACAAATAATTTTAATATTTCAGGCATTCTCCCACAGAGCCTAGGCACAGATATGTTTTTCAGTAAAGCCCACTACACAAATAATTGCCTTGAGGCTATCTGCAGGAGCGAAGGTGTAGAATTTTCAAACTTCTAGAATGACTTTTAATAAAAAAAGAACTTTTTCTTTCAGAAGGACGCCACCTCAACATTATGGGTTCAACATGGTTGCCACGATTATTCACAGAGGTAATCGCAATTGTTCAGATACTAAAGAGATTTCACGCACTGAAAAAATGAATAATTCTTTCCATATTATCAGTCGTCAACACATATCCTGTGTCCTACTTAACGCGAGAAGTCCGTAAGACAGCAACTATGAAATCATTTCCGTCACGGAATCGTGGTTAAATTTCTCAAGTAAAGACAGAATTCCAAATGCCAGGATACACCATGTTCTATAATAAAAGATTAGTAGGCGCTAGCGGAGGAGTTATTTTAGATTTGAAATTATCACTTTTCCCCACTGCAAAGAGCTTTTAAAATCCCGGAAACCATTAATGCAGTTTTTGTAGAAATCTAAGATGTATGAGGGGCGGTCAATAAGTTTTGAGAATCGGTAGGGCAAAAAAGAGGAAGGAGGATGGCTGTTTGTGGGAGTGTTAGCACAAGTTATGATAAGTCAGGACCTGCAGCCGTACGCTCCTGCCTCGTCTATTTAAGAAGCAGCAGCTGATCGCAGATCGTCAGTCACAAATTTTTCAACAATGGAGAAGGTTGAGCACCGCGTAGTGATCAAATTTTTGACCAAGGAAGGGAAGAATGCAAAAAGAGACCCATGAACGAAAGGTTGCAGTGTACACCGACACCGCCCCTTCCTATGCAACCATTGCTCGCTGGAATAGGGAGTTCCACCATGGTCGTGAGTCCTTTGAAGATGACCCCCGTCCAGGACGCCCGTCAGACGTGACCAACGAGGACAATGTGGCCCTTGTGGAGAGGATGATCCTCGAAAATCGACGGGTGAAGGTCGAGGAAATCGAGCGAGAACTTGGAATATTACATAGAAGTGTTTGCCCGTTGGGTCCCTAGAAACATCTCGCCTTAAGATCGATTTCAACGTCATCAAAGTCCACAAGGCCAGAGTTGCACAAGCTGCCCTGCGCGAGTGCGGATTCGATGAGCTCAACCATCCCCCATACAGTCCAATTCTAGCCCCTAGCGACTACATTTTATTCCGTCAGCTCAAGGCTACACTGCGTGGACACCGGTTTGGGGACAATGAAGATGTCCAGCTCGCCGTCCAGGAGTGGATTGAACAGCAATCGGGAGATTTCTGGTTGTCGGGAATTCGAAGCCTCAGGGACAAGTGGCGCAAGTGCATTGAAGTCGAGGGTAGTTATATTGAAAAATAATAAAACACTTTTCCTCATATCTCGTTTCCTTATATCCGAATTGCAAAACTTATTGACCGCCCCTCGTATATAGGAATACTATGCTAATATCTGGTTTTCTATAGGCGCCCGAAGCAGGTCGTAGAAGTTGATACAAATTTAGGTGAGATTATTAATGATATAGCTTGTAGGCACAACTCGTTAATATTAACTTACCCTGTAAAAACTAGGGTGAGCCGCTTTCTAAATCTTCTCGAAATCATCTCTACCAAGGCCTCCTGAATGGTCCCCTTTACCAAGTAGTAGACGTGCCTACACGAGACCCGACTATTCTAGACTTAGTCCTAATCTATGATCATAACATGGTAACTGACCTTCATGTTGGCTACTTTTTCACAAGCAGTGACCACATCCAGGTGGAATTTAAAGTAAACTTCAAAGTAAATGATAATTACTACAAAGAGGATGCTAATGCTCTCCTCATATCGGATTTCGCAAACGCCAATTGGGAACTAATGTTTAACGAATTACAAAATCAGGATTAGTCACTCCTAACTTCTAACGAAAATCTCTAAGAATGTTGGAATGCTTTCTTGTCTATAATTAACACAAACTGTTCAAGATGCCTCCGACAAAAAGAAACCAAAGGCTACAACTGCAAAGCCAAGATGATTCAAGATAGAAATTCAAAATTCTCTTGGACAAAAGAAGGCGGCATACACTAGATTTCGGAGAACAAAATTATATGTAGATGAAAATAACTTTAAAAAGGTAAAAAAAGAAACGAAGAAGCTGATAAACTCATCCAAAAGAATATATCTTTCAGCAAGTAAAAACCGATCCTAAATTATTCTTCAGCTATGTATTCGAATTGTAAAAAGCCAACCTGCCCATCGATTGGGCCACTCCTCTCTCAAGATAACGACACAGTGGATGATAATGAGGAGATGGCCCAAATTCTCAATATTCTTTTCGCCTCTGTGGTTATTACCTAATATGAGACCAACATCCCAGTTCCAGTGGATTTATTTGACAACAATGAACAAACCTCTGAATGACTGTATTTCTGAAAACGAAGTCAGAGAAGGCCTGGAAGCAATTAACGTAAATAGTTCTCCTGGTCCAGATGGTGTTCACCCTCGCATTTTATATGAAATACGCAAAACAATCACTGTCTCCCTGACACATATATTCAATAAATGTTGTACCAAACGATTGGAAAATAGCGAATGTTACATCAATATTCTAAAAGGGAGACCGCTCTCGTGCCGAAAACTACCACCCTATTAGTTTAACCTCAGTAATTGGGAAACTATTTGAAAGAATAATGAGAGACAAAATTGTGGATTACCTAGAAACGAAAAGCCTTATAAAGATTCCCATCATAGATTTTGTCGAAAACGATCATGTTTGACAAACTTACTTCATTTCTTTCACGTCATATTCAAAATATATGATGAAGGCCAAGCTGCCGATATTGTGTATTTCGATTTTTAAAAGGCATTTGACAAGGTGCCACACAAACGATTGATGGCCAAAATTAAAGATCATGATATAGTCGGGAACTTGTTAAATGGATAGAAAACTGGCTTAATAAAAGAAGTCAAAGAGTAGTAATTTATGGCCGCTCCTCCATTTATATTCAAGTAACAAGCGGCGTGCCTCAAGGATCAGTGCTTGGACCAGTACTCTTCCTCATCATAGACATCAGAATAATGAACAAGTTATCAATGTTTGCAGATGATACCAAAATCAGGAGACGTGCAAAAACATCCGAAGACCGTGCATTGATTCAAGAAGAGATAAACAAATTGGTTGAATGGGCGAGCAAATGGCAAATGAATTTTAACGTTCGCCAAGTGTAGCTCCCTCCACATTGGTAAAAACAACGAGAGAATCAACTATAAAATTGGCGGAACCGACATACCACAAGTCAACGTGGAAAAAGATGTCGGTGTAGAAATTTCCAGTGAACTTAATTTTTGTTTGTTTGTTTTTTAATTTTAGGAGCCCATCTGGCGAATGCCTAATTATGCATAGGTCGCCGTACACAGGACAGCCTAGTACTAGGCTACATTAAAATAATGTCGAAAACAAAAAAACAATAAAATAAAATGAAAAGGGCAACAAGCAGGAAGCACGCTCCTGCGGCGGCGGAAGGCCCGCCTTCCCTCGGCGCAGGAACGTGCAACCTACAAAAAAAACAAAAACAAAAAACCCAGTTAAATAAAAAGGAGGAGGCCAGCCTCCTCCAAAAGTCATACAGTCCACAAGTCAGTGTGCACGAACTCGTCCTGAGTACAAGGGATAAGTAGTAGTGACCCTGCTCATCCCGGTACCGAGACAGGTAGCGTGCGCAAAGATCACCCACCTGGGACATTCAACAAGAATATGCCGAACAGTCTGGGGGGACAACATTCATCACGATATGGCAAAAGGCAAGCGCTTCATAAAATGGCGCTGCTTCCCACGAGTGTGTTTAATTTGGAGAGGGAAGAAAGCAACCTGAAGCCGTCGCGGCATTGGGGAAGGGGTCCATGGGAACAGTCGCAGCGTAATGGCACGCAACTTTTGATTCCCTTCGATCGGCTCCCATCTTCTTTGCCAAGCAGCCCGGAGAGCTTCCCGTATTCCTGCCATGTAATTGGTGTGAGCAAGAGCGAAACGCTGGTCTGGTCATCCAGTCCTCGCGAACTCTTTGTTGCCCTAATCAACGCACTCATTTCCTGATATTCTTACATGTCCAAAAAACCAATATGATCTTGACATGCGCCCGGCTCGCCAAAACCGTGATGACACGAATATCGCGAACTTGTGGGCGCTTTGTGAGTCGTTATAAATCACAATTCGGTATCTGAACCGTGCACGTCGCGTTATCTTCTGTACATAGCGGTGTATTGCAACCGGTTCGGCGGTGAAGGCAGACACAGCGCCAGGCAGAGTCCAGCTGACTTCAAACAGAGTGGATACGACATGGAAACCAACCCCATCTTGGGTCTTGGAGCCACCCGTATACAGTGGCATGATTTCAGCGTAACACGGAGTGTGCTCCAAAGAGGTTGAATGCAATACTCCTGAGGCTGTAGAACGTTTGGGAGCAGAGGCGTGGCGACAAAGAGTGAAAGTTGGTACCCACCAGGGTGGCGTCCTAGGCAAAACCAAGGGCGCCACCGACCTGAGAGCTATACCGAGCTATCGACGGAGTTTCCCAGCCTGAAACTCAAAGGGCTTAGGGTATGCATGGCATCTCTCGGCGTCATAAGCACCGTCGAGATCAGCTGCGGATGCAGTGAGAGCTGTAGACGACTGAGGGAGGCGCCGGACTCGCGTGTACAGGCGAATAATGCACTGTGCATGACGCAAAGCGAGTATCATCTCCCTAGGATCGACACCTAGGCTTTCAATGGAGGACGTGCGGAAGGCACTGGTTATCAGCCGAAGGCTGGTGTGGTAGATCGAGACAACCTTCCGCAATACACGCTTGGATGTGGATGCATAAAACTCGCATCCGTAGTCGAGCTTTGAACGAACAAGGATCGATAAAAAGTAAGGCAATTGCTTTAGCAGCGCCCCAAGCACTGAACGTCACGGAACGTAGAATATCCATTGCGCAGGTACAATAGATTCTAGGGCTGCGAATATCAGCCTCCCAGGTGAGGCGTCGGTCAAATATAGGACCTAGGAAACGATGCGAGTCCACAACTTCTAGGCGCACCCCATTTAGAAACTAGTCTGGGTTAGGGTGAAGCTGTGGATGGCGGCAGAAGTGCAACACCTTATTATCGGCCAAGGAAGACCGAAGCCTGTGCGCATGCCACGGACGCGGTTCAATGCCCATTGGCGGCGACGGTCCAGAGTTGGCATCCGGGCCGCACCAAAATAGATCGAAAAGTCGTCCACGTAGAGCGTTTTGAGAACATCTTTCGGGAGCACCGAGGTGACGCCATTGACCCTCATGGCAAAGCGTGTGACACTGAGGACACTTTCCTGAGGGACACCCTCTTCCTGTTCCATTGGCCTGAGAGGGCTGTTCCCACCCGTACGCGGAATCGACGATCTCACAAAAATTCAGATATAAAGATTGCGAGGCATCCTTTCCCCCCCATCGTGTGGGGAGTTTCCATGATATCGTATCGCCATGAGAGATCATAGGCCTCCTTTAGATCAAAACACAACGTGGCATAGTGCTGGCTACGAAGGAAGGTTTCGCAGACGCTATTTTCATGTCGGAGCAGAGCATATGAAGTCGAATGGAACTTGCAGAAGACACGTGGAATCCGCTGACATAAAAAAGCCTAATCTAACATTTACCAATTTCTCCATCAACTTGCAAACGCAGGAGGTTATATGAGATATTGGGCAGAAACCACCGGGGTGTCGTGATCTTGACTCGGTTTGCGAAATGCTAGTACAGTAGCCATTCGCCAGGACGATATCATCTACCAAGATCTAGTTGAATAAATCTACCAGACCATACCTTGCTCATCCAGGTGTCAAAGCATGGCCTATGGTACATCGTCGGGACCAGTGGCGCTGTCCGCCCACGAAAGGAATACGGAGCGCGAATCACTCAATGCAAACCTGTCATTGAAGAGATCTCCGCCTCTGGAAGTACAGTCCAATTGGCAGATTTCTGCGATATCAAAACGCGCATTGAGTGCTGGCGGAGCAGCATCCAAGCAAGAAAATGCGGAGAAAGCGGTCGCTAAGGACTACGCCACGCACGTGGGGTCCAAGATTGAGGCTCCATTCTCGTGGAGAACGGGAGGGACTTTCTCGAGAACATGCAACGAATCCTTATGACTCACTTCCACACATCTGCTAGAGAGGTCTTGCCCTTAAGGGAAGACACGTATGTCTGCCAAGAATAGCGGCAGCCGTGCTTCGAAATATACCGGAACCTAGCCCTAGCTCGACGATAATTCCTCCATAGTGAAACTGTTCAATCGGGGCTTATAGAGCACGGTTGCATAACGCTTCTGTTTTAGGGCCGCCTCACTCTCAGTTGACGATCGAGGACGCGCCGGCGTGCAAAACGGCTACACGTTATAGGAATAGTAGTTACGCCCGCGGCGATGAGGTTGCTGCAGAACTCAACGGCCTCATCTACCAACCTAAACTCCTTGACTGAGAAAGAGAAATCAGTCATTTCCTGAAATGCGGACCACCGCGGCTGCGCCAAGCACCACCGGGGCGGGCTCTCAGTCTGCAGCAGCCAGGAAAATGATATTTGAATGGGAAAGTGATCACTACCATGGAGGTCATAGACTACCCCCGACCATAAATCAGGCTGTGCATCTGGAGAGCACAGAGATAGTTCTAGTCGCCTAAATGAGACGTTTCTCGGGTAGTGATGCGTAAACTCATCCACATTTAGGACTCCTATATCCAGCTCGTCAAGGACATGACCTCTGGGATTGATCGAGCTGTCTCCCCAGCGGGGGTATACTCTATTCAAATTCCCGAACAAGAGAAATGGACTCGGCAAACGTTCCGCGACGCGGCGGAAGTCCCCCACGTCCAAGTCGGCTGACGGTGGAATGTACGTAGAAATAACATCATACCTCATATATAGGTGAAGCTGACCAGCTACATCCTCTCTTAAAAGAGGTATCTATAGCAATTATAAGAACGGAGACATCATGCTTGGTGTACGTGCCGCATCCTCCTACCCGGCCTCCATCCTGTGGTGGTGTGGTCGAAAACCCTTATACCTCGCGACGGTGTGCAAGGGACTCGCACCCAGCATGGTCTGCAAAAGATAGCCCGGAGTCTGCGAAAATTGCATTGAAGCAATATGCCCTCGAGCCTATGTCTGAAGAGATGCGGAGTTCTCTTCGAAGAGAAGACTCTTGCAGAATGGCCGTATGCTTCTCAGAGGCAGAACCCCGTTGGCCGAACAATTTGATGGAGGAGAGGTGGTTTCGGAGGCGGAGTTATCCTTTAGAGGATCCACCGTCTTCGAGTCTCCCAGCCTAGCACTGGGTGTGGGCGTAGGAGCCGAAGCTGCTTTGGTGCTGTCTTCCTTTTATGATGCAGCTTTAGTAACCCCTTACGATGGCCTCATGACTAACTTCAGTGCTGTTGCCTCCTGTGAGTCTAATACTCGGTGGGGGCGTGCGGCCGTTTCTCTTTACGGGAAATGGTCACGTTGGAGGAAGAGAGGGGGGCTGGGAAGCCCTGCTTCTACCCGAAGCTGGGTGTGAACCCTTTGTGCCGCTAGCTTTACCAGGGGAGCGCCCAGGGTGAGTAGAACCGGCAGAAGGTTTCCGAATGTGGTCGGAAATTAGTCAAATTACCGCTTCAAAGAAGCGGGTTGTGGACCTCCGAACTTGACACACTTGGCAACGCACGATTTGGAATTAGAGTGTGCGCCTTGGAGCAACTTACACATACTTCAGGTAATCCCGACTTTGCACTGTTACAGCAGCGATTCGTATGACGGAAGTTTTTTCAGTAGTAACGCCTCCGCGGAAGGGCACGAATTCTTTCACACAGTAGTGATACCAACGACTCATGGAGCTTGTAACAGTCGAAAGTAACGAAGAGTTTAGGGGTAGGTCTCGATGCTCCTCCCTGTTTTCTCATCACACATTCAACCTTGACCGCTCTGTGGTCTGTAAGCTCTAAGGTGATGTCATCGATGCTGTAGTCCGCCTGCTCATGGTAAAGTGCGGCGTCACTCTCACTCGCGTTTCATCAAGTGTCCGAAGGGCACTAATCATGTCCGCCTTGGACGGATTCGACGCATTCGCCAGAAAGCTCCTGTTCGAGAAACGTGTCACCTTCAGCTCTCTACCAATCACGCATGCTAATGCTCTCTTCTGATGGATCATGTTGCCCTTAGCCAACATGCTGCCATCAATGGAGCGAATAACGACAATCGTTTGAAGCCAGCGGGTTTGAAAACACCAGTTACTCGCTGAGTGAGGGGATCCGACGTAATCAAGGATCCGCTCTGCGCACTTGTAATTTTGGTCTTTGCCTGCCACTCTCCACCAGGGGGAGCACCGGGGTCGGATATGCAGAGCTTGGCTTGGTCGCTTACTGAAACGACAGCGGACCCTTCCGTCCTCGTGGTTCGCGTTGAAGGAGAGGGACCCTTAGTCTTTTTGTCTTACAGTTTCTTTTCCTTTTAATAGAGGAGGGTGGGAAATGAACTCGCTTCTCTCCTTCGCCGGAAGGAGCCCTTAATCCAGATAGACGGGCCTCAGCAAGATCCTTCTATGAAGTGGAGAAGTTATTGGCTGTACAAAGGGGGCACCAGCCGGGGAAGGAGATCCTTCCTCTCCTTGTGAGGCCTTGGGCGCCCGATCCGTCTGACGAGAAAATTGCACAAAGGAGGACCTGGGATCTGTGCTTGGCACGAGCCCGGGTTCTACCCCATGGAAGATCCTAGCGTCTGGGGCTGAGTCACCTCAGGGACCTTGTCCATCTCAGGGGGCCTCCATGGTGCCAGCACCCTCTAAACTCAGAATACATGAGTGCAGACCTTTAGGGGACACATACCGACGGGCCCTGCCATCCCTTGCCCCCCTAGGGAGGTTGGACTTATCGTGCAGCTCCACCCGGAGCGTTCAATTTTAGGCCGCCTACGTGCTTTCTTGGCAATCCCCTGTGAAAGCAAAGGAGGGACTGCCGCAGTAAAAGAGACTGAGTCGCCCATGGACGCCTCCATAGGAGGGAGTGAGGGGCAGTCCCCTGCACCCGTATGGCTAGGAGAGGAGTAAACCTTCGCTCTGGTAAAATAAGTTTGGAGCGGCCCCTTAGAAAGCACAGGGGGGGGGGAGGTGGCTCCTTATCTGCCATATAGCTGCCCGAGAGCGGCTTCGACGATGTTACAGGGGAAGTAGAGAGGGTATTTAAAAAAATTTGATCATTTGGTATGGTAAACCTATTAAATTCACGGGACACAAACGTTCATAACCCCACAGCTACCCCATGGAAGATCAAGTACACAGAGGCCTCTTCCCACGCCCAGTGGCTAGGCAGGCATTCAGTCTCGCGGCTCCACCTTGGGTTGTGCGTAAAATCGATAGACTTTGAAAGGAGGAGAAAGGGTGGGTGAGGAAGGTGAGGGTGGGGGTAGGGCAGGTTTTTAAAAACCCACCACCCCAAACTAGAGCTCAGGGGTAAGGGGGCGTTGTCTCGTCCCTCTCCCACTCCTATCCAGGGTAGTTGGGTGAAAGGAAGCTGGTCGGTGTTACCATGTAAAATTATAGGCCGACCAGAGAAAGTTGTGGGAGAGGTTGTAGGGAAAGTGAGGAAAAAGGGTAAGAAGACAGGGTGTCAGAAAGGAGAAGATGCTAAGCTGGAGCCGGACGGGGCACTGAGTCCCGTCAGCACGGCGGCCAGGAAAGCAAATAGCCGTGCCCCTATGTGGTCGTATACCTAGATGTTGGCTGCAATCGCTTGGTGAAGGTTTTCTGAGATTCCATTGATCCCTACAGCGAACAGGGACACGCTCAAGACGCTGCCCTGGAGAACGCCTTCTTCTTGTCGGAATGAGTTTGATTTGGCCCTTCCCAATCTTACAGAAAAAGCGTGGTTGTTTAGGAAGTTTTGAATAAATTTGGGCAAATGTCTGGGTAGGTCTAGGTTATCGACTAAGTGGTTTCTCCTGACGAATGCATTATATACCGAGGATTCCAGGCGGATGAGGGCGTCCACAGTTGAATATAATTTTCGGAAATTCCACTGTGATGGGGATATGTGAGATTCTGTTTCAAGGAACCACGTCAGGCGCACGTTCTCCATTTTTTTTCCAATGAGTTTGCACAAACAAGAAGTTAAGGTGATTAGGGGTTAGTTTTGATGACTAGTTGGATCTTTACCTTGCTTTCAGAAACCGAGAACTTTGGCCTTTCTCCACGTATCTAGGAAAGCTTTTCCTATTAATATCTTGTTTTATATGTCTAGGAGGAAGCGCTTTCCTCCTTCACCCAGATGGCGTAGCATTGAGTATGGTATGTTGTCTGGGCCTGGAACCGTGTGGCCACAAGATGAAAAAGCTGTGTCGAGCTCTTTTTTGTTGAAATTCTCGTTCTAAGATTTGGCCTCCCTTGATGAGAAATTCCACCTCCTATTCCAATTTGTAAATGTGACACCTTTTGATCGATGTTGGATTGGCTCTCCACACTGCATAATTTGCTGTGCAAGTTTCTGTTGATTCAAGGTGTGAAGCATTTGCGCAGTTGAGGCAGGTAAGCGTGAAACACTGGTCCTTGCGACGGAAGGCCTTTATATAGTGTGCATACGATTGGCAGGAATAACATATTCTGGGGTTAGGTTTAAATTCCATTACTAAAATGTGACGACATCCCAGATATATGTGTTTAGGCAGAATATCTAAGCCAAATGAGACAAAATAAGTGTTTGTTGGTACTTTGACGTTTTTAACTACTTTGTGTACTCTGTGTACTTGAGTGACAGAGTATTCACCTAATTCTTCACATAGTTGGGCTTTGTATATTGGGAGAAGTCTGGCTCTATTATCACACCCTTACACATGTTAACGGAGGGGTGTGGGAGTTATAGCGTACGAGAAGTGCAGGCGAGCGGCTTAAAAGCTTTGTTTGAATGAGTTTTTTGAGACTCAGGATGGCCGAGGGGATTCGCCACTGGCTAACAGTGGTCCAGCGACGCGGAAAGCTGTTCGCAACTCGCCTACGCTATTATTTTTTTTCTTTGGCCCTTTTCCTACTCCCCTCTATCTATAATGGTGCCCAGACCCGGGAGGGGGAGCGTTAGCCCTTGGATAACATTTCCAAACGGGCTCTCTTTATTTCTTCAAAATACGCTCCACTTCTAGGAGGGGGGTGTATAGCGTACGAGAAGTGCAGGCGAGCGGCTTAAAAGCTTCGTTTGAAAGTCTTTTTGAGACTCAGGATGGCGGAGTGGATTCGCCGCTGGCTAACAGTGGTCCGGCGACGCGGGAAGCTGTTTGAAACTCGCCTACGCTATTATTTTTTCTTTGCCCCTTTTCCTACTCCCCTCTATCTACAGAGTCACTTCCAATTTGTCCCCTGCCAGCTCTGTTAGCGCTAATACTTTCTCTGCCTGGTCTTTTGTTTTTACTTCTACTAATATGCTTCTATCTCCTTGAGGTGAGAAAGATGGAAATTGTGTCCTGGGAAGCTGGAATAGTCTCTGGAAATCATTTTCCTGTTTTACCATGCATGTCTTCATTAACTTAGTTTGGGGGTTTTCTGGTTTTATCAGATAAAACCTTTTGTAAGAACGGTCTATGAACTGACCTGGAAATATTTGGTGCGAGAGTAGTTCAGGCAATGTCTTTGTGGATCTTGCTGAACCTGCTACTTGTGGAGGATTCGAAGCTTCCTGTGGGTTCCGTATCGATTTCGGTCGTTTCTGCGGTGGTGAGGTTTGGTACTTGGACATTTTACTCGTTCCTATCTGTCTGATTGCTTGCATGGGGAGAAGATCTTATGCTAGATGTCCTACTGTTTGCTTTGTCCAGTTCTTGCGTCATTTTTGTTCCTCGGGTTAAGGTAGTCGTTGTACTCGTCGAACTGGAAAGGAAAGCAGGTGGAGAGAGAGAGAGAGAGGAGGGGATGCGCAGCCTGTTTCTTCTTTAGATATTTTTAATTGGTTTTGAGGGGATTTACTATAATAGATTTTTTATACATAACCGGACTAACTACTGCTTGTGAACGTTCCGTCTTGCTAATTCCAATAGGCTAGCGGACCCAAACCCCCCCAAAAGGGGACCAAAAGCTTGGTTTCCATCAACCCCGCAGATGCTCGTTGGGGCAGACAACTGGCCGGTTCTAAATGACGCAGTCGGCGTATAGGCACGGGACCAGGGCCGCTTTAGGGAGCTGCGGGCCTCCCATCCGTATATATATATATATATATATATATATATATATATATATATATATATATATATATATATTGTATCTCAACCCCACCCCCCCATTTTGGTCTGCAGAGAGGGAATAAATTTTTTAGGAATTTAAAAGAACTTTTTAAAGAACCACACCAAGTACTACTATAACATAATACCAGACTTATCATTATGCTCTAGTGAAGTTTTCTATATTTTTTATATATAGTAGTATAATATATAAAAAATAATATAAATAATCAGGAAAATGACTAATTATTTTGTCTCGGCCTTCTGTGCCTAAGGGCACAAATTTAACTATTACTAATTTTTTACATCCCCACGGGGCCCCCTAAAGCGGGCCCCCAAGCACGTGCTACTAGGTTAAACCGGCACTGCACGGGGCCATATAAATAGGGGCCACGAACTTAACATCAATGGCACCTTAAAGTAGACGAGGCGGACCGTTTGAAAATGGTGAATGCGGAACCTCTTTAAATAGTTAAAACAGGTGGAGGTAACCTCTTTACCAGCAGAGATAGGTAGGGGGAAACTGTCTTTTAACAGCTGCGACAGATGAGCTGAAACCTCTTTACCAGCAGAGATAGGTGGAGGGGGACTCTCTTTTACCAGCTGCGACAGGTTAGCTAAAACCTCTTTTTCAGCAGAGATAGGTTAAGGGGAACTCTCTTTTACCAGATTCGACAGGTGAGCTGAAACCTCTTCGCCAGAAGAGATCAGTGTAGGGAAACTCTCTTTTACCAGCTGCGACAGGTGAGCTGAAACCTCTTTACCAGCAAAGATAGGTAGAAGAAAACCCTCTTTTACCAGCTGCGACAAGTGAGCTGAAACCTCTTTACCAGCAGAGATAGGTGGAGTTGAAATCTCTTTTGCCAGCTTCGACAGGTGAGCCTGAAACCTCTTTTTCAGCAGAGATAGAAGGGGGGAACTCTCTTTTAACAGCTTCGACAGGTGAGCTGAAACCTATTTACCAGCAGAGAGAGGTAAAAGGGAACTCTCTTTTACCAGCTGTGTCAAGGGAGCTGAAAACTCTTTACCAGCAGAAATAGGTGGAGGGGAACTCTCATTTACCAGCTGCGCTAGGTGAGCTAAAACCTCTTTACCAGCAGAGATCGGTGGAAAGGAAGTCTCTTTTACCAGCTGCGACAGATGAGCTGAACCCTCTTTAGCAGCAGAGAAAGGTGGAGGGAAACTCTCATTTACCAGCTGCGACAGGTGAGCCGGAACCTCTTTACCAGCAGAGATAGGTGGAGGAGAACTCTATTTAACCAGTTGCGACAGCTGAGCTGAAACCTCTTTCCTAGCAGAAATAGGTGGAGGGGAACTCTCTTTTACCAGCTGCGACAGGTGAGCTGAAACCTCATTATCAACAGAGATAGGTAAAGGGGAACTCTCTTTTACCAGCTGCGACAAGTGAGCTGAAACCTCTTTACCAGCAGAGATTGGTGGAGGGGAACTCTCTTTAAACCAGCTGCGACAGGTGAGGCAGAACCTCTTTCCCAGCAGAAATAGGTGGATGAAACCTCTATTTTACCAGCTGCGATAAGTGAGCTGAAACCTCTTTACCAGCAGAGATCGGTGGACGGGAACTCTCTTTTACCAGCTGCGACAGGTGAGCTGAAACCTCTTTACCAGCAGGGATAGGTCAAAGGGAACTGTCTTTTACCAGCTGTGACAGGTAAACTGAAACCTTTTAACTAGCAGAGATAGTTGGAGGGAAACTCTCTTTTACCAGCTGCGAGAGGTGAGCTCAACCTTCATTACCAGCAGAGATAGGTGAAGGGGAACTCTCTTTTACCAGCTTTGACAGGTGAGCTGAAACCTCTTGACCAGCAGAGATAGGTGGAGGGGAACTCTCTTTTACCAGCTGTGGCAGGTGAGCTTAAACTTCTTTACTAGCAGAGATAGGTGGAGGGCAACTCTCTTTTACCACCTGCGTCAGAAGAGCTGAAACCTCTTTCCTTGCAGAAATAGGTGGGGGGAGGATCTCTTTTACCAGCTGCGACAGGTTAGCTGCTACCTCATTATCAGCAGAGATAGGTGAAGAGAAACCCTTATTTACCAGCTGCGACAGGTGAGCTGAAACCTCTTTACCAGCAGATATAGGTTGACGGTAACTCTCCTGTACCAGCTGCGACGGGTGAGCTGAAACCTCTTTACCAGCAGAGATTGGCGTAGGGAAACTCTCTATCACCAGCTGCGACAGATGAGCTGAAAACTCTTTACCAGCAGAGATAGGTGGAGGGGAACTCTCTTTTACCAGCTGAGACAGGTGAGCCGGAAGCTCTTTACCAGCAGATATAAGTGGAAGGAAACTCTATTTCCGCAGCTGCGACAAGTGAGCTGAAACCTTTTTACCAGCAGAGATAGGTGGAGGGGAACTCTCTTTTATCAGCTGCGACAAGTGAGCTGAAACCTCTTTACCAGCAGAGATAGGTCGAGGGGGACTCTCTTTTACCAGCTGCGACAGGTGAGCTGAAAACTCTTTACCAGCAGACATAGGTGGAGGGGAACTCTCTTTTACCAGCTGTGTCAGGTGAGCTAAACCTCACTACCAGTTGAATTAGGTAAAGAGGAACTCTCTTTTACCATGTGGGACAGGTGAGCTGAAACCTCTTGACCAACAGAGATCGGTGGAAAAGAACTCTTTTTTACCAGCGGCGACAGGTGAGATGAAACCTCTTTACCATCAGATATAGGTTGACGGGAACTCTCCTGTACCAGCTACGACAGGTGAGCTGAAACCTCTTTACCAGCAGAGATCAGTGTAGGGAAACTCTCTTTTACCAGCTGCAAAGGGTGAGCTGAAAACTCTTTACCAGCAGAGATAGGTGGAGGGAAACTCTCTTTTACCAGCTGCGACAGGTGAGCCGGAACCTCTTTACCAGCAGAGAATGAATGAATGAATAGTGCATTTAAAATTTAAAAGCTGCGTAGCCCAGATGGGCTATCTCGCAGCCAAATTCACTTATGGGCAGTGAATTTAAAATTATTATTTTTAAAATATTGCCATATTAAAATACATAAAAAAAGCAGAAATGTCCTTGGGACCAAAATTAGTTTAATAGGCAATATTAAGTCAGTTAAAAATTTTTAACAAAAAATAGACTATTAAAAACTCAACAGAATGTAAAAACATAAACTATGAATAGATCAACAATAAATTTATAAAACTATTTTAAATTTTGTTTAAAAGATTGCTTTCTTTTAGGAAGGTTAGTATCCTAGTCACGTTAAAGAAGCAATGGGTCTCAGAAAAGATGCCCCGCAGAGCCTGCTGGGGGGCCATCTCTCTGGTAATGAAGGGAAAGGTCGTCCTTCTGAGATTCTTTAGCAATGGGCATTCTACAAATATATGGAGGACAGATATTTGTACCCCACACAGAATGCACATAGGTGGGGGCAGCCCACTCATTAAATGCTCATGGGTGAGCCGGCAATGGCCTATCCTCAGACGGACAAGCGCAACCTCCATTTTACGATGTCTAGTTGTACGTGGCCATGGGTGAACGGGGGGTTTTATGGAGTGGAGCTTGGTGGGAGGGAGCTCACTCCACCTCTTCTGCCATAGGCCAACCACGTATTCATTGGTCAGAGGATAGGCATCGCAGAGTGGGACTGGGGCCACTGGAGCTGTCCCCAGTGATGCTGCTTCTTTGGCTGCAGCATCTGCCCTCTCATTGCCTGGGATGCCCACGTGACTAGGCACCCAGCAGAAGGATATCTCGTGGGTGGGCGATAGTCGTAGGAGCCACCGCTGGATCTTGGAAACCAACGGATGGCTCGAACCAACATCACCCAACATTTGAAGCGAACTAAGGGAGTCTGTAAAGATAGTATGAGAACCAGATGGCCTGCCAGCTATGATGGTCAGTGCCGCCATCATAGCAACGAGTTCCGCTGTGAATGCGGAAGCTGCGTTTGGCAGGCGGACCAATGCTGTCTCAGATGGAAAGACAGCAGCTGCTCCAACTCTGTCCGGTGACTTGGACCCATCGGTGAACACAAAAGTGCTATGCCGATGTTGAGAGGAGTGGTCGCCATACATGGCTCTCAATACTACAGGCAGATGGTGATCCTTGGGCCTATCAGCTAGTTCCCTACATACCATTACAGGTGGTATGAGCCACGGGGGGGTCTTTGGCATGGTAAAGGGAATCACTGAGAACTCCCTTAGTTGCGCAGTGTGCTCGGCCATACGCAGAGCAAAGGGGCGAGCCAGAGATGGAGATCTATCGTATGAGGCCACTGTTCGTGTATTGAACATGCACTCATACACTGGCGTCTGCGGTAGTTGCTCAAGTCTAAGGAGGTAGTTTAAATTAGACTTGAGCCTGTGATAGGGAAGGGGGAGAACCCCGTTCTCTGCGTAGAGGCTCCACACTGGGGAGGACTTAAAGGCTCCAGAAGCCAGGCGCACACCCTGGTTACGCACAGTGTTTAGTTTTTCGAGAATGAATGGCGAGGCAGAGGAGTACACCTGTGATCCATAGTCTAGCTTTGATTGGACCAATGCTAGATACAGGAGCCACAGAGTACGTCGATCACTTCCCCAAGAAGTGTGAGACAACAGTTTCATTATGTCCATTCTCTTTAAACAAGACCTTTTCAAGGCGTCCACATGGTGCCGGAAAGAAAGCCTTGAATCAAATATGACCCCCAGATATTTGAAGTGGGGCTCAAAATCTATAGGCACACCATATAGCGACAAATGGGGGGGGTCCCATGTCACTAACTTATGCCCATAAAAGTGAACAGCCTTGGTCTTTACTGCGGAAAAGCGGAAACCCTTGGAGGAAGCATTTTCAGCTACAGTGCTTATAGCTCGCTGTAGCTTACGGACGATAAATGGGAGTCTGGGCGAAGAACAAATGAGCGCCAGATCATCCACATATAGCGTCGACGAAATCTCGGGAGGGAGATTTCTAACAATGCTATTAATGGCCACAGAGAAGCAGGTGACACTGAGGACACTTCCCTGTGGCACACCCTCAACTTGGTCCACGGGCTCCGATAAGGTGCCTCCAACCCTTACGCGTAGTGTGCGTCGCATCAGAAATTGCTCGACAAACCTGGGGAGGTAACCCCGCAGGCCCCAATCATGGAGTTGTTTAAGGATACCACGCCTCCAGGTGGTATCGTATGCTTTCTCAATATCAAAGAAGACAGCGATGGCGTGCTGCTTCTTTGAAAAAGCATCTCTTACGAGTGACTCCATTCGGACAAGCAGGTCTGTCGTACTCTGCTTTTTCCTGAACCCTGATTGAGAAGGAGATATGAGATTTTGAGTCTCTAAAAACCAGACGAGTCTGAAATTGACCATTCTCTCAAACACTTTACATGGACAACTGGTAAGAGCAATGGGGCGGTAATGGGTGGGCTCCGTCCCGTCCTTTCCTGGTTTGCGGAATGGAAGGACTATGGCCTCTCTCCACATGGAAGGGAAGCGGCCCTTGATCCAAATCCAGTTGTAAATGTCCAGTAAATGAGAGAGAAGGGATGGATGCATATTCCTAATCATATCATAGGAAATGCCATCCGATCCGGGGGCAGTGGATCTACAGTGCTTCAGTGCATTATGGAGCTCATGGATAGAGAAGAGTCGGTTGTAAGACTCGTTATCCATGTTAGGCTCCATAAAGTTGAGCGGTTGCTGCTCCTGTTGGAGCCTAAAGCACTGGAATTGCATCTCATAATTATCTGGGCTTGAGATGCTAGCAAATGATCTGGCCAAGACATTGGAAATATGGGACAAGTCCCCCAACAATTCTCCAGCTTGGACAATGTTGGGAGCTGTAAAGCCATTGGATTTGCCCAATAGCTTTTTGACCCTTTTCCACACTTTGTCTATAGGCGTTTGCCAACTTATGGACGCGATGTAACCTTCCAACGAGGTCTTTCGAGCCTGTCGAAGGATGCGTCGCCGTGCTGCCCTTGCTCTGTTACGAGCAATTTTATTTACCATCGTAGGGGAGCGATGGTAACGTCGGCAAGCCATTTTACATTCAGTCACGGCTCTCGAGCATTCAGCCGACCACCAGGGAACTTGTGGTCCGCGAGCGGTTGAGCCGGAGAGCGGGATGGAGGAGTTAGCCGCTTTATTGACGTGCACTAGGAGGTCATCGATAGCCACGTCAATATCTTCATGAGGGAAGGACCCGTCATGGCTCGAGAGGTGCCTGAATTTAGGCCAGTTTGCTTTTTTTGCATTCCATTTTTTACTAGGTGGTGGAGGGGGGCCACCTGTACATGGCGCTATAATAATGGGGAAGTGATCGCTGCCTCGCAAGTCAGGATCCACTGCCCAGTCAAAATCAGCTCTACAGCTTGGTGAACAGAGGGACAAGTCCACGCATGTAGAGCTGCTCGTCTGGATGTGAAATGATGTATGGCTGCCATCGTTTAGAAGGCAGACATCATTTTCGCCCAGAAATTTCTCAATCATGTTTCCCCTAGGGTTCTTATCATGGTCCCCCCAAAGGGGGTGTCGAGCATTAAAATCCCCAATCAATAGAAAGGGGGGAGGGAGCTGTTTAATTACCTCTACTAGTTTTCTAGCTAGGGAGGCTGTGTCTTTTTCCTCACTTGGAGGGAGGTAAAGCGAGCAGACCGTATAGTGGCGATGGGAGAACAGGCGGACAGCGACCGCCTGCAGGTCTGTCGCAAGGTCGATCTGGTTGTGGGGAACCCTGCTGTTGATGAGCACAGCAGAACCATGGATTGGTTCTATAGGGTTCTTATAGTATCCCACAAAACCAGGAATATTGGGTACACTACGAGTACCCAAGCAAGTTTCCTGTAAAGCTATACAATCAGGATTGTAGTCTTTAAACAGGAGCTTGAGTTCTTCCCACTTGGGGAAGAGACCTTGGATGTTCCAATGAATTATTGGATACATCCTTACCTCTTTAAGACGATCATCCTACCCTTAGGGGTAGGAGGTTTTGGTTTTATACTACCCGTAGGGGTAGTTTTGGTCATACCAATTACCGGTTTTGGGTATGACTTTGGAGGCATCGGGAGCGTTAATTTAGCTCTCGGCTTTTCCTTTAAACGTGGCAATTTTGTTAGCTGGCTATACGAAATGACTGTCTTGACTGGAGAAGCAGATGTGGAAGCATCTCCATCAGTCATTTCGTGAGCCGATGACATCGACTTGGCTGGTGATGGTGGCAGTGATTGTTCGGCTGGCGAAGGATTCTTGGAATCTGATGGTTGGTTCGGCTCCTCCTTGGATAAAGGGGCAGCCTCTACTACAGCTGTTTCCTGTGATGGGGTACAGGTTGATTCCTTCTCACTTAGGGCTCGAAGGAGTTCCAAAGCAGTATCAGCAAGGGGTGGGTTGCTGACTACTCGCTTTGGGGCTGTAGTTCTCTGTTCTTTGGGGGCAGGATGGATGTCCAGAGCTGGAATAGACACCACCTGCGGCCCAATCCGATTCACATCCACGTCTTGTGGAGCGGTGGCAAAGTGTTTTGCCACTCTTGGTGAATCGGGAGAGGATGGAAGGTTCCTCTTCTTTGTGCCATCAGAAGCTAGGCTAGATTTTGGTGTTTTCTCTACCGATTGATCGTGGTTTCGGTCGAGGGGGGCTCTTAACCTTTTCAGGTGTGCGTGGAGATGCGGGTTTAGGGTGTGGAGAACCCCTTACCTGTTGAGGCACATCTCTGCGCGGAGATCTGGGTTTTGGTTGTGGAGGACTTCTTGTTTGTTCAGGAGAGCCTGTAGATGGTCTCTGGCTTCTCCCCTTCTTTGGCGTGGCGGTGCGCAGAGCATCCGCGAAGCTCAGGCCAGGCTGAACGTAAGTCTCTCTAACTCTTCGTCTAGCCTCTTTATAGCTCACCCTGTTTTTATTTCGAACAGCAATGACCTCTCTCTCGTAGAGGAAGAAGGTGCATTGCTGTGATGTGGCAGAGTGGTCTCCGCCACAATTGGGGCAGCACGGCTGTTTGGAACAGGGTGTTCCGTGAAATTCTGCTGAGCAGTTTACACATATCCTTTCGCTTTTACAAAACTTGCTTACATGGCCAAAGCGTTGGCAATGGAAGCACCGCCGGGGGTTTTCGACGTAAGGCTTGACTGGGATGTTAAGGTAGCCAGCCTTGACGTACTTGGGCGGTTCCAATCTGTTGAAAGTTAGGATTATGGTGGTGGTAGGGACCCTAGCGCCATTCACAAACCTAGAAATGCGATGTGCACTTGTTACTTTCTGATTGGCAAGTTTTGTCACCAACCTGTCGATATCATACTCAATGAGTTCACCCGATCGAATAACACCTTTGGAGGTATTAAATGTCGGGTGAGACGCGGATGATACACTCACTGAGGCTAACTTTTCAAGAGATTGAATTCTCTTTTGCTGCTCATTAGACTTGGCCTCGACAATCAATGCGCCATCATTGCGCGGCCACATTTGAGCAGGTTCGCCACACTTGTTCACGAAGTCGTCAAAGACATCAAAGATGTCAGCTTTGTTAAGAGGACAACGTTCGTTGCTGGATTTGAGTACTATAAAGCGGTCATAATCCAGTTCTTCGTCTACTTCTGATCCAAAAGGATCCAAGCGACGAAGATCTCTGCTTTTTTCACGGTGACCAGAGGCCGGCGGTCTCTGGAATGAGTTTTTTGAAAGTTTACCCATAAAATTTTTATTTTTATAAGTGGTGCCTCTGGAGCCGAGGGCATGTACCAAATCGCCATCGAGAGTCCGGAGAGCGCCCATACAGTCCAGACAGGGTAGCCCGCCCCCCGACTCCCACTGTTGTTTCAAAAACAGCGGAGCCGCATAACGGAGTTTTACTGGACTGCGGTGCAAAGACCTCCCGAAAGCAAAACAACGACCCAGGCAACCAAACCTACCTCCGTGGCACGGTCCTGCGGACGATGCCCCCCAGTGGGTACATCCGTCGACTCGTACAGAGTACACATACTGACTAGGACCAAGTGGGCCGAAAGTGCGCTGGGGTTCAGACACACAGTCGCCCCACAAGGTTATTTGGGGATGCCGGAGTGATGCCAGTGTTTGGTCATCAAACCGCCTCATGGGGTTCCCCTCCCCACCTTTTATGTTGGTGTGAGGTCACCTAGCCCTTGTGATGCCATTCACTAACTGCAGGGCCACAGCAAAGACAACCATATGGGCCAGAAGTGTGCTGGTGTCCATACACACAACTGCCCCAAAAGGTTGGTGGGTACCCTTAGATACCCAAACCAGGATATCCCGCCTGGTGTTCGGACGTTGGGCACACGCTCAGTTAAAAAACAGGGGCACCACGTGAAGGTGGTGTGCCAACATTTAGGGAACATAGGCTATGAGTTGCGCGATATTCCCCATCGCCCCCTTACCAGCAGAGATAGGTGGAGGGAAACTCTATTTTACCAGCTGCGACAGGTGAGCTGAAACCTCTTTACCAGCCGAGATAGGTGGAGGGGAACTCTCTTTTACCAGCCTTGACACGTAAGCTGAAACCTCTTTACCAGCAGAGATAGGTGGAGGGGAACTTTCTTTTATCAGCTGTGTCAGGTGAGCTGAAACCTCTCTACTAGCAGAAATAGGTGAAGGGAAACTCTCTTTTACCAGCTGCGAAAGGTGAGCTGAAACCTCTTGACCAACAAAGATCGGTGGAGGAGAACTCTCTTTTACCAGCTGCGACAGGTGAGCTAAACCTCTTTACCCGCAGAGGTAGGTTAAGGGGAACTCTCTTTCTCCAGCTGCGAGAGGTGAGCTTAAACCTTTTTACCACCAGAGATAGGTGAAGGGAAACTCTCTTTTACCAGCTTCGACAGGTGAGCTGAAACCTCTTCACCAGCAAAAATAGGTGGAGGGTAACTCTTTTTTTTACCAGCTGCGTCCGTTGAGCTAAAACCTCTTTACCAGCAGAAATAGGTGGAGGGGAACTCTCTAAGAACCAGCTGTGACAGGTGAGGTGAAACCTCTTTAACAACAGAGATAGGTGGAGGGAAACTTTTTTACCAGCTGCGACAGATGAGCTGAAACCTCTTTACCAGCAGAGATAGGTGGAAGGAAATTCTCTTTTACCAGCTGCGAGAAAGGAGCTAAAACCTCTTTACCAGAAGAGATAGGTGGAAGGGAACTCTCTTTTACGAGCTGTAACAGGTTAGCTTAAACCTCTTTATCAGGAGAGATAGGTTAAGGGGAACTCTCTTTTACCAGGAGCGACAGGTGAGCTAAAACCTCTTTCCTAGCAGAGATAGGTAAAGGAAGACTGTCTTTTACCAGCTGCGACAGGTGAGCTGAAACCTTTTTACCAGCAGAGATAGGTGGAGGGGAACTCTCTTTTACCAGCTGTGACACGTAAGCTGAAACCTCTTTACCAGCAGAGATAGGTGGAGGGGAACTTTCTTTTATCAGCTGTGTCAGGTGAGCTGAAACCTCTCTACCAGCAGAAATAGGTGAAGGGGAACTCTCTTTTACCAGCTGCGAAAGGTGAGCTGAAACCTCTTGACCAACAAAGATCGGTGGAGGAGAACTCTCTTTTACCAGCTGCGACAGGTGAGCTAAACCTCTTTACCCGCAGAGGTAGGTTAAGGGGAACTCTCTTTCTCCAGCTGCGAAAGGTGAGCTTAAACCTTTTTACCACCAGAGATAGGTGAAGGGAAACTCTCTTTTACCAGCTTCGACAGGTGAGCTAAAACCTCTTCACCAGCAAAAATAGGTGGAGGGTAACTCTTTTTTTTACCAGCTGCGTCCGTTGAGCTAAAACCTCTTTACCAGCAGAAATAGGTGGAGGGGAACTCTCTAGGAACCAGCTGTGACAGGTGAGGTGAAACCTCTTTAACAACAGAGATAGGTGGAGGGAAACTTTTTTACCAGCTGCGACAGATGAGCTGAAACCTCTTTACCAGCAGAGATAGGTGGAAGGAAATTCTCTTTTACCAGCTGCGAGAAAGGAGCTAAAACCTCTTTACCAGAAGAGATAGGTGGAAGAGAACTCTCGTTTACGAGCTGTAACAGGTTAGCTTAAACCTCTTTATCAGGAGAGATAGGTTAAGGGGAACTCTCTTTTACCAGGAGCGACAGGTGAGCTAAAACCTCTTTCCTAGCAGAGATAGGTAAAGGAAGACTGTCTTTTACCAGCTGCGACAGGTGAGCTGAAACCTTTTTACCAGCAGAGATAGGTGGAGGGGAACATTATTTTACCAGCTGCGATAGGTGAGCTCATACCTCTTTACCAGCAGAGATATGTGGAGGACAACTTTCTTTTATCAGCTGTGTCAGGTGAGCTGAAACCTCTCTACCAGCAGAAATAGGTAAAGGGGAACTCTCTTTTACCAGCTGCGAAAGGTAAGCTGAAACCTCTTGACCAACAAAGATCGGTGGAGGAGAACTCTCTTTTACCAGCTGCGACAGGTGAGCTAAAACCTCTTTACCCGCAGAGATAGGTTAAGGGGAACTCTCTTTCCCCAGCTGCGAAAGGTGAGCTTAAACCTTTTTACCAGCAGAGATAGGTGAAGGGAAACTCTCTTTTACCAGCTTCGACAGGTGAGCTGAAACCTCTTCACCAGCAAAAATAGGTTGAGGGTAACTCTTTTTTTACCAGCTGCGTCCGTTGAGCTAAAACCTCTCTACCAGCAGATATAGGTGAAGGGGAACTCTATAGGAACCAGCTGTGACAGGTGAGGTGAAACCTCTTTAACAACAGAGATAGGTGGAGGGAAACTTTTTACCAGCTGCGACAGATGAGCTGAAAGCTCTTTACCAGCAGAGATAGGTGGAAGGAAATTCTCTTTTACCAGCTGCGAGAAAGGAGCTAAAACCTCTTTACCAGAAGAGATAGGTGGAAGAGAACTCTCGTTTACGAGCTGTAACAGGTTAGCTTAAACCTCTTTATCAGGAGAGATAGGTTAAGGGGAACTCTCTTTTACCAGGAGCGACAGGTGAGCTAAAACCTCTTTCCTAGCAGAGATAGGTAAAGGAAGACTGTCTTTTACCAGCTGCAACAGGTGAGCTGAAACCTTTTTACCAGCAGAGATATGTGGAGGGGAACATTATTTTACCAGCTGCGATAGGTGAGCTCCTACCTCTTTACCAGCAGAGATATGTGGAGGGAAACTTCTTTTCACTGGCTGCGTCCGTTGAGCTAAAACCTCTTTACCAGCAGAAATAGGTGGAGGGAAACTCTCTAGAACCAGCTGTGACAGGTGAGCTGAACGCTCTTTATCAGCAGAGATAGGTTGAGGGGAACTCTCTTTTACCAGATACGACACGTGAGCTGAAACCTCTTTACCAGCAGAGATAGGTGGATGGGGACTCTCTTTTACCAGCTGCGACAGGTTGGCTAAAACCTTTTGACCAGAAGAGATAGGTGAAGGGAAACTCTCTTTTACCAGCTGCGACAGGTGAGCTGAAACATCTTCACCAGCAGAAATAGGTGGAGGGGAACATTATTTTTCCAGCTGCTACAGGTGAGCTGAAACCTCTTTACCAGCAGAGATAGGTGGAGGGGAACTCTATTATACCAGCTGCGTCAGTTGAGCTGAAACCTCTTTACCAGCAGAGATAGGTAGAGTGGAAATTTCTTTTACCAGCTGTGTCAAGGGAGCTGAAACTTCTTTACCAGGTGAAATAGGTGCAGGGGAACTCTCTTTTACCAGCTGCGCTAGGTTAGCTGAAACCTCTTTACAAGCAGAGATCGGTGGAGGAGAATTCTCTTTTACCAGCTGCATCAGATAAGCTGAACACTCTTTACCAGCAGAGATAGGTGGAGGGAAACTCTTATTTACCAGCTGCGACAGGTGAAAAGGAACCTCTTTACCAGCAGAGATAGGTGGAGGAGAACTCTTATTTACCAGCTGCGACAGGTGAGCCGGAACCTCTTTCCTAGAAAAAAAGGTGAAAGGGAACTATCTTTTACCAGCTGCAACAGGTGAGCTGAAACCTGATTATCAACAGAGATAGGTGAAGGGCAACTCTCTTTTACCCAGCTACGAAAGGTGAGCGGAAACCGCTTAACCAGCAGAGATAGGTGGAGGGGAACTTTTTTTTACCAGCTGTGTCAGGTGAGCTGAAACATCTACCAGCAGAAATAGGTGGAGGGAAACTCTCTTTTACCAGCTGTGACACGTGAGCTGAAACCTCTTTGAAAGCAGAGATAGGTGGAGAGGGACAGTCTTTTACCAGCTGCAACAAGTTAGCTAAAACCTCTTTATCAGAAGAGATAGGTTAAGGGAAACTCTTTTTTACCAGCTGCGACAAGTGAGCTAAAACCTCTTTTCCAGCAGAGATAGGTGAAGGGAGACTCTTTGTTACCGGCCTAGACAGGTAAGCTGAAACCTCTTAACCAGCAGAGATAGGTGGAGGGCAAGATTATTTTACCAGCTGCGACAGGTGAGCTGAAACCTCTTTACCAGCAGAGATAGGTGGAGGAGAACTCTATTTTACCAGCTGCGACAGGTGAGCTGAAATCTCTTTCATAGCAGAATTAGGTGGATGGGAACTCTCTTTTACAGCTGCGACAGGTGAGCTGAAACCTCTTTATCAGCAGAGATAGGTGGAGGAAAACTCCTTTTCACCAGCTGCGTCCATTGAGCTTAAACCTCTTTAACAGCAGAAATAGGTGGAGGGGAACTCTCTTTTACTAGCTGCAACAGGTGAGCTGAAACCTCTTTACCAGCAGAGATAGGTGGAAGGGACTCTCTTTTACCAGCCTCGACAGGTTAGCTAAAACATCTTCATCAGCAGAGATAGGTTAAGGGGAACTCTCTTTTACCAGCTGCGACAGGTGAGCTGAAACCTCTGCACCAGCAGAAATAGGTGGAGGGGAACATTATTTTCCCAGCTGCGACAGGTGAGCTGAAACCTCTTTACCAGCAGAGATAGGTGGAGGGGAACTCTATTTTACGATCTGTTACAGGTGAGCTGAAACCTCTTTACCAGCAGAAATAGGTGGAGAGGAACTCTCTTTTACGATCTGTTACAGGTGAGCTGAAACCTCTTCACCACCAGAGATAGGTCGAGGGGAACTTTTTTAACCAGCTGCGACAGATGAGCTAAAACCTCTTTACAAGCAGAGATAGGTGGAGGAAAACTCTCTTTTACCAGCTGAGACAGGTGAGCTGAAACCTCTTTACAAGCAGAAATAGGTGAAGGGGAACTCTCTTTTACCAGCTGCGACAAGTGAGCTAAAACCTCTTTAACAGCATAGATAGGTAGAGGGGAACTCTCTTTTACCACCTGTGTCAAGGAAGCTGAAAACTCTTTACCAGCAGAAATAGGTGGAGGGGAACTTTCTTTTACCAGATGCGCTAGCTGAGCTGAAACCTCTTTACCAGCAGAGATCGGTGGAGCGGAAGTCTCTTTTACCAGCTGCCACAGATGAGCTGAACCCTCTTTACCAGCAGAGATAGGTGAAGGAAAACTCTCATTTACCAGCTGCGACAGGTGAGCCGGAACCTCATTACCAGCAGAGATAGGTGGAGTCGAACTCTATTTTACCAGCTGCGACAGGTGAGCTGAAACCTATTTCCTAGCAGAAATAGGTGGAGGGGAACTCTCTTTTACAAGCTGCGACAGGTGAGCTAAAACCTCATTATCAGCAGAGATAGGTGGAGGGGAACTCTCTTTTACCAGCTGCGCAAGTGAGATGAAACCTCTTTACCAGCAGAGATTGGTGGAGGGGAACTCTTTTTAAACCAGCTGCGACAGATGAGCCAGAACCTCTTTCCCAGCAGAAATAGGTAAATGGAACCTCTATTTTACCAGCTGCGACAGGTGAGCTGAAACCTCTTTACCAGCAAAAATCAGTGGAGGGGAATCTCTTTTACCAGCTGCGAAAGTTGTGCTGAAACCTCTTAACCAGCAGAGATAAACTCTATTTTACCAGGTGCGTCCGTTGAGCTGAAATCTCTTTACCAGCAGAGATAGGTGGAGGGAAACTCTCTTTTCCCAGCTGCGACAGGTTAGCTGAAACCTCTTTCCCCTTAGAGATAGGTGGAGGGGAATTTCTTTACCAGCTGCGACAGGTGAGCTGAAACCTCTTTACCAGCAGAGATTTGTGGAGGAGAATCTCTTTTACCAGCTGCGACAGGTTAGCTAAAACCTCGTTATCAGCAGAGATAGTTTAAGGGTAACTCTCTTTTACCAGCTGCGACAGGTGAGCTAAAACCTTTTGACAAGCAGAGATAGGTGAAGGGAATCTCTCTTTTACCAGCTGCGACAGGTGAGCTGAAACCTCTGCACCAGCAGAAATAGGTGAAGGGGAACATTAGTTTCCCAGCTGCGACAGGTGAGCTGAAAACTCTTTACCAGCAGAGATAGGTGGAGGGAAACTGTATTTTACCAGCTGCGTCCGTTGAGCTGAAACCTCTTTACCAGCAAAAATAGGTGGAGAGGAACTCTCTTTCACCAACTGTTACAGGTGAGCTGAAACCTCCTTACCACCAGAGATAAATGGAGGGGAACTTTTTTTACCAGCTGCGACAGATGAGCTGAAACCTCTTTACCAGCAGAGATAGGTGGAGGAAAACCCTCTTTTACCAGCTGAGACAGGTGAGCCTAAACCTCTTTTTCAAGCAGAGATAGGTGGAGGGGAACTCTCTTTTACCAGCTGCGACAAGTGAGCTGAAACCTCTTTACCAGCAGAGATAGGTAGAGGGGAACTCTCTTTTACCAGCTGAGACAAGGAAGCTGAAAACTCTTTACCAGCAGAAATAGGTGGAGGGGAACTTTCTTTTACCAGATGCGCTAGCTGAGCTGAAACCTCTTTACCAGCAGAGATCGGTGGAGCGGAAGTCTCTTTTACCAGCTGCAACAGATGAGCTGAACCCTCTTTACCAGCAGAGATAGGTGGAGGAAAACTCTCATTTACCAGCTGCGACAGGTGAGCCGGAACCTCATTACCAGCAGAGATAGGTGGAGTCGAACTCTATTTTACCAGCTGCGACAGGTGAGCTGAAACCTATTTCCTAGCAGAAATAGGTGGAGGGGAACTCTATTTTACAAGCTGCGACAGGTGAGCTAAAACCTCATTATCAGCAGAGATAGGTGGAGGGGAACTCTCTTTTACCAGCTGCGCAAGTGAGCTGAAACCTCTTTACCAGCAGAGATTGGTGGAGGGGAACTCTTTTTAAACCAGCTGCGACAGATCAGCCAGAACCTCTTTCCCAGCAGAAATAGGTAATTGGAACCTCTATTTACCAGCTGCGACAGGTGAGCTGAAACCTCTTTACCAGCAAAAATCAGTGGAGGGGAATCTCTTTTACCAGCTGCGAAAGTTGTGCTGAAACCTCTTAACCAGCAGAGATAAACTCTATTTTACCAGGTGCGTCCGTTGAGCTGAAATCTCTTTACCAGCAGAGATAGGTGGAGGGAAACTCTCTTTTCCCAGCTGAGACAGGTTAGCTGAAACCTCTTTCCCCTTAGAGATAGGTGGAGGGAAATTTTTTTACCAGCTGCGACAGGTGAGCTGAAACCTCTTTACCAGCAGAGATTTGTGAAGGAGAATCTCTTTTACCAGCTGCGACAGGTAAGCTGAAACCTCTTTATCAGCAGAGATAGGTTAAGGGGAACTCTCTTTTACCAGCTGCGACAGGTGAGCTGAAAACTCTTTACCAACAGAGATAGGTGGAGACGAACTCTATTTTACTAGCTGCGACAGGTGAGCTGAAACCTATTTCCTAGCAGAAATAGGTGGAGGGGAACTCTCTTTTACAAGCTGCGACAGGTGAGCTAAAACCTCATTATCAGCAGAGATAGGTGGAGGGGAACTCTCTTTTACCAGCTGCGCAAGTGAGCTGAAACCTCTTTACCAGCAGAGATTGGTGGAGGGGAACTCTTTTTAAACCAGCTGCGACAGATCAGCCAGAACCTCTTTCCCAGCAGAAATAGGTAATTGGAACCTCTATTTTACCAGCTGCGACAGGTGAGCTGAAACCTCTTTACAAGCAAAAATCAGAGGAGGGGAATCTCTTTTACCAGCTGCGAAAGTTGTGCTGAAACCTCTTAACCAGCAGAGATAAACTCTATTTTACCAGGTGCGTCCGTTGAGCTGAAATCTCTTTACCAGCAGAGATAGGTGGAGGGAAACTCTCTTTTCCCAGCTGCGACAGGTTACCTGAAACCTCTTTCCCCTTAGAGATAGGTGGAGGGAAATTTTTTTACCAGCTGCGACAGGTGAGCTGAAACCTCTTTACCAGCAGAGATTTGTGGATGAGAATCTCTTTTACCAGCTGCGACAGGTAAGCTGAAACCTCTTTATCAGCAGAGATAGGTTAAGGGGAACTCTCTTTTACCAGCTGCGACAGGTGAGCTGAAAACTCTTTACCAACAGAGATAGGTGGAGGGGAACTCTATTTTAACAGCTGCGACAGGTGAGCTGAAAACTCTTTACCAGCAGAGGTAGGTGGAGGGGAACTTTATTTTAACAGCTGCGAAAGGTGAGCTGAAACCTCTTTACCTGCAGAGTAAGGTGGAGGGGAACCCTCTTTTACCAGCTGCGACAGATGAGCTGAAACACGTTTACCAGCAGAGATAGGTGAAGGGGAACTCTCTTTTACCATCTGTGACAGGTGAGCTGAAACCTCTCTACCCGCAGAGATAGGTGGAGGGAAATTCTCTTTTCCACGCTGCGACAGGTGAGCTAAAATCTATAACCAGCAGAGATAGGTGGAGGGGGACTCTCGTTTACCAGCTGCAACAGGTTAGCTAAAACCTCTTTATCAGCAGAGATAGGTTAAGGGGAACTCTTTTTTACCAGCTGCGACAGGTGAGCTAAAACCTCTTTACCAGCAGAGATAGGTGAAGGGAGAACTCTCTTTTACCAGCTGTGACAGGTGAGCTGAAACCTTTTCACCAGCAGAACTAGGTGGAGGAGAACATTCTTTTACCAGCTGCGACAGGTTAGCGGAAACCGCTTAACCAGCAGAGATAGGTGGAGGGGAACTCTATTTTACCAGCAGCGTCCGTTGAGCTGAAACCTCTTTACCAGCAGAAATAGGTCGAGGGGAACTCTCTAGAACCAGCTGTGACAGGTGAGCTGAAACCTCTTTACCAGCAGAGATAGGTGCAATGGAACTTTTTTACCAGCTGCGACAGATGAGCTGAAACCTCTTTACCAGCAGAGATAGGTGGAGGGAAACTCTTATTTACCAGCTGTGACAGGTAAGCTGAAACCTCTTTACAAGCCGAGATAGGTGGAGAGGGACTCTCTTTTACCAGCTGCAACAGGTTAGCTAAAACCTCTTTATCTGCAGAGATAGGTTAAGAGGAACTTTTTTTTACCAGCTGCGACAAGTGAGCTAAAACCTCTTTACCAACAGAGATATGTGAAGGGAGACTCTCTGTTACCAGCTGCGACAGATGAGCTAAAACCTTTTAAGAGCAGGGATAGTTGGAGGGGAACTATATTTTACCAGGTGCGACAGGTGACCTGAAACCTCTTTACCCGCAGAGATAGTTGGAGGGAAATTCTTTTTTACCAGCTGCGACAGGTGAGCTGAAATCTCTTTACCAGCAAAGATAGGTGGAGGGGAATCTCTTTTACCAGCTGCGACAGGTTAGCTGAAACCTCTTTATCAGCAGAGATAGGTTAAGGAAAACTCTCTTTTACCAGCTGCAACAGGTGAGCTGAAACCTTTCCACCAGAAGAAATAGGTGGAGGGGAACATTCTTTTACCAGCTGCAACAGGTGAGCTGAAACCTCTTTACCAGCAGAGATAGGGCGAGGGGAAGTCTATTTTACAAGCTGCGTCCGTTGAGCTGAAACCGGTTTACCATCAGAAATAGGTGGAGGAAAAGTCTCTAGAATCAGCTGTGACAGGTGAGCTGAAACCTCTTTACCCGCAGAGAAAGGTGGAAGGAAATTTTTTACCAGCTGCGACAGGTGAGCTGAAACCTCTTTACCAGTAGAGATAGGTGGAGGAAAACTCTCTTTTACCAGCTGCGACAGGTGAGCTGAAACCTCTTTACAAGCAGAGATAGGTGGAGGGGGACTTTCTTTTACAACTCCAACAAGTTAGCTAAAACCTCTTTATCAGCAGAGATAGGTTAAGGGGAACCCTTTTTTACCAGCTGCGACAAGTGAGCTAAAATCTTTTTACCAGCAGAGATAGGTGAAGGAAGACTCTTTGTTAGCAGCTGCGACAGTTGAGCTTAAACCTCTTTACCAGCAGAGATAGGCTGAGGGAAACATTATATTACCAGCTGCGACAATGAGCTGAAACCTCTTTACCAGCAGAGTTAGGTGGAGGGAAACTCTTTTTCACCAGCTGCGTCCGTTGAGCTTAAACTTCTTTACCAGCAGAAATAGGTGGAGGGGAACTCTCTTTTACCATCTGCAACAGGTGAGCTGAAACCTCTTTACCAGCAGAGATAGGTAAAGGGGACTCTCTTTTACCAGCCTCGACAGGTTAGCAAAAACCTCTTTATCAGCAGAGATAGTTTAAGGGTAACTCTCTTTTACCAGCTGCGACAGGTGAGCTAAAACCTTTTGACAAGCAGAGATAGGTGAAGGGAATCTCTCTTTTGACAGCTGCGACAGGTGAGCTGAAACCTCTGCACCAGCAGAAATAGGTGAAGGGGAACATTAGTTTTCCAGCTGCGACAGGTGAGCTGAAAACTCTTTACCAGCAAAGATAGGTGGAGGGAAACTGTATTTTACCAGCTGCGTCCGTTGCGCTGAAACCTCTTTACCAGCAGAAATAGGTGGAGAGGAACTCTCTTTCACCAACTGTCACAGGTGAGCTGAAACCTCCTTACCACCAGAGATAGGTGGAGGGGAACTTTTTTTACCAGCTGCGACAGATGAGCTGAAACCTCTTTACCAGCAGAGATAGGTGGAGGAAAACCCTCTTTTACCAGCTGAGACAGGTGAGCCTAAACCTCTTTTTCAAGCAGAGATAGGTGGAGGGGAACTCTCTTTTACCAGCTGCGACAAGTGAGCTGAAACCTCTTTACCAGCAGAGATAGGTAAAGGGGAACTCTCTTTTACCAGCTGTGTCAAGGAAGCTAAAAACGCTTTACCAGTAGAAATAGGTGGAGGGGAACTTTCTTTTACCAGATGCGCTAGGTGAGCTGAAACCTCTTTACCAGCAGAGATCGGTGGAGCGGAAGTCTCTTTTACCAGCTGCAACAGATGAGCTGAACCCTCTTTACCAGCAGAGATAGGTGGAGGAAAACTCTCATTTCCCTGCTGCGACAGGTGAGCCGGAACCTCTTTACCAGCAGAGATATGTGAAGGAGAACTCTTTTTTACCAGCTGCGACAGGTGAGCTGAAACCTCTTTCCTAGCAGAAATAGGTGGAGGGGAACTCTCTTTTACCAGCTGCGACAGGTGAGCTGAAACCTCATGATCAGCAGAGATAGGTGGAGGTGAACTGTCTTTTACCAGCTGCGCAAGTGAGCTAAAACCTTTTTACCAGCAGAGATTTGTGGAGGGGAACTCTCTTTAAACCAGCTGCGTCAGGTAAGCTAGAACCTCTTTCCCAGCAGAAATAGGTGGTTTGAACCTGTATTTTACCAGCTGCGACAGGTGAGCTGAAACCTCTTTACCAGCAGAAATCAGTGGAGGGGAATCTGTTTTACCAGCTTCGACAGTTGTGCTGAAACCTCTTCACCAGCAGAGATAGGTGGAGGGGAACGCTATTTTACCAGGTGCGTCCGTTGAGCTGAAATCTCTTTACCAGCAGAGATAGGTGGAGGGGAACTCTCTTTCCCCAGCTGCGACAGGTTAGCTAAAACCTCTTTACCCGCAGAAATAGGTGGAGAGAATTTTTTTTACCAGCTGCGACAGGTGAACTGAAACCTCTTTACCAGCAGAGATTTGTGGAGGAGAATCTCTTTTACCAACTGCGACAGGTTAGTTGAAACCTCTTTATCAGCAGAGATAGGTTAAGGGGAACTCTCTTTTACCAGCTGCGAGAGGTTAGCTAAAACCTCTTTATCAGCAGAGATAGTATATGTGGAACTCTATTTTACCAGCGGCGACAGGGGGGATAAAACCTCTTTACCAGCAGAGATAAGTGAAGGGAAACTCTCTTATACCAGCTGCGACAGGTGAGCTGAAACCTCTTCACCAGCAGAGATAGGTATAGGGGAACTCTCTTTTACCAGCTGTGTCAAGGAAGCTGAAAACTCTTTACCAGCAGAAATAGGTAGAGGGGAACTTTCTTTTACCAGATGCGCTAGGTGAACTGAAACCTTTTTACCAGCAGAGATCGGTGGAGCGGAAGTCTCTTTACCAGCTGCGACAGATAAGTTGAACCCTCTTTACCAGCAGAGATAGGTGGAGGGGAACTCTCTTTCACCAGCTGCGACAGGTGACCCTAAACCTCTTTACCCGTAGAGATAGGTGGAGGGAAATTCTTTTTAACCAGCTGCGACAGGTGAGCTGAAACCTCTTTACCAGGAGGGATAGGTGGAGGGGAATCTCTTTTACCAGCTGCGACAGGTTAGCTGAAACTTCTTTAACAGCAGAGATAGGTTTAGGGGAACTCTCTTTCACCAGCTGCGACAGGTGAGCCAAAACCTTTTTACCAGCACATATAGGTGAAGGGAAACTCTCATTTACCAGCTGCGATAGGTGAGGCGAAGCCTCTTTACCAGCAGAGATAGGTGGAGGGGAACTCTCTTTTTAACCAGCTGCGACAGTTGAGCTGAAACCTCTTTACCAGCAGATATAGGTGGTGGGAACTCTCTTTTACCAGCTGCGACAGGTGAGCTGAAACCTCTTTACCAGCAGAGATAGGTGTAGGGAAACTCTCTTTTACCAGCTGCAACAGGTGAGCTGAAACCTCTTTACCCGCAGAGAAAGGTGGAGAGGAACTTTTTTACCAGCTGCAACAGATGAGCTGAAACCTCTTTACCAGTAGAGATAGGTGGAGGAAAACTCTCTTTTACCAGCTGCGACAGGTGAGCTGAAACCTCTTTACAAGCAGAGATAGGTGGAGAAGGACTTTCTTTTACAAATGCAACAGGCTAGCTAAAACCTATTATCGGCAGAGATAGGTTAAGGGGAACTCTTTTTTACCATCTGCGACAAGTGAGCTAAAACCTCTTTACCAGCAGAGATTAGTGAAGGAAGACTCTCTATTACCAGCTTCGACAGGTGAGCTAAAACCTCTTTATCAGCAAAGATAGGTGGAGGGCAATATTATTTTACCAGCTGCGACAGGTGAGTTGAAACCTCTTTACCAGCAGAGATAGGTGGAGGGAAACTCCTTTTCACCAGCTGCATCCGTTGAGCTTAAACCTCTTTACCAGCAGAAATAGGTGGAGGAGAACTCTTTTTTACCAGCTGCAACAGGTGAGCTGAAACCTCTTTACCAGCAGAGATAGGTGGAGTGGACTCTCTTTTACCAGCCTCGACAGGTTAGCTAAAACCTCTTTATCAGCAGAGATAGGTTAAATGAAACTCTCATTTACCAGCTGCGACAGGTGAGCTGAAACCTCTGCACCAGCAGAAATAGGTGGAGGGGAACATTATTTTCCCAGCTGCGACAGGTGAGCTGAAACCTCCTTACCAGCAGAGATAGGTGGAGGGGAACTCTATTTTACGAGCTCCTTCCGTTGCGCTGAAACCTCTTTACCAGCAGAAATAGGTGGAGAGGAACTCTCTTTTACGATCTGTTACCTGTGAGCTGAAACCTCTTTACCACCAGAGATAGGTGGAGGGGAACCTTTTTTACCAGCTGGGACAGATGAGCTGAAACCTCTTTACCAGCAGAGATAGGTGGAGGAAAATTCTCTTTTACCAGCTAAGACAGGTGAGCTGAAACCTCTTTACAAGCAGAGATAGGTGGAGGGGAACTCTCCTTTACCATCTGCGACAAGTGAGCTGAAACCTCTTTACCAGCAGAGATAGGTATAGGGGAACTCTCTTTTACCAGCTGTGTCAAGAAAGCTGAAAACTCTTTACCAGCAGAAATAGGTAGAGGCGAACTTTCTTTTACCAGATGCGCTAGGTGAACTGAAACCTTTTTACCAGCAGAGATCGGTGGAGCGGAAGTCTCTTTTACCGGCTGCGACAAATAAGCTGAACCCTCTTTACCAGCAGAGATAGGTGGAGGGAAACTCTCATTTACCAGCTGCGACAGGGGAGCCGGAACCTCTTTACCGGCAGAGATAGGTGAAGGAGAACTCTATTTTTCCAGCAGCAACAGGTGAGCTGAAACCTCTTTCCTAGCAGAAATATGTGGAGGGGAGCACTATTTTACCCAGCTGCGACAGGTGAGCTGATACCTCTTAACCAGCAGAGATAGGTGAAGGGAAACTCTATTTTACCAGCTGCGTCCGTTGAGCTGAAACTTCTTTACCAGCAGAAATAGGTGGAGGGGAACTCTCTAGAACCAGCTGCGACAGGTGAGCCGGAACCTCTTTACCAGCAGAGTTCGGTGGAGCGGAAGTCTCTTTTACCAGCTTCGACAAATGATCTGAACACTCTTTACCAGCAGAGATAGGTGGAGGGAAACTCTCATTTACCAGCTGTAAAGGGTGAGCCGGAACCTCTTTACCAGCAGAGATAGGTGAAGGAGAACTCTATTTTACCAGCTGCGACAGGTAAGCTAAAACCTCTTTCCTAGCAGAAATAGGTGGAGGGGAACTCTACTTTACCAGATGCGACAGATGAGCTGAAACCTCTTTATCAGCAGAGATAGGTGGAGGGGAACTCTCTTTTACCAGCTGTGCAAGTGAGCTGAAACATCTTTACCAGCAGATATTGGTGGAGGGGAACTCTCTTTAAACCAGCTGCGACAGGTGAGCCAGAACCTTTTTTCCAGCAGAAATAGGTGGATGGATCCTCTATTTTACCAGCTGCGACCGGTGAGCTGAAACCTCTTTACTAGCAGAAATCAGTTGAGGGGAATCTCTTTTACCAGCTGCGACAGTTGTGCTGAAACCACTTTAACAGCAGAGATAGGTGGAGGAAAACTCTATTTTACCAGGTGCATCCGTTGAGCTGAAATCTCTTTACCAGCAGAGATAGGTGGAGGGAAAATCTCTTTCCCCAGCTGCGACAGGTTAGCTGAAACCTCTTTACCCGCAGAGATAGTTAGAGGGAAATTTTTTTACTAGCTGCGACAGGTGAGCTGAAACCTCTTTACCAGCAGAGATTTGTGGAGGGGAATCTCTTTTACCAGCTGCGACAGGTTATCTGAAACCTCTTTATCAGAAGAGATAGGTAAAGGGGAACTCTCTTTTACTAGCTGCGACAGGTGAGCTAAAACCTTTTTACCAGCAGAGATAGGTAAACGGAAACTCTCTAGAACCAGCTGTGACAGGTGAGCTGAAACCTCTTTACCAGCAGAGATAGGTGGAGGAAAACTCTCTTTTAGCACCTGCGACAGGTAAGATGAAACCTCTTTACAAGCAGAGATAGGTGGAGAGGGCCTTTTTTTTACCAGCTGCGACAGGTGAGCTGAAACCTCTTTACCAACAGAGATAGGTGGAGGGAAACTCTATTTTACCAGATGCGCCATTTGAGCTGAAACCTCTTTACCAGCAGAGATAAGTGGAGGGGAACTCTCTTTTATCAGCTGCGACAGGTGAGCTGAAACCTCTTTACCCGCAGAGATAGGTGAAGGGGAATTCTCTTTTACCGACTGCGACAGTTGAGCTGAAACCTCTTTACCAGCAGCGATAGGTGGAGGGGGACTCTCTTTTACAAGCTGCGACAGGTTAGCTAAAACCTCTTTATCAGCAGAGATAGGTTGAGGGGAACTCTCTTTTACCAGTTGCGACAGGTGAGCTAAAACCTCTTTACTAGCAGAGATAGTTTATGGGAAACTCTCTTTTACCAGCTGCGACAGGTGAGCGGAAACCTCTTTACCAGCAGAGATAGGTGGAGGAGAACATTCTTTTACCAGCTCTGTCAGGTGAGCTGAAACCTCTTTACCAGCAGAGATAGGTGGAGGGGAACTCTCTTTTACCAGCTGCAACAGTTGAGCTCAAACCTCTTTACCAGCAGATATAGGTGGAGGGGAACTCTCTTTTACCAGCTGTGTCATGTGAGCTGAAACCTCTTTAACAACAGAGATCGGTGGAGGGAAAGTCTCTTTTACCAGCTGCCACATATGAGCTAAACCCTCTTTTTCAGCAGAGATAGGTGGAGGGAAACTCTCATTTCCAGCTGTGACAGGTGAGCTAGAACCTCTTTACCAGCAGAGATAGGTGGAGGAGAACTTTTTACCAGTTGCGACAGGTGAGCTAAAACCTCTTTCCTAGCAGAAATAGGTAGAGGGGAACTCTCTTTACCAGCTGCGACAGGTGAGCTGAAACCTCATTATCAGCAGAGATAGGTGGAGGGAAATTCTCTTTTACCAGCTGCGACAGGTGAGCTGAAACCTCTTTACCAGCAGAGATAGGTGGAGGGAAATCTCTTTTACCAGCTGCGACAGGTTAGCTGAAACCTCTTTATCAGCAGAGATAGGTTAAGGGGAACTCTCTTTTACCAGCTGCGACAGGTGAGCTAAAACCTTTTTACCAGCAGAGATAGGTGAAGGGAAACTCTATTTTACCAGCTGCGACAGGTGAGCTGAAACCTTTTCACCAGCAGAAATAGGTGGAGGGGAACATTCTTTTACCAGCTGCGACAGGTGAGCTGAAACCTCTTACCTAGCAGAGATAGGTGGAGGGGAACTTTATTTTACCAGCTTCGTCCGTTGAGCTGAAACCTCTTTACCAGCAGAAATAGGTGGAGGGGAACTCTCTAGAACCAGCCTGTTTAGGTGAGCTGAAACCTCTTTACCAACAGAGATAGGTGGAGGGGAACTCTATTTCCCCAATTCGACAGGTGAGCTGAAACCTCTTTACCAGCGGAGATAGGTGGAGTTGATCTCTCTTTTACCAGCTGCGACAGGTGAGCTGAAACCTCTTTACCAGCAGAGATAGGTGGAGGGGAAATCTCTTTTACCAGCTGCGAGAGGTGAGCTAAAACCTTTTTACCCGCAGAGATAGGTGGAAGGGAATTATCTCTTACCAGCTGCGACAGTTGAGCTGAAACCTCTTTACCAGCAGAGATAGGTGCAGGGGACTCTCTTTTACCAGCTGCGACAGGTTAGCTTAAACCTCTTTATCAGCAGAGATAGGTTGAGGGGAACTCTCTTTTACCAGCTGCCACATGTGAGCTAAAACCTCTTTACCAGCAGAGATAGGTGAAGGGAAACTCTCATTTACCAGCTGCGATAGGTGAGGCGAAGCCTCTTTACCAGCAGAGATAGGTGGAGGGGAACTCTCTTTTTAACCAGCTGCGACAGTTGAGCTGAAACCTCTTTACCAGCAGATATAGGTGGTGGGAACTCTCTTTTACCAGCTGCGACAGGTGAGCTGAAACCTCTTTACCAGCAGAGATAGGTGTAGGGAAACTCTCTTTTACCAGCTGCAACAGGTGAGCTGAAACCTCTTTACCAGCAGAGATAGGTGGAGGGGAACTCTCTTTTCCCAGCTGCGACAGGTGAGCTGAAGCACTTTACCAGCTGCGACATGCGGAACTAAAACCTCTTTACCAGCTGCGACAGGTGGAACTGAAACCTCTTTACTAGCTGCGACAGGTAGAACTGAATCCTCGTTACTTGATGATAAAAGATAAGGTGGACCCTCTTCACCTGTTAGGTAGGAGGAGGGAAGGGGGTAAACGCTCTTTTCCTGCTGATTAAGTTGGGTATGGAAACTTTTTTTTACCATATGAGAGCTGGAGCCGAAACCTCTCTACCACATGAGAAAGCTGGAGGAGGAACCTCCTTACTTGAATACAAGAGAGGCAAAACCTCTATCTGATGAGACATGTGGAGCTGGAACCTCTTTGCATTATGCTATAGTTGGAGGCAAAATCTCTTTACCTGCCTAGACAGCTATCGATGAAACTTCTCTAAGAGATGAGACAGGTGGTGAAAGCTATTCACCAGATACGACAGGTGATTAGGTGGGGGATGGAGCATCTTTACCAGCTGAGACGTGGTGGTGAAACCTCTTTACCAGAAGAAACAGGTCTATAAGTGTGTGTGTGTGCGGGGGGAGGGGGGGTCTTTTACCACACGAAACATTTGGAAGGAAACTTCTTTACCAGATGAGACAGAGGTGAAACCCCTCCACCGTGAGCCGGGCAATCTTGATCACAGAAGTGCCTCTTCCTTGTCTCGTTCTCTCCGCTTCTGCATCCTTAAAGGGCGTTCGTTTGTCTTAATGCTTTAAGGGCCTATGGCACAATGTGGAACTACATAATTTCAATTTACTTTGACTCTTAATATACATTGATTTAAGCGTTAAGATACTATGATTAAGCTATTGATTGCCTGATCGGTAATACATAAATGCCCAGTTAGTCCGATCCGGGGTGATTTCATGGGGACCGGATGGAACAGCTGACACTCCGGTGTTGCGTTTAAACCTCCCACCACCCAACCGGATGGGGAAGCGGTAGCAGTCTTCCTCCTCCGGCCACAACCTCCAATTATATTGCAGGAGCTGGTCGGCGACTAGCCTGCAAAATTGGCTAGTGTCGAAAAAGAGTGAAAAGATATGTTAAACGAAAGGTAATTAAGGAGTATCGGTGACTCTAGGGCCGGGAGGGCACTTCACTTCCCCAAATACAAGTTGTAAAAGGGTTAACTAAATGTTCTGTCTTAAGTAGGCTTGATTGAGGATTCCGCCTGAAGAGGGCGTCACTAAGTACCCTGTCTGAACTATGCTGCAATGAGGGTTCCGTCTTAAGTAGGCTTAAGTAAGTGTTCCGTCTGAAGTAATCTTCACTAAGGGTCCCGTTTGAAGTAGGCTTAGTGAGGGTCCCGCCTGAAATAGGCTTCAATAAGGGTCTCGTCTGAAGTAGGCGTCATTAGAGGCCTTGTCTGAAGTAGGCTGCACTAAAGGTTCCAACTGAAGTAGGCTTAAATGAGTGTCCGTATGAAGTAAGCTCCACTAAGGGTTCCGTCTGAAGTAGGCTTCAGTGAGGGTTATTTCTGAAGTAGGCGTCACTAAGGGTTCCGTCTGAAGTAGGCTTAAACGAGGGTTATATTTGAAGTAATTTTTACTAAGGGTCCCGTCTGAAGTAGGCTTAAATGAAGGTTCCGTATGAAGTAGGCTTCATTAAGAGTCTTTCTGAAGTAGGCTTCACTATGGGTTCCGTCTGGAGTAGGTGTCATTGCGGGTTCCTTCTGGGGTAGGCCTTCTAAGGGATAAGTCTGAAGTAGGCTTAACTGATGGTTCCTTAGGAAATATGCGTCATTGTTTCGTCTGAAGTAGACTTCATTGGGGATTCCGTCCGAAGTAGGCTTCACTAAGGGTCCCGTCCCTAAGTATGGGTCGCTAAGGGTTCGATCCGAAGTAGGCTTTAGGCAAGTGCTGATATAACATTTATTTTGAGAGACACCCTAGGTACGAATCTAATTTTGCTGTCCTGAAGTCGGGCGTTCGTTGGCCCATTTTGTCTCAGGACGATTTAAAATTACGTTTTCGAATCTAGAAATATTTAGAATATTAGGTGACCTTTGCCATCCCTTAATTATTTTACACTATTCTTCTCATAATTAGTTATTTCGCCGAATTCTAATTGCTTGGTGACATAAATCACCCCCACAACAGGCAGTTATTTCTGTTTACATCGTGCCAAATATAGAGAAAAATGCAGAAAAACAGGTTGGCATCGCTTAGCAATTGTTTCAGATGTAGACATAGTGTCCGTCTAAGCGGAATTTTGGCATATATAATGGATCCTACATTGATATTTGTTTCCTTGTAAAACAAAATCTCTGTCAATCTATAATTCCGAAATGATCATGATAGCGTTATTTTGAATTAGTATACCTGAACTTCCGTAATATAAGTGAATTATGGATTATTTCGTATCTGAACAACGAGAATTATATAAACCAAGATTAACTTGTTTAATTCATTTTGTTAAATGTTTATATTATTTTAAGTCACTCTGTGACCAGTAATTGTGAGTTTATAATTGAAGGTTACCTGTTGAAAAGTGGCACCACTGTATTTGACGTCATGATCAAAGTTATCCCATGAGTGAGAGTCACTCGCCCACAGGCTTGTTAATTTAGCGAATTTATAGCTAGATGCAGCGAATTTACCTTCAATTTAACTGATATAAATGCTATCTGGTCTATAGCTAAAAGTCTAGCTAATTTTAAAAGACACCTGACGAATTGTAATTTCCTTGTTAAATTCTTCGAAAGTAAACTCAAATTATGTCAATAGCTGCTATAACATTAGTTTATATATTAATATTTTAAATACGTATAGGTCACCTGCATGGATCGCAAGGTCTGTTGTGACCTGTATATATGTGTAACGAGCTATTGCCAAAATAATAAGACCACAGCACAATTTGAAATCACACATTGAGATCCTGAGAAATACTGAACAATAATGTATCGGACTTAAATTTATCCTACTAACCTCAGAAGATGACATTGAACATTATTATTAAGGAATACTTAGATACAAAGCTATATTTAGGTTAGAAGTTTGATATATTGGTTTAAAGTAGCATAACTTAAGATGAAGAAATGAATCTAGGAATTCAGTGGCAGAATTTTATTTTTGAGCTAATTTAGGCATTTAAAACAAAGAATGTCGGAAAATTTTGAAACTTTGAGAAATACTTCGCTTTTCTCCGCAACCAATTTTCTGTAGTCAGTAAAAGACTTTAAAGCGATATGATGGGATACTTGAAGACCTAAAAGAATAGATGATACATCTAGTCTATTAGAATGAAAAAACAAAAACACCCAAACCCCATAGTTCTTTTGAAGCGAAGTTTCCCAATATAGAAATTCATCTAGGGCGAATCCTTTTAAGGAAATAATAAAGTTTGCATTAAATTCATTAGTACGACCTCCCTCAATTACATATATTGACAAGAGTATTTAGCAGTATAAATTATATTAAAATTAAACTGAACATTCCCATTGCAATTTTAACACCCATATATGAGGCATAATAAATATTGCCATAGTTACCAATTTCCTGAAAAATATTTGCGAGCTTTAGAGACAATGCAATCATGAAGCAATATACGAGCTATTCAAGACGCATATATTTGCCCAAATTTCTGGTGTATAATATTTTACAATAAGTATGTTGTTTAGATTTTTTAACACATTTTATTTTTGCTACTAAATTATTGGTATGGTTAGCTAGTTTTCTGACGATCAAAGTAAAAAATCTAGCTTATTCTAGCTGTATTTCTTTTAGCGAATTTGGTGAATATTTAAACTCGGCGAACTGATCGCGGGAGAATTAGTTATTTGGGTACAGTGTTGAAGTGTAGGACATTGTATTAATTTTACGAGATGAATCCGAAATTTCGCTTAGCGCTAGTCTTTCTCGTCATTAATCTTGGGCTTTCGCTGTTTGAAGCCAAGATAATAGAGTTAAATCACAAAGGTTTAAGCGGCAAGAGTTCGTTTTGGCCGGGGCCTCAAAATAAACCCCTTGTTAAGAAAACTATCTCCGAAGGCTACAACGATCTCGGTAACTGGTAAGGAGCATTAATGCTAATAGGTGACGACTCACGAAGTTAAGCAACATCGACTGTGGTTAGTAAACGTTCGAATCATGTAGGCTGCCACAGTCTGTAGCTAGCCGGGGTCTGTTTTTCACGTTAATCGTTAGGCTCAACTGTTAAATAATAGGCTTTATTGCACCCCCTCACCCCTGCTTCTCTTTATCTCAACTCCCCTCTCGCTTCGCTTTATTTTATCCCGCCCTCTTCGCTTTATCTTGCCCCCCCTTCCTCCGTTCTCTTTATATCTCTCTGCTTCTCTTTATCTTAACTTCCCTATCGCTTCGTTTTATCTCTTCCAGCTAGCTTCCCTTTATCTCATCCCCACCCTTTCCGCTTTATCTAGCCCCGTCTCCCGTTTCACTTTACCCCCTTCCCCCTCATCTTCTCTTTATTTCAATTTTCCCCTCGCTTCGTTTTATCTCTTCCAGCTTCGCTTTATCTCATCCCCACCCCCACAGTTTCCCTTTATCTTTCAAGTTTCTTTGGGTGAAGGTAGTTTGGATAAGTTATGGTTTGGTGTTAGTAGAGGAAGGGTATTTTATACCTGTCGGAAACTTCAGGAGAACTTCGCCGTGTTTTTAGTATTAAAAACAGTACTAATGGTGTGTCTAGGCATTGTAGTCGTCATTTAAGGCTTCGGTTAGGTTAGGCGCGGAAAGCACTTTTTTTTTTAAGATACCAGCACACTCAGTTGAGTACGGCTCGATTTGCAGTGATACTATCTTAAAAATAACTGTTTTCCGCGCCAAAACGAAGCCGTAAATGATGACTAATATACCTAAAAACACCATTAGTACAGTTTTTTTAATACAACCTAACCTAACGAAACCACATTTGTGGCCCATTCGGGGAGGAGCACTGCATAAAAACAATGAACATTAGAGGGCCTAACAACGTCTGACAACGGCATTGAATTCGAACCCTGGGTAATTATTTCGAAATGGGGAGCTTCGCTTCCCATCCCCCCTTTAATTGTGGGAGGTTTCACCCCCCCCCCAACACGTCCCGGGTATTTTTAGGTTCGAATGCAAAGACATAAACAAAACATACTATCTAGTGCTGGAGAAATCTGGGATTAGCAGACCAAACACAGTTTTGCCGTTTTTTGCTTTCTCACGGAAACATACCAGTCATACCTCCACCTTTTAACATTATAATCGAGCTGCGTCTCGTTACCACATCTGTCGCAATTCTTCAATTTTAAAAGAGCCCAAAAGTTAATTAAATTATCCGAGGAGTTAGCAAAAGTCATGAAAGTTCCATTAACTAAACGCAAAAGAAACCCAATCCGACATCAATCACTAACGGGTGCGGTTCGCAATGAATGCAATGTCCCGCAAGAAAAATGAAAAGGTGCTTCCAAGTATTTTCGAACTTTATTCAGTTCATTCTCAAGGAGAACTACAACATAAAATAATATAATAAGGGTATATATAAGCTAGTAAAAAATAAAGGACCGCCTCTAAGACAAGAAATCACCAATGAGGAAATAGGAGAGGGATGGGTAAATTCACATTAAGATTTACCTATAACAGGTAGGAAGGTCAAACCGAGAGGAAAGAAAGAGTCAAGAACAGAGCCGAAAGGGTTAAAAGGATTAACGGATAAAGCGATAGTCTAAAGAGAGAGATTAGGAGACCCTTATTATATTATTTTCTCTTGTAGTTATCATTGAAAATGAACTGAATAAAGTTCGAAAGTACTTGGAAGCACCTTTTCATTTTTCTGCGGGACATTATATATATATATATATATATATATATATATATATATATATATATATATATATATATATATATATATACTAAAAAAAATGTAAGGCTTTTAATTATTAGGGAATGAGAAATATGTTTTTATTTTTCAAATAAAAAGTGAGATTAATCACGTTTGGGTGGGTGTCTTCGTTGTAAAAAAGGGACATAATGAAAATATTGAAAGAATATGGGTTGGTTTTTATGGGGTGGTTTTGGCGTGTGTGATTTGTGTGTGTTTATAGTTGTAGTAAAAATGGAAATGAGCTTGTGTCCGAGTTTAAAAATTATTTAAGTTCGGTTTATGGTGTGGATGTCTGTGTTCGTAGCGTATTCGGGTAGGGGAGAAATTGAGAGTAATGAGTGGGGCTCCAGTTCTGATGCAAATTTTCCATTCCCACATAGTTAAAAGCCCTACATTTTTATAATTTGAATATTGCTAAATCTGCTGCTTCCCATTTCCCATATAATTAATTTATGAATATCTGATAACTTTTCTAAAAAATTCTTATGTTTCTATATATTTATAATGTCATATCCTTGAAAATGGGTTCCTACCCGAAACATCAGTACCAAGAAGTTATAATAATGAACTTCTAAATTTAGCCTGATTATTTATCCTAAAAATACGTATAGGCCTGACAACGCGCAATCCTCTGCTCTCCTTATATATATATATATATATATATATATATATATATATATATATATATATATATATATATATATATATATATCCATTAAACCACATTGAAAGAGAAAACGGAATAATTTATCCTTGCAGTAATATTTTTATTACCTTTTTTCGAAAAAATCCGTGCAGGGAAGCGATTCGAACCAGGCACACTGAGGCAGCGAGCACCGCTGTGATCACAGTTAAAAGTATGCCGTTAGTACACTACGCTACTAACGGCATACTTTTAACTGTGATCAAAGAGGTGCTCGCTGCCTCAGTGTGCCTGGTTCGAATCGCTTCCCTGCACGGATTTTTTCGAAAAAAGGTAATAAAAATATTACTGCAAGGATAAATTATTCCGTTTTCTCTTTCAATGTGGTTTAATGGATTAATTTTCATCATTCTCTCGCGCTACTTTGAGAGATATATACACGTATATATATATATATATATATATATATATATATATATATATATATATATATATATATATACGAGGGGAGGTCAATAAGTTGCAATTCGGATATAAGGAAACGGGATATGAGGAAAAGTGTTTTATTATTTTTCAATATAACTAGCCTCGACTTCAATGCACTTGCGCCACTTGTCCCTGAGGCTTCGAATTCCCGACAACCAGAAATCTCCCGACTGCTGTTCAATCCACTCATGGACGGCGAACTGGACATCTTCATCGTCCCCAAACCGGCGTCCGCGCAGTGCAGCCTTGAGCTGGCAGAATAAAAAGTAGTCGCTAGGGGCTAGATCTGGACTGTAGGGGGAGATGGTTGAGCTCCTCGAATCCGCACTCGCGCAGGGCAGCTTGTGCAACTCTGGCCTTGTGGACTTTGACGACGTTGAAGTCGATCATGGGGCGTGAGTTTTCTAGGGACCCAACGGGCAGAGACCTTGGTCATGGCCAAATTGTCGTGGACGATGTTGATAACACTTCAATGTGATATTCCAAGTTCTCGCTGGATTTCTTCGACCTTCACCCGTCGATTTTCGAGGATCCTCCTCTCCACACGGGTCACATTATCCTCGTTGGTCACGTCTGACGGGCGTCCTGGATGGGAGTCATCTTCAAGAAACTCACGACCATGGCAGAACTCCCTATTCCAGCGAGCAATGGTTGCATAGGAAGGGGCGGTGTCGGTGTACACTGCAACCATGCGTTCATTGATCTCTTTTGCATTCTTCCCTTCCTTGGTCAAAAATTTGATCACTGCGCGGTGCTCAACCTTCTCCATTGTTGAAAAATTTGTGACTGACGATCTGCGATCAGCTACTGCTTCTTAAATAGACGAGGCGGGGGCGTGTGGCTGCAGGTTCTGACTTGTCATAACTTGTCCTAACATCCCTACAAACAGCCATCCCTCTTCCTCTGTTTTGCCCTACCGATTCTCAAAACTTATTGACCGCCCCTCGTGTATATATATATATATATATATATATATATATATATATATATATATATATATATATATATATATATATATATATATATATATAATGTTTAACAGAAATCCCAAGGCGATGAAAATAGCTGGCATCATCCTTTTTATTTACCGGCGATGTTTCGACCACAATACGGTCATCTCCTTAGGCCTAAAATACAAATAAACGAAACAAAATATTTTGCACTGTTAAGAGAGCACACTGCTAAATGTACATCTAGAACTTTACTAGCTAGTATTAGCTTTGAATTGCAAATTTAGAGTTAAAGGGAATATTTAGAAATAGGGCTCAAATTTACAATAGACTAGGGAAGGATTTTAAATATTTAAATTATTTAGCGAGTGTATAATTGCTAAAATCTATTAAGGTAGGGGAGATTTGATTTATGAATCTAATGATTATATAAAACTTTTAAAATTAATTTTAAACGAATAATGGAAGCAAAAATTCGCAAAAACCTAATATATAAAATCACAAACCTTGCCAACACTAGCGGGCTGCTGGAGGTGCTGAGAACAGCACCCCCTCCGCGCTGATCGCCGCCCGCGCCCAGCTGGGCGACGGGAGGTGAAGACCGCCGCCACCCACTTGCAGCAGATAAGACACGCGTGGGACGCTCCACCGCGTCTTACTGAACGCCAACACTGACGGGCTCCCCGCTTTGTGTAATGTGTCCGCTTATACTACGTGTATTTATATATTATTGTATCATACTATTACTGTATTTGTATTGGATTATTTTTGTATTTGTATTAGATTATGTATAAATGTACGCTATTGCACAATAAACCTATACAATCAATCAACACTGGCGGGCTCCCCGCTTTGTGCAATGTGTACGCTTATATTATGTGTATTTATATATTATATCATTATTATTGTATTTGTATTAGATTATGTATAAATGTACACTATTGCACAATAAACCTATACAACAACAACAATGAACGTGTTCCCAGTGGAACGTCAGGAGGGCGGATTGAGCAAAGTTCCAAGCCGCCCTGGACGAATGGTGGTCCACGTATGTGCCTCCTGCGGACCTGCACCAGCAGGAGAGGGACCTTACGGCGGCCATGCCCAGGAAAGCATCTAACCGCCGCCGGCGCTCAGACTGGTGGTGTTATAACGAGGAAGTCCGGGAGCACAATCACCGCGTGAACGTCCTCAGGAGGCTGTACGAGAAGCGCCCGACCGCCATCAACCTGCAGCTCATGCAGGACGTAGTAGCCCGTGCGCGACAGGTGTCCTTGAGCGCCGGGGAGGCAAAGTGGCTGGAGTGGTGCGCATCTTTCAGCCAACACACCTCCCTCGGCCAGCTGTGGGGGTGCTTCAGGAAGGCCTCAGGCGCTGCCCCGACCCGCCCAGCTGCCCACCAACGCCCACAGCAAGAGGCAGATCGGCTGGCAAACTGCTTCACAGCGAGGGGTTCCAGTGAGCAGCTCCCTCCCCACACCCGCTACCTCCAGCAGCAGCTACGCCCACAGCGCGACGAAGAGGTCAGGGAGGCGCGGGGCCAGCCGCACGCCACGGACCAGCCTTTCACGCTCAAGGAGCTGGCCAGGGCGAAGCATGGGCGTGACAGCGGCGGGAGCCGACGGAATGCGGTACTCCATGCTGGCGCACGCTGGGCCCGCCGGGGACGCCACGCTACTAGCAGGCCGTCTGCCGCCCTCCTGGAAGGACGCCGACATCCAGCCCATCCCCATCCAAGGATCACACCACCTTCAGGCCAATCTCCCTCCTGAGCTGCACCGGAAAAAACAGCGGAGAGGATGGTGCTGAGTCGCCTACAGTGGAGCGTGGGGAGCCTTCACCACCACGTGTTCGGCTACACCAGGGGGGTGAGCATGGCGGACTGCCTTATCACCCCCCTGGCTTACACCAACAACCAGCCCACCAACGTAGTCTTCCTTGACCTCGAGAAGGCTTTCGAGCTGGCTAGCCCCCGCGCCATACTAGCCGCTCTTGTGAGGAAGGGCATCCAAGGGAGACTGCTGGGCTGGCTCCAGGACTAGCTTCACCAGCGCCGAGCCCCTGTGAAGTTCCAGGGTCACAAGTCTCCCTATCTTACCGTCGAGAACGGGACGCCCCAGGGCGGCATCCTCAGCCCGTTCCTCTTCAACGTGCTGATGGAGCAGCTGATGGCGCTTCCCTATCGGGAAGGAACCATCCTCCTCAGCTACGCCGACGACCTGGCCCTCATCGTGACCGGGCGCGGCGACAAGCTCGCGCGGGCCCAAGAAGCGCTGCACCTCATCACTGCCAAGTGCGAAAAGCTGGGGCTCAAGATCTCAGCAGAGAAGTCCCAGGCCATGGCCATAAAGACTTCCACACCTGCTGGCCAGCAGCTACGCGTCCAAGGAGTCGGGCTGGCCTGGACCGCTCCTACTAGTACCTCGGAGTGTGGATGGACAGGTAGCTGTCCTTCACGCAGCGTGTCACGCACCTGAGCGAGCGGACGCAGGCCCGGCTGAATGTGATGAGGGCCATGACGCGGCCGAGCGCTGGTGCAACCTTCCCCGTCCTCCGCCTCTACTACCTGCAGGCAGTGTGCTCTCTAGTGGACTGCAGTGCACCGGTCCTTGTAGCGCTACCCCGGCAGCAACAACAACGCCTGGAGGTGATGCAAAGCACAGCCATGAGGACCATGTTGGGGGCACCGAGGTGGTGCAGTGCCTTTGTCATGCAGAGCGAGGTAAGCCGGGTGGCCAGAGTGCTCCAGCGCAACGTGGAGGGTGTTGCACAGAGGAGACTCCGGATGGCCGTGGCGCAGGGCATAGAGTGCCTGCGTAACAACAGGTGGCTCGTAAACGTCAGCCTAGCAACCAACACCCTCAACCAGGCAGGGAACAGGTTATGGCGTTACCCCGACACCCCCAACCCCGCCTACGTTCTACCACCACCATGGGAGCCCTCCCCGCCGCCGACTTCACCGCCACACAGCTGCCCGCCAGCAAAGCGAACTGCCTCACCGAGGAGCTGCGCCAACACGCCCTCAGAGCCATGTCTGAGGTCACGGAGCCAGGCAGCGCACTCTACTTCACCGACGGCTCCGTCGACCCCGACAGCGGGAGGTCCGGCGCTGCCTTCGTCACGAGCGGCTTGACGCAGGCGTGCAGGACATCATACCACTCCTCCACCCTCCAGACGGAGTTGGTAGCAATCCTGTACGCCCTCCAGCACGCTCTGCTCCACCGGGAGGCCACTGTGGTGATACGCACGGACTCTCGGTCGGGACTGCAGGCGCTGCAGCACGCCCACGACCACACCAGGGACAACATCCACCTCACCACCACCATCCTGTGCACCCTGCAGGACCTGGCAGCTCAGGACAGGCGTGTCCGGCTCCACTGGATTCCCAGCCACGTTGGCGTGCGCGGCAATGATGCTGCCGACGAGACTGCCAAGGGAGCCGCCCACGGCCCCACCATCACCTGGACCGTGCGCCCCAGCCTGCAGCAGCTCAAGGTGCAGACCGAACGCAGGGCCGCCCACAACACCCACCAGCAGCCTCAAAAATGGGAAGCAACTAAGAGGCAAGCGGCGTGGTATGCTGCAGCAACAGCCTATCGCCCACTGAACTCATCCTTCCAGCAGCCCAGAGCGAACGGCGTGCTGCTACAGCGTGTGAGGCTGGGCTACTCCACGCGGGAAGAGCTGCACGCCGACTTCATGGCAGGGAGGTGCGAACACTGCAGCGGCCGCTCCCGGCGCCCACTGGTGCACTACCTCCTCTCCTGCCCAGCTACCGCCCGCCTCATGCCAGAGCGAGCGCCAGCCCCTCCCCCTGTAAGAGGCGCCCTACTGAGGGCGCGAGAGGCAAGAACCGCCCAGGTGGTCCGCCACACCCCAACAAACGAGCTGCTGGAGGTGCTGAGAACAGCACCCCCTCCGCGCTGATCGCCGCCCGCGCCCAGCCGGGCGACGGGTGGTGAGGACCGCCGCCACCCACTTGCAACATATAAGACACGCGTGGAGACGCTCCGCCGCGTCTCACTGCACGCGAACACTGGCGGGCTCCCCGCTTTGTGTAATGTGTACGCTTATATTATGTGTATTTATATATTATTATTGCATTTGTATTAGATTATGTATAAATGTACGCTATTGCACAATAAACCTATACAAAAAAAAGAACGTTTTGTGCTCCAGGCCGACCCAAAAGCACCAAACTGCCCCCCGCAACCCACATCCATATGAATTCAGCTAACAAGGAGGGGAACCGACGAGAGATCATTATTTAAATTCGGGGAGGGTTGTTTTATATATAGTGTTTCTAGGTTCGAAGGGTAATTGGACATTTGTGCGAATTTTGATTTTCTAAGAAGATATCACTTTTACACTTTATTACATGATCTCTTATCGCTGAGTTTTCTTTGGTTTCAAGTATCTTGCCGGTTCTATTACTTATACCCATAGGGAAAGAGAATCTTGCCTTCAGAGTTCTAACGGAGCTTCCGATATATTTGCCTTGGGAAAACCCAGGACATTTAAATAAGTATATAATCGAACTCCGAAGACTTTGGAACAGGATCCTTTATTGTCAAGAAAGATTTTATATTTATTTTATTGGCAAAGGCAATTTGAAATTTTATTTGACAGGAGACTACTTTACGACGTCAGGGTGGGGGATAGACGTTATCTCTACACCACGGAGTGCAATGTACTCGGAATGAAGATTACTTCAGCCGGGTACAAGAAGCACGTCCAAGAGAGAATCACCAAGGCCACTGCTGCAGCCAATACTCTATACATGTTCAGAAATCTTCGTCACAGCAATAAGAAAAAGATTTACAATGCACTTGTAAGATCGACGCTACTATACCCCGCTTCCGCCCTCTCGTGTGTCTCGAAGACACAAAAGAGGAAACTACAAGTGGTGCAGAATAAATGTATGTACCTAATTACAGGTACATACAGACAAGAGAGAAGACGCCAGGAAGAGCTGCACCGGGAGGCAGGGTTAAGTCCCATTAACATTGCCATAGAAGAACGGACAAGGAATATGAAGGAACTGGTTAATCGTGAATTGGACGATGATATCGTCCAGATGATTGACCAGAACAGGAGAGGAATAAGTCGCGCCAGATTTCCGAGCTCCGCCGGGCTGCTAGTTGGTGGAGCAGATGTGCCGTTCTACGCATGAGAATAGAAATGTTTTTTACCCTAAACCAAATAAAGAACCCGACCAAGAAAAAGATTAACTAATTGTGAAACCTCACCGATTTCTACAAGAATTCACCTATGAAGACCCAAATTTACCGAAGGAGACATCCACGAAAAAAACAAAAAAACACGATTTACACTCACTACAAGATATACAAAAAAACAAAGACACTAAGCACAACACTAAAGTGATTAATAAAGTAATTATTACCACAACAGCAAAGCAAATGCGCATATCATACCCAAGAGCATTAATTGTTTTTTGAAGATAAATGGCTTGAACGCCATAATATATATATATATATATATATATATATATATATATATATATATATATATATATATATGTGGGGGAATCCCACGTAGAATTTCTTGTCCAGCACGGAACTTCCATGCGTTGTAGAAAGTTCTGTTAGGCTTAAATTAGTAAGCCTAATTTAAGCGGTAGCCACAAGCGGTAGCCTCGAACCGCGTCCACCACGGTTCACCTTTACACGGGTTAGAATACCCTCGGAAAGAAGATTCGAGGCCATTTGAGAGTAGAGCTGTTTCCCACTAACCCCCATCCCCCCTCCCGCGGGGAGAGCCTCAGACATATATAGTGCTCGTTTCCCATGAGACAGAGACATAGTTGAGAAGTTTCGCCCGGACCCAAGAAGATTCCTCTAGTTCCAAGTCAGGTACTAACAACAAAGCAAAGTGACGGCTGAACTAGTTGTGTATTGGAATTAGCTCCAGCCAGTGAGGTAAACCCATTTAACTATCGCTACCGAGCGATTTTTCCGACTTCACCCATCAACTCCTGTCGAAGCCCTCCTCGTTCGCCCCTCGTTTTCGGGTAGCCGAAATACTCTCCCCTGGACCGGACGTTACCGCCCCCCCCCCACCTTTTTGGAGAACCGTCATCACTTTAACATCCGGCTCATAAGCTCGAGCGGCCTCGCCTCACGTGCAGAAGACATCCGTGAAGCCTTACCCGACGTCTCACCCGGAATCCTCCGTAAGCCAACCCCTCTCCCCCTTCAGTAACCTATTTGAGTTAATTCCCCCCATTTGAATAGTCTCCTCCTGTAATACCTTAAATTTGAACTTCATAGTCTGATTCATAACTACAATTCCTCCTTTCGTTTACCTGTGTAATTTTGCCCATTAATTCATCTGATGTAATTTCGCCCATCAATTCTCTCATTATTTTTATGTAAATAAAATTATATTTTTGTCATGCCTCTTTAAATAACCTTGAGCTTTGCCATTGCCCATAATTTACCTGACTTCGTTGCACTCTTTCTCGCTACTCAGCCCGTCTAAACTAGTGGTGTTCCGTCCCTTTTAGGTTCGCCTTTAAGTTATTGGTCCCTCCCCCATAGATATAATAAGGTATTGATGTAATATAATGTCATACCACGATATATATATATATATATATATATATATATATATATATATATATATATATATATATATATATATATGCAATGTCCCGAAGGGAAAAAAAATGAAATTCTGTTTCCTAGTACTTTCGAACTTTATTAAGTTCCTTATCAAGGAAACACCATTTCATTTTTTCCTGTGGGACATTGCATTCATTTGCTACCCTCACGTGATACTTTGTGAGTTTTTCATATATATATATATATATATATATATATATATATATATATATATATATATATATATATATATATATATATATATATAAACTAACTCAATGACAACAAAGGAACCACAAAACAAAAAAATACTAAAAAGCGATACGCCTGATCACCAGGCACTAGCATCTCTTTGCGCCCTACCACACTTCTTTCTCTTTTCACCACTTGTCTTTTTTTCGCTATCTGTTCCCACACCCTATCTCTATCCCCTACCCACACCTACACACTTACAACATTTGAATAATTACATTTCTGTTCATTCCCTAAAGATGACCCAACACGGTCGAAATACGGCTAGGAATAAAGAATGTCATTTGTGGATGTTTTTTCTCGCCTCGAAGACCCCGTTAAAAAACTTGAAAGAAATATTAAGAAAATACAAGCTAAAATTAATAACGCTGCCACAGCTGTGGACTTCAATAGTACCTGCATACAACATGAACTTTTACCTAATTCGATATATATATATATATATATATATATATATATATATATATATATATATATATATATATATATATATATATATATATATATATATATATATATATATATATATATATACAGAAGAACTTCACAATAGCGTGAATTTATTTTAAAATATAAAAAACACGTTAGTACAATCAATTTATTACATTACATGACTACTTTCGGTATTTAATACCATTTTCAACCCTACAATTAGAAAACTGGACACAAATGCTTTATATATTGGAAAGGGGATGCGAAAAGATCAGAGGGATTAGGGAACAAAGAAAAGCATAGATTAAGGAACGGGTAAATTTGTGCGTTTTTGCAAGCACAAATTTATCTGGGTAATATTTCAGTTTATGGGCTACAATTTAGCCCTTATGACGTCAGAGGGTAGCTTCAGGTGTGACTAATCACAGCGTTGTATTTTTTAAATTTTGTTTTTAACCTTTATTTTTTAGTAAATGGCTGCACTTCTACTCAATTATATTATTTAGTAATGCATTGATTCTTTTTATGTTTACTTAGGTATTAATTTTTTTATGTTTTGTTTACCTATTTTTGTCAAACTAAACCATTAGTTTCACACACTGGCAACCCTTGATTCACCTTATTTCAAACATTAGCAACCCTGGTGGCAAGCAGTTAAAAGTGCGCGATTCTTGCGCAAATTCGGTTTGTTCGGCTTTAATACGCCTTTTGCCACAGGAGTGGAAAAGAAGCGGGACTCAATTATAATAGTGAAAGGTGGAGATGGTTTAACTTTTGTCGTGAATTGATTATTTATTAGGTAATTTAAGACGACGATAGTGCCACCGACATTTAGCAATAGCCTAAATTAGGCGGCGCTATTGTCTTTGTTATTCTGATAAACGCGCGATCGGCTCTGCACGTTTATTGAAATAATAAAGACGATAGCACCGCCTACTTTAGGCTATTCCGCTAAAAATTAACATTTTTAGTTATTTTCGAAATGAGGGGCTTCGCCTTATGACGTCTGACGCCATAAGGCCTAATTTGTAGCCCAGAAAAGCGCCCCCTACCGTGCGCCCATAAACTGAAGTATTACCTTTACTTGGTCCTTAATCTATGCTTTCCTTTGTTCTCCCTTCCCTTCCCTTCGCTGTGATCCTTCTCGCATCCCCTCCGTGACCAGACGAACAATCAAGACATCGACCTGGTTCGAAAGTCAGCTCAGAGACTTCGTGATTAAATAGGCATAACTATAGATTGTATCTACACAGAGATATAAATAGAAACACATCGCACCTTCGTCAACCAACACAGCTTCGGTACCATAGTGATTTAATTAGGTTAATCAGTCGGGAGGTAAAATTAAGGTATCTTAGGTAGACTCAATACCCGTCAAAGGTTACACGAAATAGTTCGTCTAGATCACCAAATAAAAGGAAGCTGATTCACAGGACCTTGTTCGATTGACAGGATGTACAAGGGAACGCACCTTTATGCAGGTAGGACTCAATTTTCCGGACATACTTGTCTTAATTACGTTCTCAAAATATTTACAGGATCGCAATGATCGTGAACGAAAGCAAAAATAGAGAACGTTCCTGTGAACTAAACATGCAACCTTACTCTACCGGTATGAATTAAAATTAAATTAATTGTAAATAGAAAATGCAAGCAAAAGGCTTTAAATTTAGTAAGTACCCAAAAGGATGCAAGGCCTCTTAACTGATACCGCTGAGCGCGGATGCAAATCTTCTTTATGGAAAAAGGTCACAAATGACGTCTTGTCGGTATAGGATCTGAACAGAAAATCAGTAAAATTTAGGGTGACCGCGAGGGCTTGGCAAACACGTAAGGTGAGTCAATGAGAGAATTCTTCAGCGGAGTTCCACGAATACAGACGACGCGCCGCTCACTGTCCGAATCAAAGCAAATTGAGAAAAGGACATACTTCTGCTCGGAAATTGATAATTATGATTCAATATATGAAAAAAAAAATCGACAGTTTGTGTGTGTGTATTCAAAGTGGTTGCTTCTGGAAAGCTTCAATTTGATATTCAGTATAAAGCTGACGGCCAAGATTCATTGATCGAATGATTTATTTTTTACGTTTCAAGATAACACGCTCATCCTCGGAAAATTTGCATAATGAGCAATACAGACAATTTAGTTATAAAATTTAAAGGTAACTTAGTTTAAAATGCATAATAAACAGTCATATTGACAATGTTTAAATTAAAACAGACGAGGAGAGATATACTGAGGCAAGCCATTCAAAACACAGATGACACAGATGAATCAAGGATTTGAACAACACAGTCAGTGATCAAGACACTAACTAACCTTTACAGAAGTACATCTGATTATGTCTATCAAAATACATACACCAAAACAATTTAACTAAACTTTGAAATCCATATCATGTTTCTTTATCTTTTAATAAAACCATTGAACCCAAACAACTTGACCTAACCTAGGGAACAGCAGATATCTCAGGGGAGAAATGTTGGGCTGGGCTGTCTTGAGGTGAAAAACCTGGACTGGCTTATCTTGAAGTGTAGGTTTCGGGTTGGCTTATCTTCAGGTGATTCGATGATAAAAAGCTTAAAAAAAAAAGTTTGTTTGTCAGCGTCAAAACTTTTTTTGCTGAAAGTACTGCTCCGAACAGCGGAGTTTGGCGAAATCGTTCTAATTACACCATTTGCTTCTTCACCTTTGGCTACAAGATTGGCAAGTTGGATCAAGATTGTAGTGTACTATGCTAAAAACTTCGACACCACTGAAGTTGTCGCGACACTTGAACCAGATAATGCTCTAAGCTAAGCATCCAAAGAAGTAAGGCTTTATTTGAAAATTGAAGGAATGAAGAAAAAGGTTGCTCTTCATTGATGGCAACCTTTCGTACATTTGATCAACAATTGTCAGGTTGGATTCGTTGGAATAAAAGGGACCACATTTGTTATTGACGAACAGAAAAGTGTACAATCTGATGTGTAATTTGTTAAACTAAACGTTTTGTCCCCAAACCAAGGATTTGAAACAACAAAGTTAACAAGAGGCTTTCTGAAGATGCGAACATTGGCGAAACGCTAGAACCTCTCAATATGTTGGGCATTCCATACCTGATACATGCACCAATCCTCTGGTCTGATGTAAAACGGCAATTCTCCCGTACAAGACTATACTGGCGGATAATAGGCGCAGTTTTTTCTTTGAGAATCTATGCCAGCATTTTATTATTAAATGTCACCACTTATTTTTGAATTTAAAGATTTTTACTATTGGTTTGTTCTTTTTATTCGTAGATGCTAATAAAAATATTTCCATCAATGTTTTGTTTCCATTTAATCGGCTTATTTAGCAGCTCAGGAATATTTTTAGTATATATATATATATATATATATATATATATATATATATATATATATATATATATATATATATATATACACTTTGGGGGGGAGGGGTCTTTTTGCAGCATATTTATTTGCATATTCCCAAGGCCTAGTAATAAGTGAATGACAAAAAAAAATTTCCGATAATTGTATGTTCAATGTAATAATGATAAAATATTAAATCAACAGGTATGCGAACTTCGAATTTGCGTCTCCAGAACACATCGGCACCCATATGGACGCTCCGTTCCACTTCGCTGAGCACGGGTGGTCCCTGGACCAAATTCCCCCCGAACGATTGGTCGCCCCCGGTAAGCTCCCGTGCCAGGCAAAAGATTGTTATTGCGGGAGAGGGATCAACCCTTAGGTTCCCGGGGAGGACCACTGTTGCTTTTGGAGCTCTTTCAGTGGTAGCGCCAAGGATCCGGACGTAAGGATCGAATTCTGACGCTTGAAGGGCAAATCCCTCGGTGAGGAGGGAGATATCTAGAGAAAATCCTGGGGGTAAGTTGGGAAGGGCAGGCAGATGGAATGGAAATGCGGGTAAGAGAAAAATAAGTTGGTTTGGGTTGATTAAGTATGGCTGGTTTGGTTGAACTGGCTTGAGTCAAGTTAGGTCTGCGGCTACCATGGAATAATAAGCCACCTTCCATTTGCAGCGGGAATATTTATAGTTTTTTATGGCGGTATTCAAAGCCAAGGGGCTTCACAGAACACCCATGCCCCGCCTAGGAACATTTTGAAAGGAAATGTGTCTTTAGTGGAACGAAAACATGAATGAAAATCTCGAAACTTTTGTGATAAAACCGGGAGTAGATGCGACTAAGATTACATAAAGAAGATGAGGATAATTATACAGAGAGTGGATGCGGCTAGGAGTAGAGAGTGTCGATGCGACTAAGATTACATAGCGGATTCGGCTAATATTACAGGATGCGGATGATACTAAGATTACAGAGAGTGGATGTAGCTAAGATTGCAGAGATCAGATGCGGCTGAGATTACAGTTGATGCGGTTAAGATTACAGTGCCTATGCGGCTCAGATTTACAGAGAACAGATGTGGCCAAGATTACGAAAAAAACAGTGAAAATTTGCTGACATTAGCAGCATAGGCTTTGTGAGATATTTCACTATTAAAGAAAGATCACATCCATATTTCTAACATTGTCCGGAAAGACAGCCGGGGACCCACAGATGATAAGAAATTGATTAATAGTTTTACTACGCGCAATACCCGATTGGTTACCTACTAGCACAACCCCATTATGTCATGATTATGTTTCAGAAAGTAGTCCAAGAGCTTTCACTAATAATGTATACTGTCGTGGGTTAGCCGAGATTATATATATATTTATTTGTTTTATTATGGTTAATAAACCAAATAAAATTTGACCTGAGGCGTAGGTTGGTGCCTCGGTGATCGCTTGAGGATCGTTCTTTAAGAGTGCTATACTTTATTTTATTCTAGGGAATGAATAAAATGGGTTTCTTGACTTTACCAAATACTGCCAACGCAACTCGTTCAAGGATAATTTAAAAACTTTACCCAAAAGAGACTTTTACTGAACATAAATCAACACAAACAAAATTACAATATACACCTATAATATGAAGATAAAAAAATGGGTTTTACTGTCCAGCTCTCGAGGCTCGATTCTAGGTCGATTTTACGAGCAAAAAATTTACTCTAATACACTTTGACATTAACTATTCACAAAATAAACTACTTTAAAGCACGGGAACATAAACAACATAATTATTTACTTACATAAGGTAATGGAGATCACCACAAAGAATCCCTTCGAAGTACCTTCGTTTAAATTAGTCTCGAGACGCGTAGCGCGAGTAGTTTGTTGGTTGCTCACAAGATGGCGTTACTTCGAAATAAAGGTGGACGAGTGACGTCACGCGGGAATTCAAATGAGCGAATTAAGGTTTAAAACAAAACTGATGATTTATCTGGTTTCGGCTGTCGTGGTGACCATGACCTCGTTTTCTTCCGGACGAGAGGAAATCGTTGTCTTCTTTTTTTTTTATCTAGTTGGGGTTTGTCCAACTCAGATAGAGTAAGATTTGGAGTCCTTAAGCTGTGTAGATTGATACTCAATAATCTTGGGGCTCGAACGGCGCCGAGCTTCCTTGGCACAATCTGATATTGTCCAAGGACTGAAAGTTCTTAACTTGCAGAAAACTTTATACCGGGGATTTTTCTGTTTCTTCTCGAACTCGAAAAATCTTGTGTTCCGGTGACTTTCTTGTGTTGGAACGAACAAAAAACCTAGTTTTCCTCGTGTCAACCTGTTTTATACTTGAATTACTCCTACGGGGTAATGGGGAGGTGGAGGGGAGACTCGCAAGGTGAGACCCAAGGTTGGTCTTCCTTTTGGGCGTCAGTTATTTCTCTTCCCCGACCTTTTGAAATTAGGAACAATAGATCTCTTGCTGAGTCGATAGGAGTGGGTATAGATTCAGCCGGGCTTGGCGCCTTGTAGCTCTGATAGAGGGTAATACGAGATCGGCAGTTTGCACTTTGGAATGGATTGTTTATAAGTACACCCTCGATGGGCCTGCCTTTTGAGCTGAGGTCAGGAATCGGTCTCCTAAATTTACCATTTTGACCGTTCTCCTATGTTACCGGAGAACATTGGAGGGGCAAAGCTAAACCCAGATGTCTTTTGTTATTATTACATTAGTTCTCCTCGCCAAGAGGGAGGCCTCGATACATATACACACTCGCTAGTTAACAACAGTTTTTGTTAAACTCTTATATCTTTACATATACGGATAGAAGATTCAAGTAGTCTCAGCGAACGAATAGAGGAAGCAGGTAAGATAGTTTATTTTCAGCATAACATGATATGATATTTTAAGGCGACGCAAAAGAATACCAAAGGAATAAGATAGATACAAAACAGGAGTGGGACAAGAATTGAACCTGCGGAACACCATAACATCTACCGGTCAAGAATAACACCACCGATGTGAATAGACTGAGTAAGAGATGAGAGATACGAGCAAATTAAGAAAAAATCAGTTACAGGCATACCCAGAAATTCACGAAGGTGATGGACAGTGTAATCAACACTATCAATGGCTACCAAGAGATCAAGAAATACCATAATTGAAGGCAGCGGTCAGTTGCATTTATGAGAGCTGACTTAGTGCTGTGAACATGCCTTGGAACTCAGCTGGGAAATCTAATAAATGTTGAAGAAGGGTATGTACTTTAGAATCCAAGCTGATACCTGCCCTCTATTACTTTAGAAATAAGCAGGGGTTGAGATATTGGATGGTAATTTTGATTAGCTTTCTTACAGATTGACCGACAAAGCAGGGTGTTTGTAATGAAATGGTATAACAGCTAATAAGAGCTAGATGTTAAAGATACCAAACGGCTAAGGGAGAAGAATAGGGAGAAACTGACCGTAGAAATGGAAGTAAAGTGCCGAGCTGAGAACAAGAAGGATCTGACCATAGCTACATGGGATTAAAGAGCCGAGAGGCGAACAGGACATTACTGAACATAGAGATGTGGGCGTAAATATCAGGGATGAGAACAGACAGGAACTGATGTACAAACGTGGAAGCAAAGACCCGAGAGGACAACCAGCCTTTTTCGAAAATAAAAGGGTAGAGGCTAGTTATAAGTTAAAGTTTGCTAGTTTCAGTCCTCCTACCAAGCTATGTTCCGTCTCTGGTGGTTCTTTAAGTAACACTGCGAAGAGAGAATTGAGTTTGTCCAGAAGGGGCGAAGCGGGAGATACTCGGTGTCGATGATTGGGGGATGAGGGAATCCTGGAACAATTATGAGCTATCTTATTAGAGAAGAAAATGGAATAAACGGTGGGAGTAATGTGGTTATGATGCCGAGGTGACAGGTGGAAAGAGAGATGAACAAGATTGAACAGCATATGTGTATTGTATTTGTGGTCAGCAAGTATACGGTGGATATGAGCTTCTTGAGTTGATTTAGGAAGGGAGGTGTAGGAGTGAGTATCAAAGGAGTAGAGTAGTCAAGGTAGCTGTGTTCTTCTCAATACCTCGCTCAGCCCATAGGCGTCATTAGCAGTCTCGTATGTTTCTTTGCATTGAAAGTATAGTTTGAGATCCCAGGAGTGCGCCATGGAGAGGAGGAAGAGGAGATAAAGGAAATAGTATGAAATAAGGAACTGAAGAACTCGTTGAGGTCAGAAATAAGAAATAAATTGTTTAACGAGGAAAATAAGTTGGTAAGTTGCATAGAATACAGTTCAGAGGCAATGATGGTAACACAGGAGATATGGAAGGGTTTGGTTAAAGAGGAGAGAAACGGATGAGGAAGAAGTGGTCAGAAATCGCTGCGGGGTTGTTGGTTATGGAGAAGCTGTGAATTTAGGAGGTGGAAACAGCAAGGTTAAGTATATTTCTATATGATGTGAATAGGGAATCTGATGAGTTATAAGGTGATAAAGTTTGAAAATGTGGAGAAGTCAGAGATGCTAGAGTGTATGATAACGGGATGTTTAAATCGTCCTGAATCAGGGCAGCTGCAAAAAGGTTAGAAAAAACATGCCTAGATGACATTACTCATCCACTCCAGACAAGTGACTGTGTCCAATATAACTACCAGCCTTTAAGGAACTTTTTCTATTGGCTATTTTAACCTTCACATTTGTCGTTGTAGTAGACAGGGATTTCTCTTCACTCGTATGGCGACAATATGCTTACAATTGCCAGTTAAAGCGAAATGGTAGCTAAGCTTTGCTATAGTAACCGCATACCACGGTTGCGTACATGGAACTTTTAATGATAATTGAGTTAGGTTAAATTCGGAATTCGAGGAACCAAGAACTTTCGATAGAGCAAGTTCGGTCTGGTCACAGGGGTGCTCCCTAGGTCATTCCGATTTTTTAGGACGATGCTCCCTGTTTGTTCAAGTGTTGCAGCTTAGTCCCAATCTTTGAACGTCTGGTGCTGTGATATACAGTAGTGTGCTGAGCCTCAACCGTGATTCTTTCAGCACAACTAATTATCCCTTTTCGATTGAATGTTATTATTAGTACGAGGCGATGAGTGACATACCTCAATCACATGGGAATTAGCACTGCTTGGATGAAGAGAGTTGGTGATTGAGACAGCCATGGAGATGGTTGTAACCGGCCTAAAAGTTTTATATATATATATATATATATATATATATATATATATATATATATATATATTTTTCTGAAGTCTCCGGTTGGGGAACGTGGAAGTATTTTAGGATATAGGTTTAAGATGTAGTAAAAACATAAGAGGAAGATTTTAGAAAGGTACTAGGAATAAATATGATATTCGGTTAAACAGTGAGATTCTTCTTCAGGGGGCTTTTTGTGTTCTCTCACTCTCTCTCTCTCTCTCTCTCTGCTCCTTTCTTCCTTTACCTCAGTGATCTTATCGTGCACTAATGATTGAGACTTTATCGACTCGTTTACTACTTTAACTTAGTAATATTATTTCAATTTACTTAATAACTCCAATTGAATAGTGTTTTATCCGCTGGTCTGTTGTGGCAGCTGCCGTGGTCGATGTCCGGAAGAAAGTAAAAACCAACCACATCTATAGAGTGACGTCCTCGGATATGAAGGATTGGGTAGAGGCCCACGGGATGTTCCCCAACAACAGCGTCGTCCTCATCTTTACCGGCTGGAGTGAGAGGTCAGATTTCAAGCCCCCCCCCCCTCCATAATCCCAAATAAAACTGGAGGAAGGGGTGGATATATTTAGTTATTTACTAAAAACACGAAAACAATCAAGTCATTCGAATCAGCTTAAGAAAACATTAGTGGTGAACTTTACAAAAAATGGGATTTTTTGAAGAATAACTCTCATATGACCCATTTTTAACAACAGTGGTCCTAGTTTTGGCATTTTAAAGAATAGGGGTCCCTGGGTGGGGCCATGAAAATTCTAAAAAAATGTTAAAATAAGTAACAAGGATTAGTGCTTTATTTAATGTTTATTAAGTAAATCATATTAATAATTACACAATAAAATACTCCAGTAATACTTTATTAGATAAATCAAGTTAAAAATTACACGAATACGGTTTCGAAATTTCAGCACAAAAAATAATCAAATAAATTTTAGTGATGCCGTTCACGATACATAAATTTCTGTAAATGCGAGTGTAAAAATTTATTTTTGAATTCATACAATTTTTTTTCCATTTTAGCTTTGTTTGTTTCAATAAGATTTGTCTGTAGGTCTAATTTTGTCAATTAATTCCAACCTATTTCTTTAGCCTCCCAGTTTAGTATAGCGGTTAGCGTGCTTTGCCCTGCCGGCAATCGTTGGGGTCGGCAGTTTGAATCTCCGTCCGGAATCTTTAAAAAGTTGACACTTTTTCGTAGGGAGGTTACCTCCGTGGCTGGGTAGGTGGAGCTCGCAGCCATGACGACAGACAGTCCACCTAAGAGAAGGATAACTCTGATTTCAAAACCCAATGATGAGCTCGGTCTCAAAGGCTGAACAGCCTCCTACCCATGTTTCTACTGTCGCGTTTCTACTGTGAATGATGTTTGTCAACATCGTTCTATTATCAACAAAATGAATTACAGTTTTATGTAGGTATCTTAGGTTACTGATTCTTTGGTAGGCCTTCCTTTCTTCTGAGTGCGCATTCGAGCCTTAATTATTGGTAAAAAAGCACCAACATCGCGTTGTTGCAATTTTTCCATGTATCTACAATTTCAAATAACAAATTTTGGAATTGAAATCTTCCTCGCTGATGTTTGGATTTGTGCTAAAAGTGAATGACGGGGCATTCACTATTAACAGTGCTATTTTGAGTTTGTGCGAAATTTTAGAACTCTTGTTCTTTTTCTTGATGGAAAACCCCATGAATACGGCAATGATTCTAACAAGAAAGTCTACCTTTCTAACGGTGAATCAAGAACATTATGTGGATCCAGAGACATTAGTGCACACCCAGGCTATTAAACGATAATAGATGGATGCCAAAACGACAATTTAAAAAAAAATGAGAGGCGTTAGTAGTTAGCTTTTCCAATCCTACCTTGATAATCTTTGCTGGAAAGTACTGAGAATAGATACAACATATCTCTTTGTGGCATTCCTAAATAATATACAAAGAGTGTATCGTTAATTAAAAGATTTAAGTTAAATGGTTTGTATTACTTATGTAGCACACCGAAGTGTAAAAAGGCATGATAAACCACACACTAAAGTGTAAATGACCTAGTAGACAGCAAGCTAAAGTAGCACCCTATTAACTACTTTTTTTAACATTAGTATTCCCAATTTTATCCCTTTGAAAAATACCGGTCCCTGGCTCATGTGGAACCACCATTCTTCAAAAAATAAATAAGAGGAAAAGCCAATGACCTGCGGCGTTTTGTGCTAAGATGATAAATGGTTATTGCATTGATGGTTTCCCATGGTTCAAATCACTTAAAAGTGCCTCTGAATGGCTAACTGAGGCTTCTGCCCCTAGGTAGTGCACCCAGCACCAAATCCGATGGCAGATTTGAAATATCAAGGGTGAATAACCATATGTCCCGTGGTCATATAGGTCATTTCATGGCTCTAAATGGGTACAATTAAACTTTACTCCTTTTGACAAAAAAGCGACGCCTTGACCTGGCGCCTCGCCGCAGGAAAAAAAAAGTAGAATGTGCACCAAACCCCAAAAGATCCAATTATCATAAATTAAATTGTTGTTCCAGACAACAATTTAAATGTTAACCCAATTTTTACGCAGATTAAGCAGATATAAGAACTGTAGATCTATTAGTTTAACGACGTTCGTTGGCAATTTTTAAGAATCCATTATAAGGGATAAATTAGTTTGTCCTAGAAAATCATGGTTTATTAAACAGCAAACACATGTTTTTAGAAGGCTTTGCTCGTGCTTAACAAACTTACTCGGGTTCTTTCACAAAAAGGTTTTTGATTCGGTTTGTTACAGAGGAAATTTGGAGAAACTTAGAATGTTGGGATTAAAGGCAAACTTGGATTCGAGGTTGGCATACAAACTGCAGCAAAGGAGTAACTATAAATGGTGAATCGTCTTTTAATTAGTAGCAGCTAGCAGGGTTCCTTCATAGGTCCAGTACTTTTCTCAATTTTCATAACGATCTCGATTCTCTCAAGTTAAGTAAAATATATATTTTCGAAAATGATACCAAGTTAGGTCAAAAAGTGCTCCAAAGAATCGACTGAGAAAAACTTCAGCACGATTTAAATGCAATCTTTAACTGGTCTAACCGATGATGGCTACCTTTTAATTATATAAATAAATATGAAGCGTTGCACGCCTGCACAATACTCAGTTCGAATATACTTTAGGAGATCGTGTATTAGGCTGTATAACAGGAGCGTTAGTTAGATGTACTAGTGTCCAGTTATTCAAAATTTTAAAAGTATTTTCCTCAAAATGCCAAATAGGCAAACCAAACTCTCATATTTATTGAGCAAATTTTTGTGCACAAGACACGAGATCTAATCATTCAGTTATTTAACTCGATCATTCTACTACATCTTGAGTATGCTACAAGATTCAAGGGGTATTTTTTGTGTTAAAATATCGATAATGGGGAGAGGGGTTGACGTCGTGCGGTAACTTATTCGGAAACTTAATCTAGAGTACGAGGTGAAACTTAAGGCACTAAACTTTCTCTAAAATCGCCAGCTTCGTAGTCACCTGAATAAGATATTTAAATGATCAGAGTTTGGCAATATTAATTTTGAATTACTCTTCGAACGAAAGCCTGGATGTGAATGCTTACCTTAGTGAAAATTAAGAGGCAAGGGAGTCAGTGCTCATATAAAGTGCATCTTCTCTGGTTCTGAGTCTCGTACTGGTCATACCCATTTTTCAAACTATTCCACTTGTTCGTAATCCTCGCATTGAAGAATTTATTTCTCTTGGTGGTCCTCTACCGTAGTTTCTTCAACTTCAGGCTGTGACCTCCGGTCTCTGGGTGATCTCCTCTTAGTGCAAGTTGGAGAAAGCTCCCATCCCCCACCTTGACCACACCCTTGAGTATTTTGAATGTCTCAATCATGTCACCTCGGACCCTCCGTTTCTCCAGTGTGGTAAGTCCAAGGTGGGCCAACCTCTCCTCATAGGGCAAGTCTGCCAGTTCAGGGACAAGTTTGGTAGCTCTCCGCTGGACCTGCTCTAGTTTCTTCATGTCCCTCTTGGAGTATGGTGACCAGACCTGGATGCAATACTCGAGCCGTGGCCTTATCAGTGCCTTGTACAAGGGAAGGAACATTTGAGCATCCATACACGTGTAAGTTTTTAGAAGGAGTCTGATGATCGAATTTGCCCTAGCTGCTGCCTTTGCGACCTGCGTAGAGGGCTTTAGGTCCTTTGTGATGAGGACTCCGAGGTTCATTTTTGCCTCAGATTCTTCAAGTGGAGTGTCCCTAATGTAGTACTCGTACCCTGGGTTATTCTTCATGATGTGAATGATCTTACATTTACTGCTGTTGAACTGCATTAGCCATTTCTGGCTCCACTCTAGCAGCTTGTTGATGTCTGCTTGCAGAATCTCACCATCCACTGGGGACTTTAAGCGACGGTAGATTTTGGCATCATCTGCAAAGAGTTTCCCACTTGAATCAGTGGAGGCCAGTAGGTCATTGATGAACACTAGGGAGAGAACTAGTCCAAGGATGCTGCCTTGGGGGACTCCACTCCAGATATCTAGACATTCTGAATGAGTTCCTCTTACACTTACCCTTTGGCTCCTACCAGATAGGAAGCTTTGTATCCACCGAGATACCTCACCACCCACTCCTAATGCCCCCAGTTTGACAAGTAAGCGGCATTGGGGGACTGTGTCAAAGGCTTTTTTGCAATTGACGTAGACAACATCGACACTGTCTTTCTCATCAGTGGCATCTTCCATCTCCTCCAGATATTCAAGAAGCTGAGTCATGCATGATCTTCCGGATCTAAAACCGTGCTGGTTGGTACTCAGCAAGTCATTAACTTCAAGGTGGTCCATTAACTTGTCTTATGAGTTTCTCCAGGATTTTGCATGGGACTGAGGTTAGACTTACTGGACGGTAGTTTAGTCGGTTGCTCTTGTCCCCACTCTTGAAGATGGGTGACACGCTAGCCCTTTTCCAGTCCCTTGGGAGTTCTCCTGTGATAAGTGAGGATCTGTATATGATCCAGAGAGGGTATGCCAGAGTTCCCGTACATTTTCTTAGGACCTTGGGGTGTATTCCGTCCGGACCCGGTGACGAGTCTTCTTTGAGATTCTCCATGATGGTATGGACATCCTCACTACTAAAGTCGCACTTGGTCAATCTCTCCCCCTGGAAGGTGTTCCTGATCTCCGCTACCTGGAGAGAACCCTCTTTCACAAATGCTGCTTGGAAGGCTTTGTTCAGGACCTCACAGGTTTCTCTGGTGCAGCTTGTGGGAGATCCGTTTGGCCTGTGGACACGCAGTACCTCATCCTTGACTCTGGTCTTGCTGCGAGCATACGAAAAGAAAGCGCGAGGGTTAGATTTCACTTCGCTGGAGAGTTTTTTCTCAAAGTGGTATTTGGCTGCTCTCATGGCCTGTGTGGCTTTGTATCTAGCCCTGCAGTATTTATGGTACCTGCCTCTGGTTCTCCTACTCATATACTTCAGCCATGCTTCCTCTTTCGATTTTATTTTGTTCAGGGCAGTGTGTCATCCATTTGCACTTACGCTTGGATCCTGGAGGTGGGGCTTCTTGAAGAGGGACGCATTCTCTTACTGCTGTGATGTAGTGCCCCAGGAAGGTGTCCCACATCCCTTGGGTGTTACTGCCTTCAAACTCTGTGTTCCAGTCGACATTTCTGAAGATGTTGTTTGCTTTTGCATAGTCTCCTTTGTGGTAGTACCGCTTAGGGGGGCAGGAACATAGCGTGGAGTGCCCTCCACAATAAAATTGACCCCAAGCACACAGTGGTCATTGCTTCCGATGGGAGCTTTGTACTGGAGGTTGACTAGATCATTTTCTTCTTTAGTAAATAAGAGATCCAGTAGGGAAGGGGTGTCCCTCCCTCGTGAACAGGTGAATTCTACCACGTGTTGGTGGAGGAGAGCGTCCTGACTGGCCTCGTAGAATTTTGCTTGTTCGCTCTCTTCGCTAACATGGACAAGGTGGTTCCCCCAATCAATTTCCTTAAAATTAAAATCTCCACATATGAGGACTTGCTTCACATTAGAGTTGGTCATTTCGACCAATGACCGACCAATACTCTCATTGTACTTCCTAGGTGAGCTGGGTGGTCTGTAGCTACACCCCAGGAGGATTTTGTACCCTCCTATTTCAACTATATGCAATGGTTTCAGTGTTTTTCCAAGTATCACTTGTACACTCTGTCACAACTAAATCTTAAACCGAAAAGATTCCAGTCAAGAATCATGTCAAATTTATTCAGGTATAAGATAAACTCAAAATGGAGTTCTCTCTCAGCGAATGTAGTTGTTAGTCTTTCTGCAAATGTTTTTTAAGAATATATGATATAGCACCATTTTAACTTCTAGGAAGGAGTCCAAGGACAGAGACGATGGATAGCCCAAGAGTTGATAACCTGAATGAAAATATGTAAACGATTAAAAAATTATCCTTCGCATTTTTCATAATGCAAGAATTTTAACTGCATGGAAAATGACTAATTTTCCTTGCATGTTGTCTTAAGCATGAAGTTATCTGTCGTAATATGTGGTCAGCTTCCGTTGAAGAGCTCAGTGTGGGTAACTGAAAGCTTCACTCTAAGTGGGCAGGTTTAGCTGGGTTAAAAATCAAGCTGAGTTGAGTCATCCGAACGGTATTGGTACCGCTGTCAGTTGGCTCCAGTTCAAAGAACGGTTCGTGAACCAACAACCTGAGTACGTGCTCGCAAAGACTGAAAGCATCGAACCTACAGTCCAAGTGGTTTAGTTGGGATATCCTGACCGCCATTAACAATAGGGAAAGGAGTATAGGAAGTGATAATTGGCAGAGGATAATTGGTTGTCTGGGATGCGGCAGAGGGTTGTGATGAATAGTCAATTCTCTTGCTGGTCGTTCGTAACAAATAGATTAGCTTAGGGCTTTGTGTTACGCCCTCTCCTATTCATGCTCCATATGCAGGCAATATATTGGTTTTTGTGGTTATTAATAATGCATTAATAATTTATTTATTAACAATTAATAATATATTAATAAATATGGTATATTATTTCTTGCAGATACGGGAACAAGGTGCGTTACTTTGGTCATGCCAACGACACCACCAAGTTGATATTCCCAGGTGAGATCGGCAGCGGGGTTCAGTTATCAAGGAAACGACACCACCAAGTTGGTATCCACCCCACCCCCCGCTAAATTTAGAGCATCAAGGGTGTATCACGCTGAAATTTAGTAATGAGAAGTCTGTAAAGAAAGTAGTGCAGACACTGGAGCCGGGGGAGTACAATTGCGGGCGTTCGGGTGGGTAGGGTATGCCACCATTCCAGGTTTAAGCTGCAGCATTGGCTTTGCCTCTGCTAAAATGCCCAACCCCTTGCGTAGAGAAGATAGGTTAGAAGAGGTTGTACAGAAATTGGTAGGAAAAGAGGTCAAGTGGGAATTCGCAAATGAACTCGGCGGGAGTTGCTAGAAATGGCTAACGGCGCTATCTAGTTGGTATCTCGAGCTGAGGCAAGGGTGGGGGTGTTTGCCATGACAACGGTTGCAACCACCGTTGCGCATCTAACTACTAGATATAGCCAAAGTGGCTTTACTTTGCTCAACATAAGTCACAAACTAGGGTTGTAGATAGATGCGGCATAGAAATGATGGTTTTTATAGAGGCGTTATTGTGTTCATGATTAACCTGGGTCCAGAGGTGCACCTAGCCTTTGTGTCACCTGGGGCAGGCGTATAATCCCCCCTCCCCCTCTAAACAGTACAACCTCTCACTTTGGCATGATACACCTTATAATATGAATTTTTCTTAAGGTTTCGTATTGTTTCTTGTCTTTTCGTCTATAATAACCAACGAGGCGCGGATTTCCCCCGCTTACTGGAGGAACTTACGTTTCACAGGCAGACCTTCCTTCTGTTGCCTACGGCTTATCAGACTCTGGCAACGGCTTTTAGGCCTATTTTTTTTTTAAAGGTTAGTTAGTCAGCGTCAATCCTTCTATGACACTGGGAGGATCCCCGACCGGATAATGAAATCTACATAAAGGTCAGTATGACAATCACTGTTCGGCCCGAGGGCCCCAGGGGCCGGTCCTCTTTTGGGGAGAAGTGCCAGTAAGTATTATGTTTTGACACCAAACAGCGTTCAGGTGGAAGCCTTCGTCACCTCGAGGGAGGAGGACCTGTTCCGCATTAGAGGTACGTGGATATAGATACCCATCGACAGGATTCCTTGGAACAGAGAGTGTGCGTGTTGTGCTGTGAAGACGAGATAGGAAAGAAAGCAGTATTGTGATTGGCTATGTGTGAGGTGTAAGATCTACCCACCCGAATACAGGGATGAGCACAGCGCGTCTACCAAACGGTAGCCAGATCTCTCCGTGCGCTGACGTTTGTGTCCGCTCATGCCGGGATTCGAGATCGAACCCGGTAACCGCGACTTTGGGAGGCCAATGCCGTATTCACTCGGTAACCATGAGCTCTTTTTAAAAAGGTTTCCAGCACATATCATCATCATCATCATCACTAACTCTATAATTTAAGAAGGGGATTTTTTGAGTATTTGAATAATAATTTTTATCTTAGTTTGGTTATGACCTATGTTTTTTTATCAAAGTTATTTCTAATAATTCTTTTAAAATATCAAAAAAACAAAATGGTGAAGTTCAGAAATAAATAATATAAGTATCGAAATTTTGTGATTTTTTTTTTTTTTTAAACCCAAAGAATTACTAATGGTGAAGTTCAGAAAATTTATTTTTATATATCTTCTTTAACTCTATATTTTAGCAACGTGATATTTTGAAAGGGGGGGAATTTAGTTTAGAGTTCCTTTTTAAAATTATTATAATTGGCGAAGTTCAGAAAATTTATAAAAATTTAACCATGGCTGCTTTTTTTTAGATTTGGAATTTTAATCGTAGTAGCGAAGCGCAAGCTCCCCGTAGGGATAGAAAAATGGGTATATACCATCCAAAAGGATATCTGTTACTATCTTAAAAGATCTGAGACAAAATCTTCCAAATATTTACTGTATTCGAACAGTCAGCTCCAAGGCGATGTGAATGGGTTATACATGAGATTTTGACTTGGGAGTCATACCCAGAAACTTGAACTCGGCAACAAGTTCAATTTTAGTGTTTTTTTTAGAATGAGGTGTGCGTGTGTGTGTGTGTGTGGCCTGGACATAATCACCTCTTACTCTGTTACAATGCCAAGTTTTTGTCTCTGTTATCTTGAAACGAAAACCTTTGAAAAAAAGCTTGCTCAGACACCGTGTCAACTGCCAAGTACTCGCGGTGGAGGTACAAAGAAAGCGTAGAGATACACAAAAGAGAACCAATTAGTTTATACATACGGTGGTATATTCCCTCCTTGGAGGGTCTGAAACCGAACTATTAATGGCCATGCAAAATCGGGTAACATTCAAAACGCCCCTAACCATTCAACGTTACAGGATGTCCTAACCCAAGGTGGTACGACAGGCCTTGATATAAACAAAGATTGGTAAATATAATTTCTCTTTGAAAAAGCGTCTCAAATTGATTGCTCAAAACGTACAACGAGATCAATTGACTATGAAAGGAAATATATTGTTACTCGCGAATGTGAATAACTGGTAATTGCACAGCACCGGTGGTGTTAGCCAGTGTGGAAGATGAATATCCAAAGGGACGAGATAAATTTCAAAATCACTTGCCACCGTGTCCCGATCCAGATGATGGAGTCGAAGAACTTAATGCTCTAGTTGAAGTTTTAACACTCAAAACGTACTTGATTATAAAGAGAATCAAAGAAAGGACAAAGCCCGACGTAAAAGGAGAGACCTAAACGAGCCACCTCACCAGGGGATTTTGAGTGATCGGACAAAACAGTTTGATAGAAAGCTACCACCGCAAAGTAGAGACACGACCAACCTCTAAACCAAAGGGGCCTCGTAAAATTGACTGGAATAGGAGTAATGGAGTCTGGTGCAGGTTAGAATGTACTGGAGGAAATTCACTAGAACTGTAAATAAGTGAAATAAGAGCAAGATAAGTAGAGAAAGTGTTTGATAGTTTACAAGGGGCCCAACGTAGATTTTTTTAAAAGCTCAGTCAATGAAGGCAGGGACACAAATAAAGCACCCTCTCCCCGAGAAGGTATGATCCTGGCGCATCCAGTCCAAGAAAAAACGCGGAAAAGGAGAGAATTGGACAATGACACATAATTAACAAGTTGCGTCCTATAGTGTAGGTGGCATGCATTAGTGTGTTTGGCAACGGCTGGGTTAGAAGTCTTGAGTCAGAAAACTGCGTCCCTATATTTGATTGCCGCTTGCGCCCTCCCAAATATCTGCTGTTATTGCGGTGGGGGTGGAGGTAGTAAAACAGTTGTGCCTTTAGGTCACCAAGAAGCCTATTCCTTTACCTATTATAGCTCTGCTCCCTACATACATTTATTTTATCTTTATCATTCTAAACCTCCTTTAACACGTGCGGAAAGATGCACTCATAGTTTCCGTTTCATTCGGCGGCTCCTCACCACTGATACCAAGGATTTTGTGTTTCTCCGCAGGAGTGGGCATTGATGCCGCTAAAACCCTGCTGGGTTACAAAGAAACTTCTGGGATCCACATTTGGGGTCTGGGAGTAGACACTCCCTCCATCGATTACGGGCCCTCAAAGACCTTCCCAGTCCATCGCCTGTTGTCAGAAGCCAATGTTTACAATCTGGAGAATCTGAATAATTTAGAGGTGATTCCTTGATTGGGTTTAACGCTCTTTTTATCAGTATTCGAGTATATGCATTATATCGGCGAGAGAAGTAACAATACCATTTGTTGACAGGGTAAGAAGGGAATGAGTGGGGTTTAGTACATCTGGCAAGAATGAGGGTGTTAAATTACGTGCTGATAGAAACTTGTCTGTATAGAGCCTATTATTTGTAGCACAAAGGTATTTATAAGCGTTATTGATCTGATCATGGCGAGAAAGAATATGATGAGAGAGGTGAAATCTGTAAATGGTATTAGCATAGGACTCGCTGGCCATATGGTTGTCCTACTTAAGGTTAAATTGCTTAGTGTGTAGATAAGAAGACTCATTGAAAGCGCAAAGGAAGGAAGAATAACAAATGAATGGCTGATGAATAAAAAAAGAAAGTATCCGAGAATGTTTAAGGGTATGAGAGAGGGAGTGAAAGAGGAATAGAGCGAATGTCGAACAGACTTAAGCAGGTAAGAGTGGATAATCCAAAGCTGTGTGTGTAGGTATGTTTGAACTGAAAGAGAGATCGAAATATTATATGGTGGAATTATGATCAAAAAACGTGAGGTGGAAAGAAAAATAACGTATTTGCCAAAGTTTAATAGACCGGATAACTTGACTTGGAGTTATGAATGAATAAATACAATAAGATGAAAAACAAACAAACAAGTAATTAGAAAGAGTAAAATATTAGAAAAGAAAAAAAATGTAAGAAATATAAAGTTATCAAGATGGGAACGAAAGGTCATTAGGGAATAAATCAAAAAAGGTAAAAAGAAAACCAAGTTGATCGAATATTAAGGATAACGATGAGAAGGTAAATAAAAACAATGGGGGTGGAAAAGTAGTTTATTATTCATTCATTTTCCTTTTTTCAGAAAGTGCCAGCTAGAGGTGCCACTATAATTCCCATGCCTCTCAAAATTGTTGGGGGTTCTGGATCCCCGAGCAGAGTTTTAGCACTGATCGATGAAGATGAAAAGTGCCACAACAGTGCTACAAGACCCACCCTCACACCCATCTTCTTTTTGGCCTTGGTGTCATTCGTCTTAAAAAAGTTGGTGCCTATCTAGACCGTGTTTGGGTGCTGGTACAAAGGCGGAACTTTAAATGATTGAAACCACTAACATCTTTAACTTATGGTTGTTTAATAGGTAAACGGTTGATTGAAATGAATAAAAGTGGTAGAAAATAATCGATAGTATTAATCTTTTATTAGAAAAAGAAATGGTAGTGAGTTTGAAGCACGAAGGCCAGTGTCATCTCCTTGACACGCAAGTCTGTTTACTGCTTCTCAAAGATAGTAGGACTTTAAAATGCTCTGTGAGTACCTAGGGGCAGAAACCGCAGTGTTGGCTTGGACTGCGACACGTACACATCTAAGTTTATTATTTTGAACCCATTAACAGAAGCAAGAGTCTTTCCTAGAGGAATGCGTGGAGGTCTTGTTTCCAGTAGAAGACGGTTTTTAATATCAGTTCTCGTGAATTTCGATTCCACACAACCAAGATTATGTGGCCGTACAATCACTCTCTTAGTTTTTATTTATTGGTGTAGTCGCATTTACTCGCCTTCTACGAAGCATAGTTGACATCATGGGCAGCATTTTAATATTTTGCCACAAGTTTCGCCAATTTTAAGTTCGAAATTGATTAACATTTGTTGTTTCCGATTGGAAAATTGTTGCGTCTGATTCAGAAATCTTCCAATCCTTCTTGCAATTTGAATTTCCATTGTTGCGTTCCTTGGTCATGCACATCTTTCCGTATCTATTTACACTCCAAAATTGTCTTGGTAACCTGGCCTGAAGGAATTTCTTTCAGTACAGTAACAATTCCTGGCTGTAGATGGGTAACATTGCGGATTCTTCCTCCATGGTACACTTTTGATTCCAAGGCAGAGTATATAAAGTAATGGATATGGTTTATCTTTCATAGGAATATGATCGACGGTTTTGTTTTTAACTTTTAAAATTATATACTTTAAATATCCTCAAAATGAAGATATTAAACTTTTTATGCTAATAAGCTTGGTGATTAACCAGCAAAGCGTGGCATAATGATCTAGCACCTAGCTAGCTCCTCCTGATGTCACCTAACATAACCTCTTCATCCTTATACTGAATAAAGACTTCAAAGCTACCCAATCGCTAGGTTGAGCTGTAGCAACATACGTTGCTAACATAATCTCAAAACATAAGTGGTTTAAACTCTAATAAGCTCTTTTCGTGGCCACCTACGGGGGCACGGACACCGAATAAACAACAAATGAAAAGTTAAATATTAATAATTTATGAATAAACTATGGAAACACCAAGAATCAGAAGAAAACGATTAGGTATGGAAGAACCCCGCCTCCGCTAACACACTCTCACACCGCAGGCTGATGGTGTAAAGGAACTCGACCCCAGCACATGGGACAAGATGTAGCGACCCCTGCTTCCCACGGCACCAGAACAGATACCAAGCACGACCCCTCCCCCCCCGCCTGATTAGACCATTTAAACAATAAGTGTCTTACTGTTTGGGAGACTAACTAAGCTGCCTTCACAGAAAGGTTGAGACGAGTGCCCCATCAGATCACCATGGTTGGGGGGAGGGGTGGTAATTCCTATTAAAACCGATACACCAAGGTAGTGGTGGTGACGCCGGCCCCGAACCATCGCAGGAGCAGACCCGCCGCCTGCCGGGTCTCTCCCAGAGATCCAACAGGCCCAAGTCTGTGTGTTTCTGTGGGCAGTTGAAGAGATGTGTGTTGTCGTGTATCTGTGTTAGGCTTTGGGGACAGTTTAGTGTTGTATGGGTAGTGGGAGATATTTTGTGCATGTATGATGTCAGGAGTGGTGGTGATTTGTTTGTTCGTATCTGTGCTCGTGTTCTTCTGATCTGCTTCGTGAGTGTTTGTTCTGAGTTGTTTATGGTTGGAGGTGGTGCACTTAATATTTTTTGTGGGTTCTGTGTCAAATATTGTTGTGTGATCTGAGAGTGGATTGTTTTCATGTTTTACTTGATTGTGTTTTCCGTTGTTGTGTTATGGTCTGTGTCTAAGTTGGTGGTGTAGTTTTGTTATCGAAAATGGTCTGGTTTTTTTTGTGTCAGTGATTGAGAGGTTGTCTGATGTGGTGGAGGGGAAGATTTGGATGTTGCGTTTTCTGCCTGAGTTGTGATGCATGTAGTTTTAGGTGATTTTTGATTGGTAGGATATTCGTCTCGTCGTATAGATGTTGTATGTTTGTGTCAAAAGTGTATCCTGTGGCAGTGCGGAGGGCTGTGTTTTGTATTGTCTAGTTTTTTGGTGTTGGTTTCTGAAATGATTATAGACCAGATTGTGTTGGCGTATTCTAGTACTGGTGTCATGATTGTCTTACATGTATTAATGAGCGTTTCCTTGGTTTCACCCAGTATGTAGTTGTGAGTGCCTTGATGACTGAGTGTTTTCGTGGCCTTGACTATTGTATTTTGTATGGGTTTTGAGTATGTGAGTTTAGGGTTGAAAGTGAGGCCAAGGATCTTCGGTTCTTTTGTGGTGGGTAGTGTTATGTTTTGTATGTTTAGATTTAGATTTGTGTTGTATTCTGCAGCGTCTGGTGTGAAGAGAGTGGTCATTGTTTTGGTGGCATTTAGCTTTAGTGAGTTTTCTATTGTCCATGTGTGTATTTTGTTGAGGTAAGGTTGTATTTGGTGTGCAGCGGCTTCTCGTTTGTTATGCGAAGAGAGTATTGTGATGTCGTTTGTGTAGGTGACAATTTGTACGATTTGTGGGGGAGTTGGTATATCTGAGGTGTAAATGCTGAAAAGTGTTGGGGAAAGTACTCCTCTTTGGGGAGCCCCTGATTTTGTGTGTGTGTGTGTTTGGATTTTGTGTCTTGTATTTGGGTGTATTGGAGTCGTCCCTTGATGTAGTTTGATATGTACTTGGTGAGGGTGGTGGGTATGGTGAGTTTGTGAATCTTGTTGATTAGTTTGTGTAGGTCTACTGTGTTGACTGCTTAGGACATGTCAAGGGCGACTGCTATGATTCTATGTGGTGGAATTTTCTTGTTGAATCCATTTGTGATTATGTTGTTTATTGTGTGTAATGCTGTGGTGGTTGAGTGCATGGGTTTGAACCCATGTTGGTGTGGTTTGTTTGGGATGTTGGATGTGATGCAGGGTAGGGTGATTTTTTCTAGTGTTTTGGCTATGGGGGACAGCAGCGCTATTGGTCTGTAGGAGTCTCCTTTGTTTGATTTGGGTATTGGGATTAATTTTGCTACTTTTCATTATTTAGGTATGTTGTTTGTGTTTATGGCGAGGTTGTAAGTGTGCGTGAGGAGGTTTATGGCATTTTGACCTAGGTGTTTGATGTTTATGTAATCAGGGCCGGTGGAGTTGTCTCTTGCTTGTTTTATCGCTCTGATGGTCTGTTCTGTTGTGGTTGTGAATTGTGGTTTGGGGAGGTTTTTTGTAAGTCTGTCTATTTTCCTGTTTTTATTTTTCGTTTGGTGTATGGTTGTGTTTGGGAATTGTTTGCTGAAGTGTTCTGTTTTTTTGTATGGAAGTTGTGGCTTATTTGTTTCCGAAGGTGATGCTGTTGTGTTTTTTTGTGAGGGCAGCAATGGTTTTCCAGAGTTTGTGTGTTTGTTTTGTAGTCCCATTGCTGGTCTAGGTGATGTTTCCATAATTCTTGTTTGCGTTCTTGTATGGCGCGATCTATTTGTTTGTTTTGTTCTATAATGTCGGGGTTTGATGGGTTTTGTTTTCTAGTGTTGTTCCCTTGTGCTATGAGATCTCTGATGGCTCAGGGAGTAGTTTTTTTGTGTTGTGTATTTTTCCACGTGGGATGTTTGCCGTGTGTGCATCTTTGGGGAGTTGGATATTGTAGACGGTTTATTCAATTTCTTTGTGTATTCTGTCCAGTTTGCCTTCTGATAATTTGTGTATGTTTTGAGTTTTTTTTGTAGCCTGAAGTTTGTTTTTGTGTTTAATGTGATTAAGATGAGGAGATGGTCAGAGGAGAGAGCGGGTGTCGTGTTCCAGGTGAGATGTCTGTGTAGGGTGTTTGTTGCAGTGGTGATGTCTTGCGAAGTGGGTTTCTTGGTTAGGGTGTGTGGGTATGCGGGTTGGTGTATCTGTGTTTAAGGTTATGTGATTTGAGTTTTTGGATGATGTCGTTGATGAGTTCTCTTCTGTGGTCTTCTGTGGGTGAGTTCCAAAGTTTTGAGTCTGCTTTGATGTCTCCTGTGATTATGGAGTTCGTGAGAGTGGTTGCGTGGGTGAAGAAGTTTGTTATGTCTGCATCTTTATTTAGGTGGTTGGTGTCCGTGGTGTCTCTGGGTGGAATGTAGAGGTTTGTGAGGTGTAAATGCTTAATTTTGCTTAGGTGGATTTTGGTGAGTTCTGCTTCAATTTTTTATGTGTTTATGTTGTTTGGGGGGGAGGTCTGTCTATAGGTGATGTTGTTTTTGATATATGTGATAAGGCCGCCTCTCTCTTTGTGTTTTCTGTCGGTTCTGATTACTGTGTAGTCTGTGATGTGAGGGGTTTTCTGTTTGTCTGTGAGTTTGGTTTCTTGGATGGTGATTATGTCTATTTCATGTTTGTTTGTGAGGTGCTTCAATTCTGTTGTTTTCTTGTTCACTCCATTTATGTTTATTTGTAGTGTTTTTAGGTGATAGTTGTGTGTGTTTCATTTGTTTGATTGTCTAGTGGTTTGTGATGTTTGTGAGTGTGGGTTGTGGTTGTGGTTGGGCGGGCTTTGATGGGTGTGGTGCTTGGTGTTTTGGGCACACCCAGTCTTTTGTGTATTATTTGATTTTATTATTTATGCATTTAACCAAGGTTCTTTACCCCGTCACATTTCTTAGGATCGTAGAATCCCCTCCCCCTCCCCCAAAGCCTTCATACAAATCTCTTGGGGGACCCTAGATTTAAAAGAGCTATGTCGTAATGACCATCGAATGAACAAAGTAAAAAAAACCTTAATGCGGATCAATCACGAATTAAGTATGGATTAGCCAAAAGGTTAATGACGATGGGGAGACTACCAAGCCTAGGAGTGTTGCAAAATTATTTTTAGCTTCTTTCATATTCGGGGATCAAGAAATCCCAATAAAGAATCCCCTTACTCACTATGCTCTACTGACTACAACTCTTTTCCCTTAATACTGTAAAGTGACGTAATAATGGACTACGCCATACCCTTACAGTTAAGGTAACGACTTAAAATTATCATAAACTACAGTGTCTCATCGCTTCGACTATTTATATTTAATCTAAACGAGAAAATTAAAGCAAACAACAACAATGCCTTAGTAATCACCGATAAAAGATGAACTGGAATCCCAGTCGTTCGAACGTGGGCCCAAATTTAACAGACACCGCTGAAATATCGAGAGAACCACGAACGAATAAGTAAATGCTAATCTGAATCTAAAATTCTTTGACTTCAAACCTCAAATCAGGTTGATTAAGCAACTAAACTTGTAAAATTCTTCCTCATTCGTGTAAAATAGTATTCAATACTGCATGCACAGTCAAGTGCTTAATATTCATGCTCAGAACACAATGTTAAAAATAAGTAAGTTAATTTATATGAAAACGTAGACCTACACAAACCGCTTCACATATGACCGAAGCAGGTTCATTCTAACTTTAATGGTTGGGCACAAGAATAGCTTATGTACAGTGGCGGATCCAGAATAAGCGAAGGGAAAGGGGGCGATGCCAGGATTTTTATAAGTGGAAATTTGTTAAAGCTGCCTATTATGGTACATATTTTTACGATTAATACATGTATGATCGTACAAATAATCAGTGCTGAATATATACGAATAAGTTGCATTTGAGGACGACAGAGTCATTAAGATGGTCAAGAACTTCGCAATGTTCGGGAACATTCGGGTCTCGGCATACTCCTTCGCATTCTTGACAGTCCCGAAGACCAGGGCGGAATTTATCCAGCGCTGTGCCGACCCCTGCACGAGTACCAGTGACTCAACATCGCTCTCGTATAGCATAGCGGCATTAAGGGCGAGATCCACTTCTGCTTTTGAACCCTTGAGAAGCTCCTTCAACCGGAGAGCAACTGGCATGTTATCTTCCTCAAATCTTCTCCTCAGCTCGGCGATCACTTGGTCAACGAACGGAATATAGACCTAGCGTCGTTAGTACTCCTCAGCAGTTCTGGCCGGGGTATTTGCCCGCTGTGTCTGTCATGCACAGACTCGGGGAACAGGGACGTCATCGTGAGCTGAATCCACTTCAATCAGGAGATCCTTAGCTTTTGCAAATACAGTGTGGAAGTGCTCCTTGGCATTCTTTCTGAACTTGGCGAAAACAGTCTCGATCTCACGAATCAGTGTGTACGCAGATGCCAAGTCACCGTCTTCTGCAGGGTCCTACTCGGCTCGAGTGTGTGAGTCAAAACCGACTCCGCCTCAATCAGCCCAATGAGAAAGCGAGGGTCCCTAATCGCGTCGAGTAAGATGCCAGCATTGGCATCCAGCTTCATTTCCTCTTCCATGAAGACTGCGATGTGAGGCAGAAACTCGATGAACACGAGGACTTCATCATGCCGCTCAACCCATCTGGTGTGAGACAAGGGCACCAAATTATCCCGCTTAGCTGAGGAAAGCTTCACGATTTTGGAGAACTGGAGCGTCCGCATGTTGCTGGAGTAAATGAAGTTATGGACTTCGTTGAGCGTCTGAAGGGCGAGTTTCATTTCTTTCGCATCACAAGCCTTGGTCAGCACTAGGTTCAGTCGGTGATTAAAGCAGTGGATCGGTTTAGCGAGGGTTTATTGCTCCATGATGATGGCGGCACAGCCTTTGAACTTCTCCATTATGACACTCGCTCCGTCGAAGCCGAAGCCCCGGCAGTTCGACATGTCCAAACCAAGGTTAAGTACGGGTCGAATGAGCAGTTGGACCAGGCCTTCACCCATGAGGTTCTCAGCATGGACGAAAGTGAGAAAGTCCTCCTTGATGTCCTCTTCGATGTGTCGAAGGATAATGGTGGCTTGCTCCTTCCCTGAGACGTCCGTGGTCTCGTTCATTAGCACTTCGAATACCCCTGACACTCCGGCTAAGACCTCTTCCTGAACCAATCGATATGTAAAGCGAAATATGATTATGGTGACACCTGCTCATAATGTCAAACTAGCATGAATTCTACTTTTGTAATAAGAGACATTTTGTCACAGGAATTGCAGTCTCACCCCCGTATGATATCGATCAGCTCGTCCTGAATAGTTTTGCTAATGAGGGTGGAGTTGCCTCGGTTGGCTAAGTCGGTGAGGGGACGGTTGACGTCGGCATCTCCTCCCTGGGCTCAATAACGATCAAGCGCTCTGAAGACGCCTTCTCCCATTTCGCTCAGAATAGAGAGGTCAAATGGACCGTCATCTCGATGCCCACGGAGAGGCAGCATATTTCTTCCGCAGAAGAGGATGCTCTCAATGATCGGAACCAACATGCACGGTTGGTCTCGATTTGCTCCTTATTCTTCGCCTGTAGCATGGTGTCGATAGCCCTCATCGGCTTTCGCAAAGTATCGACAAGCCCCCCCTTTTTCGTCATAGCTGTCATGTGATATCCGTACTTATTGTGACTGCTGGGCAGTTACGTGACTTTTTTGTACCTGCACGTCGGCTTTAACACCAAGGTGCCCAGCCTATAGTCTCCAACTACGCCCGTATTTCCGCCGAACAGCACACATGCAACGCAGTATCTACCCTCGTCCAGCAACGAGTACTTCAGCTAGGGGTATATGATGCACCAGCTTGGTTGGAATCACCTCTTATAATCACCTTCTTTAATGAAGGGTAGCGATTCGACAGACTGTGCAGTCTGGTTGATTAAGGCCACTTTCTCGGAGTCTGTGGCCGCTTTGTTCCCAATGAAGTTGGCAACATCCACTGGAGCTGTGGGGAGTGTCAGTGTACCATGCGACAAAATATAAGTGAATTTCTTGCCCTCCTGCTTCTCATGGTGAGTTTCGGCTTCGCTATCGTTTCTACAGGCTGTCGATATCGAAGTGCTTGGCTCATTGACATCACACTCGCTAGGCATACTGTGTGGAAGTTTCCCCTGGCCATGGGGGGCCCGGCTCCCCAAAGGTACTGAGAACCATAGCTGCGCTGATTTAATGCGCAATGGCAATTGTTAAAAACTGAGCTGGGGTAAATATTTACCCCGTGCTACTACTCTAGCCATCAAGGCAGTAAAACCCAACTACCATAAGCAATACAACATTTTGCATATACAAACTATCGCAGACAGGTTGTCAGCCTGGGAAGAGTTATTGGGGAAAAACGATTCTTCCCATTAATTGTGCCCAGCTTCCCAGAAACCTAACGTCCTAGTCGTTTGCAATCTGCAGGCATTAAATGGCATTGGTTATAGAGGTTACAAATCCTTTCTTCTGATACGGCATGAGGTAGCTATCAGGTTTTAAACATGATAAAGGGTTGAGGAGATAATCATACGGTAAAAGTAATGCTGAGAGGAACAAGGAAGCAAGATAACTTTCCATGGCTCCATCAGAGATTTCAAGTCAACCCAGTCAGGGGACTTCCTTAATTAGCACTCAAGTTGTAAGAAGGTGCGGTTACCCCTAGTACAAGTGTAACAGACTACACAGGGTACCCCCCCCCCCCCCGCCTTCCTCCACCAATGTGTTCCACCTCCAATAACACTCCTGACCGTGCAATTGTTAATAAGATATTTATGGATTCTTGAAATGCCAAATGACCTCATTGATACAATGTAGATGAATAGCCTAGGAATGGGAGAAAAAGAACATTTAATGAATTGAAAAAATGTTTCACTAATGAGTCAATCAATTTATCAAAGCAATAATAATCACGTGAATCCATGCATCAAGGTTCGGTCTGAAGTGAGGAGTTAGGGAGATTGTTTTTCTCTGTGCCCCCATTTAAAAGCTTATAAGTGTGTACCACACAAG